>MU228073.1:557788-591953 GCA_018584345.1 Thuja plicata
TTTTCTCCAAATATGTATTATCATACATATGTTGACCATCATCTTCCAACCCCTCCACTTCAATGTTAACTTTGAACTTTTTGATTTGTTCAATGGTTAACCTGGCGTAGAATCTCTCTCTGCTCTCCAATTCATCTTTGCAATTAGCCCAGTAGTCTTCAATATCATCAACATGATGAATTGTGTAACTCATTTGCAAGGAATCTTGGGCATAATTTATAGGATCATACTGTGGCCTCAAGCCATCATATGTCCAACTAAAACCTCTTTGAGAATGTCTTCAAAACATTCTTTGCCTTGGATCGGGATACGCAACTGTAAGTTGCAATGGTCATCGGGAAATCGTAGCCCTTCTTCTTAGCATTAGCATAGATCAAGTTCACTTGGAGTTCCTGTCTCATTACCTCGACCAGCATGATCATATCATCAGGATATCTGGGCAACTTCAAAGGGAAGTCATCAAATCCTGCAAGACGAATATATGAGAAATCTGCAAATTGAATGATATAGCACCCAAATTGGCCGATAAAAGCCATGGCTTCAAGAGAGAATCTCCTTTCCTGGAAACCTTGTAGCTCCCTACAGAGTCTCATTGTGAATGTATCATTAACTTTGAGATATTAAGCATAACTGTTATGTAATTGTAGACATGGGAAAAATTCATAGCTTTTAACATCATCTGAGAACCCTTCTAATCTAGGAAGCCCTGGCCAAATTTGAATTGTGGCCAATATATATATAAGGACTGAAGACATGTAGAACTCATTCTAAATATTAGCTCTACTTAGGGCACTGTAGAGATTTTTGCTTATCATAACAACCCAATCGATGAAATGGTGTTGAGAATAGATCACCTAGACTAAGAAGAAATGGTGCTCAATGAAGTTTAGTGCATCACTCTCACCTCGGATCATATAGAGCAGTACCAAGATGTCTACAATTTTGATCTTCAGGTTTGTGCCGTATAATGTTTTGGGAAACTTGCCTTTGGCACTCCTCGGCTCTTGAAACCATGACTTCATTATTTCTTTCTTCCACACTGCCTTCTTTGCTCCAGATTTGGTAACCACCTGGCTATATCTCATTTCTGAATATTCATCCTACTCTAGAATGCGCAGAGATTTTTGGATAGAATCTCAATCAATGGATAGAAGCACCGTGTCGTTGGGCAGGAGGATTTGCTTGATATATGGGTTATATCGGGTTATGCACTCTCGAATATGCTCAAGAGCTTGAATGGAAATAGAAAAATCAGCAGCTTCTACCAACCTGCTCTCCTTTAACTTCTCAGTGATAGGGTGTATCTAGTCTGCCTTCAGTCTGCTCTAAGATTTCTTCATATCGAAGAACTTTAAGGAGGTGCCTATAATCTTATGCCAATCAAATGTGATGTCATTCATCCCATCAAATCCCATAAATCTAGTAGCCATACTTCAACTGATTCTGACTTGGGATAAGGGATATCTCTCAAGAACACAAGAACAGGGAATAACTATAGTCGAGAGCTTCGGATTCAGCCAATTTGTCAAACAAATGGTAGCTCTTGTTTGGAATACTTTGCTGATTTTATAAATTTTAAATTCTTACCATTTAACAGCCAATTTCCCATGCCACACAAATGAAAAGACTAAGACATTAATGAAAAAGTTCGTTATGGAGTAAAATAGCTTTATTTGAATTAATTACTTTACCCCTATGAGCTATTAGGAAACATCCTTTCACTTTAGTAACCGTAATGGTAACTTTCTGGAGGTAGCAAAAAATCACTTTTCTGCGTCCCTTTCGGTGGAGAAATGCCTTTGGAGTGCTCTCTACTCAAAAATCTGCTGAGGGAGGAATTTATCTCTTTGAGATGCTAAAATGGAATGTCTTGATTTCATCAGGTTTCTTTATACCTTGGATTACTCAAGAGATTGATTATTCTTCAAAAATCCTACATTTTAATGGTTTGGCGGAAAACATACCCAGTAGGTTGAAACCCACCTGAGGAGTAGCGGAGAAGCCATTTTCCGCTTTTCCGCTAGTAAGCCTTCATCTTGAATTCTTCCTCACTCAATCATTTCTTTTTCCTAAAATAGATTTGATTTGAAGGCCCAAAGATTTCTTATTCCCAAATCTCTCATTTTTAACTTCCACTAACCTCTGATATTTTAAATTATGTTTATTGCAGAAAACACACTCTGTAAGTGATTTTTCACCAAGGAGAAGTTCAGAACCCATTTTCCGCCAACACTACAGAAGGGGATGTTAAGGAAAAATACTTTGACTGCATATATAACTAATGTTAGGATCCTTCGAAACATGACCTTTACCAAATTTGGGAACTTAACCTACCCATTGAAACACGATCTCAAAGACCAATTCCCCCCGGCTCACAAAAGAGAAGGCAATTTAGGGAAATCTGATAAAGGCCTCCTATCCTAAGAAGATAGCTAGACTTAGACTCAAGACTTACACGAAGCTTTCAAGATCACTACTACACATTAAAAATCCACTGTGTCTGAAAGACATGCAGACCAAAAGTGGGGAAACACATTATTATTAACATTAATTTCTTCCAACACATCAGGCATAGGTTGGTCAAAATAAGGTAAAGAATTTTGAAGAACAAAGGCATGGGCCCTAGCGTAAGCCTGAAACTTCTTACAATGTTCATTAGCCGATTTTTTACATTTTGTCTTATTTGAAATATGTTGAGAACTAGGAGGAATAAAAACCATTTCCTTCACAGGTTCTATAGGAGGATTAGTAGGACTCTCAGTAGGCTAAAAAGAAACACTAGGAGCTTGATTAATAGAACTAGAAGCAATGAATAAAGAAGGTATGGAAGGTGTAGGCAAAGACTACAGTTAAGATCTATTTGATGCATTCTTAACTCAAGAATCTTGTGATGTTTATAGGCTTGATATGATCAAAAAAGGTTATTAGATCGAGAAGAACATGAATTAGGTAATGAAGGCCAAAAGAAGTCAAGGGTAGCACAATCCCTAGGCCTCAAAGGTTGATATAAACTATGATTAATCATTTTCATTTCTTCATCAAGAATGAACTTAATACACTTATGGATAGGAGAAGCAACGACATGCATGGTAGTCAACCAAGGCAAACCAAGCTTAACTTGAAATTGATCATAAGTAGGGACAAAAACCAAGGTAGTGTCCACAACTTTACCACAAAGTTCAATAGGTAAGTTAATAGAACCAAATGATGGATAGAGAAAACCATTACAAGTTTGGATCCACACATCAGATGTATCACAATAATCATGTTGTAAGTTCTTCATAACAAGGTTTTCTTCAGTGATGACATTGACTAAGGAAGTAGGATCAACAAGACAAGCACGCATAGGTATCTTAGCAATCCTAGCATAAATGTAGAGGGGACCATCAGGAGCTTTAATAGTCTCAGAATCATCAAAGGTGATCGAGAGTTCCCTAGGTCTTTTATCCTTAGGTTGTTTTGAAGGTTTAGATTGAGGTTTCGGTTTAGGTTGAGGTGGAACTTGAAGTTGAGATTGAGATGGAGGAACTTGAATAGGAGGTTGAGATTGAGGCAGAAGTGGAGATTCGGGTTGAGACAAAACAACATGCTCCACATGGTTAACAATATGATTGAGATCATCCATCTTTGAATCATAAACAATATCCACATAAGATGGTTGAATAATGGTATTAGTATCATGTGTAGGAAAAGGGTTCGTATAGATTTGAAGGTTTTGATTAGGAGGAGAGATAGATTTGTTCCCACTACCATCAAAATTATCAATAGATAAAGCATTAGAATCAATTAAGTCTTGAAAATTATGTTTTAGAGAATAACACTTCTCATTATCATGGCCATTCTGATGATGGTATTGACAAAAGGCTTTGGGATCAAAGGATTTTGATTCTATCATAGTAGGAAGAAGAGGTCAAATAGGATGCAAATTAATCATATTAGCAGTCAAAAATTTACTCATAATAGAATGTAAAGATTTAGAAAGAGGAGTAAAGGTACGATTCAAACAAAAAGAAGTGGATTCAGAAGTGGCATTGTTGGATGCAACAATAACTTGGTCAACAACTGCATTTGCCTATTTATTTATCTTAACATAGTTGTTAGGTTTCAAAAACTTGTTGGGATTAGGAGCAGCATCACTCTTATCAACTGGAACAGGAGAAATTGGAGTGTTTCTCTCAAATTCACTCACTTGTAATTAATAATGATGAAGCGTTGCACAAATTTGTTGAAAAGAGGTAAATTTAGTAAGCAGAATCTTATCTCTAATATCCTTTTGCAAATTTAAAATAAACATATGTTGAATATCAATATCAGGAACAAGATAAGAAATTTGAGCATACAAATGCTTAAATCTACCAATAAATTCAGTCAAATTTTCTTTAGTATTATATTTACAATGCATGAAATCAGTTAAGGACACTTGTGGACCAATGTTATTTTGGAACTATTGGATAAAGGTATTAGCAAGTTTTGGAAAAGAATCAATAGAATAAGGAGGAAAGGAACAATACCATTGCAAGGCCTTATCATGAAAATTTCTAGCAAACAACTTGGCTAAAATCCTATGGTCATGAGCATAGTCACTACAAAGGATTTGAAATGTTTTAACATGCGTGATAGGATCTCCCTTACCATTGTAATTCTCAAGATGAGGCATATCAGCTTGCTGAGCGACAGGAGCATGAATAATGTCTAGGGATAAAGGACTACCCATGTCACATGTAGGAATACTAAACTTGGATTGAGTTAAGGATGTAAGTTGTTGTTGTAAAGAGGACACAGTTTGAGCCAAACTAATGATTTTGGAATCATTAGAAGAAATAGGAGGCATAGAAACATTAGGAACACTAGGAAACATGTATGTTGCGGTAATGGAAGACACAACCGGTGGAATACTTGGAACCACAGTTGGAAGAGGATTGTAATAGGTAAAAGGAACACTATGGTAAGAAGGTTGTGAGGTAGGTAAAGACACCGGTGGAATACTCACAGGAAGAGATGGAAGTGGAAGATTTGAAGCTAGAGGATTGGAAAATGTAAGAGATGCAGTCATCAAAGGAGGAGTGTAAGTAGGATTTCTAGGTAGAGGAACGGAAGAAGGTTCCACACTAGTGACAAGAGTAAATCCTAAATCTTAAGCTTCTTGAGATAAAGGTTTAAAATTTAAATGCATAAGATGAGTAATACCACGCAAGAGATTAACACCTTGATCACTATCATGAAGGACTTTCTTAAGAGCCTATATAGCTTGAATAGAATATTGATTATGGTTTTCTTGAATAAGCCAATTTCCCATTTTATCAAGTTCAGTTGCCAGTTTTTGGACTTGTTCAGGAGGAACTCTTAAAGCATCATCCTCATCATGAGATGAGTGAGAAGATTTATGCTCCATAGAAGGATTGGAATCATGAGTGCTCAAATTTTCATCTGGGACCCTAAGGAAAGGAGAGGAAGACTTAGGATCAAAAGACCCCATAAGTTTGTGACTTCTAACTGAGATATTATAAGTAGGACTAGAGGTAGTAAATCTCATACACCAATGCAATGCAAATGAACTAAACTAAGAAATGTAAATGCAAGAACATAAAAGAAGGATAATATAATATGCATGCAAGATCTAACATGAAATGTAAATCTAACACCAAAAAGAAAGAGTTGTCTATCGCGGGTTCACCAAAATGTAAGAAATAAAAATGTAAGAAGGTAAATATGATGTGACAATATAAAATGTAAGATAGAAATGGTGTTTGTTTTTTATTTAAATGTTTTTGGGGAAGATAATATTCTCCTCCTAGCCCCAAATTTCACAAAGGAAAGATCCACTTTGATCAAGCATAAGAAAATGGTTAATGCACAAATGCATCAATCGATTAGAAATAAGAAGAAAGAAAAAGCCTTACATTCCTGAATTATGGATGAAGAGTATGTAATAGATTTGATTTAATTAAAACCTTAATTGAAATGAATTGAAGATGAGTACTAACCTCAAAATATAGCAGATCTGGAAAATTCTATTTTCGGGTATCTGTATCAAGTTTTGGGAAATTCTACAACCAGATCTAGAATAGAAACATAGAGATGGACAAAACCCATAAATATTTTCATTTTTTGAGTCAGATCGACCTTGACCCAAATGCGTGGGCACAATTGTACCCCAAAATGTCGACCTTGACCTGCATTGTTCTGACGGAAATTTTGTTCGCGGATCCCAAAAGTTGGTCAAAAAGGGTATCTAAATCTTCTTTATAATTCATTGTCATGTACCTATACCTGCAAGAAAAATGGTTTTGTTTATTTGGGGAGGGGTTTGCCTTGGTCAAACCCTGGTATTGGAATTAACCTTAAAATATAATTGAAATTGCATAAATAAACAAATTCACCTTGCTTATATAGAAACCCTTGTGGAGGATTTGAATCCTTGGATCCACAAGTATGTATGCTCCAAATGAATGTAGAATATAGGATGTAGGATGTCTCAAATCAATTTATTTTAGATCTAAAACACCAATTTTGAATGGATCTTGGAATAGGAAGAAGCTTGCATGGATGTGGATGCAGAAATCTTCAACAAGAGGGCTCCATAGAGCTTGAATCTTTCAATGGCTACCAATGGATCTCCTTGATGAATTGAATTCTTGAATATGCTTTAATGCTTGAATTATTGAGAGTAGATGATCATTTCAATAGATTATCCTTCATGTGCATAGGTGGTCTAGGTCATATTGCTTCTTAGATAGTTCTTAGCTTGTGATTTCAAGTCTTTCCAATCTTAGAGAAAATGAGAGGAGAAGGCTTCCTTATATACAAATCTAGGGTACAATCTTCTAGAGAGGCCTACATAGGAGAATTAAATTCCAATTAGACCTATACCCCTAGAAGTGGACCTATATTAAATATAATTTCAAGAGTCGTTACTTCGGAGACTGAAACATCCGACCCAAAAGTGGGAATTAAATCTTTCCGAAGCCCGGCATCTGGAAACCCTAGAAACTTGAAATTTGGACACTAGGTCAAGGTCAAGGTTGACCTTGAACTAGAAGTTTGACCTTCACTATGAGGTGAAGAACCTCAAATTTGCAGAGAAGGATGCCAGAAATAGGCTAGAGAGAAGTGGAAAATAGGACAGAATAGGAGGAAAAGCTAGATCCAAGTCAAAGACCCATTCAAGGCATTTGACATGACCCCAAACCATTTACTCGGAGGGCTAAACTAGTAAAAAATGGAGTGCTTCCATTTTCCAATGATACAATTGTATTGCTTCTGCATTTTTATTTATTATTGTTTGTAAACATTTTTAAAAAAATTATTCTCTAAACTTAGTATCTTGTTTAGGTTCTCTTGAATTATCTCGCAGGATATTATAGGAAACATTTCTTGTGGGTGCATGTACGCTCTATTAAATCCATTTTCATCATTAAGGAATTTACAATTTCTTTAACGTGGGGGTGTAGTCTATGCTCCTTGTTTCATATTTTTCACACACATACACAATGATTCAATGCAATCTCCCTCTTTTGCGGATGGACAAGGAGACAATATTTTTCTTTTGTTTATCCTTTCATCAGATCCCTTAATGAAAATGATGATTTCCTTAAGAATTTATCCTTCTTGTCTTAGATCCCTTAATTAAGATAATGTTTTACTTAATGACTAATCTTCCTTTCT
This sequence comes from Thuja plicata, assembly GCA_018584345.1. NCBI lineage: Eukaryota > Viridiplantae > Streptophyta > Pinopsida > Cupressales > Cupressaceae > Thuja > Thuja plicata. The sequence goes on from MU228073.1 coordinate 565,454, forward strand.
TTGATCCCTAAGGAAACAACGCTCTCCATAGGCCTAATCACCTTGTTAGATCCCTTAACTGAAAAAATTATTTCCTTAAGGATGGATCTTCCTCTCTTTGATCCCTATGGAGACAAAGATTTCCTTAGGAATAATCATTGTTTTTTGATCCCTTAATAGATACAATGCTTTCCTTAAGGATCGATCATTTTTGATGGGTTGACTAGCATAACACAGCTTGATAGACTTTCAATACCATCTTTTACAATGCTTTCTCTTTGTATGATCCATTATAAGGAAATACCTTACTAGGCTAGTGGTCATCTCTCTCTCTCTCCAAGTGATGTCTCTTCTCTCCAAGTGATGCCTCTTTTATCTTGGCTTTGGATTTGATGAATACTTAAGTCACTTAGGGCCTTGATGCTTCTTTGTCTCCCTGACCTTGATAAGATTGTTCTTATGCATTGATCTACTTTACCGTGAGCAGGAGCTTGTCTCATCACTAAAGTGGGGGATAAATGTATAGTCCTAAAAATTTAGCACCCATAATTGGATACTTTACTAGGACCTATTAGACCTCATTTTGGTGATTTGAAGGTCTGAAAGCCTATTATGCTTGATCCTAGCAACTTATCTTTTCTCCCCCGCTTCTTTTCAACTATCTCAAAATCTCCACTAAATTATGGCTCATTTTACAGGGTATAGGATGCCAATGGAAACCTATCCTAGGCAAATGGGACCCTAATTTGGCCCGAGGCCTCATATTGAGGTATTGGCAGGATTTTTCATTTTGTGGTCATCCTAGATCATTTTTGAATCCTAAAATGATACATTAAGTATTAAAAGACCTTATATCTCCTCATTTTTCATATCACAACCATACTCAAACATTTTGGCAATCAAGGGAATTTGAGAATTTGGATTCAAGCTTTGAAGGCAAACATATAAGATCAAGATCTCCAAGTCTCCAATTCTTCATGATCATAAAATTCAAAGGCAATCTTCTCCAATTGATGCATGTTTCTCACGCATTATGGCCAAGTAGAGAAATTCTCAATCAATCAAGAAGATCATTCGGTCATTCTCTTTCTCTCTCCTTCATTGCAAGTGATTTTCAAGCCTATCAATATTTAAGATCTAGGAGTGACATTCATAGATCTATGCATTTGTGAGGGCATCCTTGATTCTAAATTACATTCCAAGCTCAACTCTTTGGATTTCAAGCACATTTCAAGCATCTTCATGGGTATGAGTGATTTATACATACACCCATAAGGGTTTATGCAAAGTAAATCTACCAATTTCCTTTTTACATACTTTCCTTTATGCATTTTCCTTCCATTTTCATGGTTAATTCCTAAGCATGGGTTTAATAAAGGAAACGCAATTTATACAATCTTTTCCCCCATGCGCAGGAATAGATTATGGAGGCACTATATCAGGATTGGGAAGATCAGATACAGTTGGAAAAACCAAAATTTTAATCAATTTTGACTTGTACATGATTCCATTAGTGACTTGTCTCCAGATATAGGATGAGTTTTAGTTGTTCCCTAGAATTTTTAGCTCAAATTTTACCGGCAGGTCATTTCTGAAATCTGCTATCTCTACTTATACTTTTCTGCTAATATATGTCTATATCAACCTATTATTTCCATTTTTATGCAACTTGTCTATTTAATCATTTTCACCAACCTAATTACATTAGATTATCATTTCTATTTCACCAACTATCATATTTGAGCAAAGGAGCATTGTCCCACTAAGTGTTTGCGTCTCCTTGAGCCTAGTGGGGAATCTTCCTTCTGAAATGTGTAATTGGTATAAAGGTGAAGTGATTTTTCGTATCTATGGCATTGCTTCCCTTTTTACCCTATACATTTTTGGTGAACCCAATGCATTACATTTTTCATTTTATTTTTATCTTAGATTTCCTTTATGTGCTTATAGGTTCACCTACTATACATTTTTGGTGAACCCGACACATTATATTTTTCATTATAATTTTGGTGTTGGATTCTATTTATGTGCTTATAGTTTCACCTAATATACATTTTTGGTGAACCTGATGCTTGTTACCATCTTTTGATTTTGGTAGTTATATCCCATTTCTATGCATTTACATATCTATATCTATGGTGTATGCACTTACATTCTAGTTCTATATTATATGTATGCTTACTTTAGATTTTCTTGTCATTAAAAAAGTTACTATATTGCTTAAGTTGAATTGCATCTTTATTTTTTAAACATTATAATTGCATTAGATCTATTCTATCTTTCATTCCCTAGAGCATGAGTTTCATTACCTTGAGTCCTACTTATAGCATTCTGGTTAGGAGAATTCATAGACTTATGCGTTCCTTTGATCCTGAGCCTTCTATCTTTCCTAGGAATCTTGATGAGATAAACATGCATTTTAATGATATCAATCCTATTATGGAGAAAAACTCTTCCCATTATTCTGATGATGAGGATGATGCCTTAATATTTCCTCTTATCAAAATCTAAAACCATTCCAATGACTTTTGAAAATTTGAGCAATGGTTAGGACAAGAAAACCCTAATCCCGAGGTCATATATGTCGTAGAAGGTTTAAGGAATATAATTCATAATGATGAACATGGTGTTATCATATTGTGTACTATTTCTCATCTCATTGATAACAATTTTAAACCTCTTAAATATTGTACTCAAGAGTTAGGTTTCATTACACCTACCACTAGTGTTGAGACCTCTATGCATATCTCTACCTCCATTCCTAGTGTGTCCACCTATGCTCCACATATCATAACAAATTCCACTCAAAATATATACCCTACACATGTTAGCATTCATAATCCTATTGTTTCCACCATTCTTTCAAGAATTCCATGTGTTTCTTTACTTCCCTCCATGCCCACTTACAATAGTGTTCATTTTTTGTACTCCATTGTTCCTTCCATTTTTCATAATGCTCCAAACATTTCACATATATCTCCTACCACTCTTTCAACTGATTATACTATTAATAATTTGGATCAAGCTATGTCTTGAATCAATCCAAGTTTAACATTACTACTTGTGATATTTCTAGTTCGTTGTCCTTGGATATCATTTGTGTCGTTATTCTGCAATACATTGAGATTCCTCATCTTGAGACTAATAGTGGTAAAGGTGATCCTTTGACCCATGTCAAAACTTTTCAAATATTGTGTAGTGATTTTTTTCAAAAAAAATCTAATGCTTTCATCTAACAATTTCAAAACAATATTGGTCCAAGATCTCTTTGACTGATTTAGTGCATTGTGAACAGGGTGTTAAAGAAAAAGTGACTGATTTCATTGGTAGATTTAAGCATTTTCATGCTCAGATTGTGTATCATATACCTAATGTTGATGTACAATGTATTTTCATTTTTAATTTACAAAGCGATATTAGACATAAGATTCTACTTTCTAAATTTTCCTCTTTCACTCTATTATGTGCAGCGATTCATAATTATCAGCTTCAAGTGAGTCAATTTGAGAGCACCACTCAAATGAATCTAGTTTATAAGAGTGATTTTGCATCCAAAAACTTTAAAAACTTTAAAAAACAAAATAACTTCAATAAGATCATAAATTCATCAAACAATGTTGATGACCAAGTGGCGGCAACATCCAAAGGTGTGACTCCTTTGTCATTTATTTTTAAGCCCTCTCATAATTTTACTCATCTTTTTGAATCTTTGCATAACGCAATATTGAAGTTGATTAATGCTAAAGTGTTACCTCTTCCTCCTACTAATAAAATTGACACATCCAAACCTTTTCCCAAACACTTTGATCATAAACCTTTTTGTCAATACCATCGTCAACCTGGTCATGATACTGAGAAGTGTTTTCGTTTGAAATTTTTTAGTCAAGACCTCATTGATTCTAATACTATATATGTTGACGGTTTTAATCATCAAAGAAACAAATCTGTGGCACCTCCCAACCAAAATTTTCAAATCTATATCAATCCCTGGTCATTCCATTCAACCAATAATGTTCAATCCACCCAATCTTTTCCTTCTTCTACCCATGTTGTTGACTATGATGAAAAGTGTGTTGAAGCTAATAATGTTTTCAACCTTATCGATCAGACCAAACCTACACCAAAACCTAAACATAATCTTTACATTTCCTTTGACCCTAGTTAGACAATTAAAGCATATGATGGTCCTCTTTATATTGTTGTGAAGGTTAATGATCTTTATTCTCGTGGTGTCCTTATTGACCCTACTTGCATGGTGAATTTGATAATTGAAGGACATCTTTTAATTTAAATAGATGATTGCAACATGATTTTTATGATAACCTGATATTATGATCCAAACTTGCAATAGTTTTCTTTATCCAACCCATGGTTCTATCACTTTTCCCATAGAAGTTGGTGGTAAAAATTTAGATGTCACCTTCTTTGTCATCGCAAATTTTGATCAGTTTCAATTCAAACTTGGTTTTCCTTGGCTTAACTCTATGAAAGCTATAGTGTCTCCTATCCATAAATGTTTGAAATTTCCCCACAATGGAGAAATCATGACTATTAATCATAGTCTCTATCAACCTTCCATACCTCGAGAGTCTTTTGACATTGATTTATTTTGGCCTTCTATGTCTCAACCAACTCAACCCCTTCTAGATAATCTCTTTCGATCATATCATAAATACAAGATCCAAAATATTTGTGAGCTTAGCCATCCTAAGCATGTTCTATCTCCTTTCCCTAGACCTATACTTTTCCCTACACCACCCACACCTCCTATATATGCTTATGTTCCACCTCCTTTATCTTATAAATGTTCTTCTGATTCCATCTCTCAACCTAGTGAGGTTCCTTCCATTCTTCCTCATAAAGAAGAAAAGGGTATAATGTTGATTGATCCTAAATGAAACCCAATTTCTAGAAAAACCAAGTTTAATTATTGTGATCATTATCGTTATTGTAAATATTTGGCTAGATCTTGTCAATTGTCTTCCCAAAACCTTTTTCACCTAAAACACCTATTGATGCTAGTCAATATTATTATTGATGTTGGAGTTGTTAATCTCTAAGTTTTTGTTGATTATTTAGTGTCCACACTTAGTCATTTATTCAGGCAGTTTTGGTCTGCTAACACTGTGGCTGAGCTACCCAAAAAGTCGTTGCCAAGAAGAACAGATCATAAATGTCAAGCTATCCAGAAATTATGTGCCGAGTGCCAGAGACTTCAGTGTCGAGCAAGACATTTTTGACATACATGTCAAATATGATACAAACTTTAAGGTAATATGTTTGGGCTGACTTAAGGGTGTTTTGGGCTGACATATCTGAAGCATTTAATATTCTCTACGGATTTAATTATACATTTAATTGTTTTATCCTATGCATGGCATGTAGCCAATCAGAAAATTGGAATGCCTAGGAGGCATAAGTTTTATTTTTTGATCGTCGATCAAGATCTAATCGCCAGATTCAAAGAGTATAATAAGATTGCTTCTTACCCTAATTACATGAGCGATTTGGAGAGCACAGAGAGAAGGTTCATACATACATGAGAGATGTGTGAAGGGTTTTTTTGATAAGAACCATAGATCTAGCAGAGTAGAAGAGTAGTGAGAAGCAGAGTAAGGACGTATCAGATTATAAGATCAGAAAAGGCATTATAAAGAGGAGATCTGTTATCAGCATCAAAGTGCATATCGAAGGATCATATCTTGAGACATTCTAACAAGTGTATTAGGTGAAATCTCTTAACAGAGTGGTTCTATCAGACCTTTCTAAATCTCTTAGCAGAGTGCTTACTTTATTGTAAGTTGAAATCCTTTCACAAGGTAGATTGTAATGATCTAAATCTCTTAACTGGGTAGACCTTTAACCAGGTAGATTGCATATTGTGATAAAAAATTTGTAGCACTAACAGGCACACTTTATTACTATAGTAGTGAATAATTTATGGGTGTCATACCCACCCCAGTTTTACATATTTGGGTTTCTGGGTTACCAAATTCTGTGTATTGTGTTATTCATTTACTGTCATGGATAATACTAGATGTTAGATAGATTAAATATTTATATGTTTGTGGATCAATTTGTTTTAAAGTGATTAAATTTCAAGATCTCATTCACCCCCCCCCCCCCTTAGTATCTTGCCTTCCCAATATTGTAATTCCAACAATTGGTATCAGAGCTTCATTCTCCTACAAAAGCTTTTAATCAGATTGAGAGTACAGATCTGGAGATGGAGATTTACAGATTGGGTAAATTCATTGAGAATCAAAAGATTGAAATTCAGCTAGCATTACATCAGCTTGAGATAGCTAGACAAGAATTGAGGAAGTCATTGACATCTAGGAAAGATTTGTCCAAACAAATAAATGATAATCATTATCAGGAAGAAGACACTACAAAGATTTTAAGAATAGAGATTCTACTGAGAGTGATGCAGCAATTGCAGATCTACTGGAAAAGAACAATGTATTGTGTGAAGAAGTCAGGAACCTGAAAAGAGAACAAGAAATGCAGACAGTAAGACTACGTGAAGTAGTGGAACAAAAGAAGAAAGTTGAAGATGACAAAGCTATGGCTGAAGAAGATAAAAGAGTGATAACTGTCAGACTTGATGAAAGGACACATGATGTGCAAATGATGATAAAAAATCAAGTTGACATGGAAAATCAACTGCTACTTGTGAATCTGGGGATCCGTAGGAAAGACATGGAAATTGTGAATATGAGATCTGAGAACAGTCAATTGAAAGTTGATTTGAGATCTAAGAAAGAACTGAATGAAAGATTGAATAAACCTAATGAAGCTTTGACTCATTTTGAGAATCTGATGGAAGCATCAAGGAGACCAAAAGATTCTTCTGGATTAGGTCACACTGAACAAAAAATATCTACTGAGAAAGGAGAATCATCAAAGACTGGTGAAAAGAGAAACACAAAGACAAAGAGAAACAAACCTGTATGCCGCCACTGTGGAAAACCAGGACACACTGCAAACATTTTTCAAAGCAAGAATGGTAAGTCCAATCTTAAACCTAAGTTCAATGGTTATTGGTTTAATTGTAAGAAATTTGGACATAAAGCACATGAATTTTGGGCTAAGGCAAATGATGCACCTCCCACATCAAGAAATAATAGATATTCTTACAATTGTCAAAAATTTGGACATAAGGAACAAGATTGTAGATCTAATGCTAAACAACAATGGACATCAAAGACACAAGCAAAAGCACCAAGAAAAGGCAACACTTAAAATTGGGATTATAATACAAGGAAAAGTTGTCATTACTGTGAAGAGTATGAACATTCACCTGAAGATTGCATAAAGACACATTTTAGAGGAATATCTAAGAGTTGGATGAATGGAAGCCTAGTTTTTTTTAGTTGTTTGAAAATTGGTCATACTAAGAGTGAGTGCAAGACAAGAGTACCTGCTCCTACTGTTGAGGAAATTAGAACACAGATGAACTAGACATGGGTAAGGAAAATAGAACCGAGCAGAAGTGAAACTACTAAAGCCAAGGTCACCCAATCCAATGGATCAAGTGATCACACAATCTCAAACTAAGCAGAAGAGGTATGTAAGGAACTGTATTTAAATTTCCTATCTTACATCAGTTCCTAACATATACTGTGCCAAAGTCCATATCTGCATATGAAAAGATTCATCAGGACATATTTTAAAGTTAAAGTACCGAGAAAATTCAACTAAGCACTAGAGGTGCCGAGCATCAGTATTATACTAAGACCAAGCTCGTCAGCATATGTGTCGGGCTAGTTTGGGTTGCGACCGAGAGATTGTCAAAGTCGGTCGAGGACAATTTTTTTGCACTAACTCCAACGAACAGAACATTTATTGCAAACCTACCTTAAAGCCTATAAAGTAATGAACCATTCAACATTAATTTCACCTTGTGATTTGATATTTCTTGAAGTGTTGAAGCATTGGAAAACTTCATTTCAATAGATATTTTTGAAGAATTATATAGCGTGTCGTCGGCCATTTCAACAGTTGTCGAGGTACTATCTTTTTGTCTTTGAAACCCTTTTATCTTGAAATCATGGCTGCTAGTTCATCTATGCCAGTTAAGGGAATGGAGAAGGAAATGAGAGAAGTTCAATTGGTGAGGAGCGACACCTGTGTGCCTACCAATTTTTGAGCCATTCCTGAGAGTGCTATCAAAGGTGATCTGACTGAAGCCCTATCTTTGATCCCTCAGAAGGTAATTATGATTCATGACATTAGGGCATGTTAAATGTGTAAAATCAATGAATTTGGAGACCACAAGCTGAGGGAATCCTATAGGAAACTATGTACAGACAGAGCCCTAAAACTCAAACACAATCATCTAGCCGAGTGAGGGTTAACTCGAGCCCTAGAGTTTCTGAGGAATTTTAGGGAAGAATCGATCAAAATTATTCTTAACAGGGTACATGATATGAGTATTTGGTTGGAGAATGAACCAATAAAGATTACCAAGGATATCATACATCATGTAACTGGTTACCCTACTATCAAAGGGAAAAGGACCATGAAATGCCAAAGTAAAGAAGACATAGAGAAGATCACTAAAGTCGTCTGGAACAAAAGGGGAATGACTATTTCCACCATCGAAGATTTGGAAATTGATTTTGCTGTGAGGTTCATAGCTCACAAGTTCTATCAATCGACTTGAATGGACAATGTGTCTTGCATTGCAATAGACCAAGCATGGAAAACCATCAAGAAGGATCACACATACGACCTAGCTAAGCTATAGCTAACACAGCTTGTCGAGAACCTTGCATTAATCAGGAAAGTAAATAATTATCTATGTAAGCTCGGATCCTTTCTTGTATTCATATTTTTCTATGTTCAAAAGACTTTTCCTACCTATGTAGACATAGTATGGAAAACAGATAGACCTATCACCCAACAAATAAATGTACCAATTCAACAGTTAGATGATAATTTTGATAATGTGATGGGAACATACTTTGTGGAGTTCAGGAAAAGTATGAGACTGAGAAGCATAATTCCTAGTTCATTAGTGGAACAACATTATGAGGATGTGTGTTTTCTAGTTGACACAGATTACACTTATGTTCAGGCTATAGTACCTAGGGTATCATGGTTAAGGCCATTACCTTATGAATTAAACATAGATGAAACATCTGCATCCATAACAACTTTACTAGCAAAAGAAATTGACAGTACTAGTAAACATTTTGGTAATTATGAAGAAGCCAAGGCCAAAATTTCTATGAACCTAAAGGTTGGCACCATGGAAAGGAAGAGGAAAAAGATTGTCAAGAATCTGAAAAAGATGGTTGGAATTGCAAGTGATGAGGAAGCAGAAGTTGAGTCTGAAGAGGATGTAGTTGTTAAGGGGAAAGGGAAACAGCTAATGGTTTCCAAGGCAACCAAAGTAAGAAAAGTTAAACCTCAGGCTACCCTTCCTGTTGTAAATAGACCAAGGACTAGGGCATAAGCTATTTCACCTCCCATGGTGAGAACATTATTATACAAAAGGAAGAATGCTGCCAAGACCAGCTCAGGGAAAAATAAACAAGTCAAAACCAAAGCTGTGCTAAGCAGTTATGCCAAAAGACTAGGAAAAGGAGACTAATCTTGAGTGATGAAGAAGATGAGGAAACTAACACTGATGTGATAAGAAACATACCTACACCATCATTCAAACGTCCTATAGACATTGATGAGGTATGCAAGAACATTACAAGTTCAACAGGGTTATCTAGATTTAAATTTATCAAATATGAAAAGCAAAGTATAGAGAATAAGGTCAAGTTACAAGAAGCTCTATTATACATGATGAGTACATTCAAATTGACACCTATAGAGATAGGGAATAATGTCCCTACAAAACTTTATGATTTCTTATCTAGTAAATGGGAATTTGCATTGATGACTGAAAGGCAAATTAGGGTAGCAACTTTGGATATAGTCATCCCACAATTGACAAAGAAATAGAAAGAAAAAAATTTTGATCAATATAAGAAAAATTTTGTACCCAAATATAGAGCTTATGCTATTTTAAAGAATGATATTGAAGGAGTAGTATAGCAAAGTACTCAAATTTGGAAAGAGATTTTTGGGTTGTTTGTTCCAAAAGAGAAGAAAACAGATGAAGGAACCTCTGAGCAAATCACCATTGATCAAATAGAAACAAAAACTAAAACACAAAAGGAAATAGGTAATGAGAAAGTTACAAACTTGAAAATGCATAGTCCCATTGACACTACACTAGACAATGTTAGCAATGTAGATGTTGAGGATCAGGATGAGCTGGCAGACATAACTATCGAATTTCCTATCAAGGCTACTGAGTTAGATGAAGAGAAAAATGAAGAAGGAGCTGAGAAAGAGAAACCAAAAGATCAAGAGGTAAATGCTGAAAATCCACCTATTCTAGAGGTTGCTCAGACATTGTTAAACAGTGGAGACAAAATGGAAGTAACTGAAGACAAGGCTAAAGATCAAGAGGATATACAAGTGTTGGTAAACCTACCACACTCTGCTTCATCTAACCCCACTGGACCCAAAATAAGGAATGTACCTGACCAGTAGGAAATCTTGATTAAAATGAAGTCAGCAACTGAATTGCTTACTGACAAGGGAAAGGAAATCATTGAAACACAGTCAGTTGACAGCTCACCTGAGCCCAAAAGGAGGAAGCTAAATAAGAAGAAGTCACCAGGATTAAATGTCACATTAGATGAAGTAATTGTGATTCCTAAATGGGATCCTGAGAATTTTTCATACGAGCAGATTCAGACCCTTCAAGAACTTTTGAAGAGGAAAAAGAGACGGGAAGAAATGAAGAGAGAACAGAAGCAGAAGCAAGTTCTGAATGACATCAAAGATATTTTTGTAAATTCTTTTGATATGGATGATGTAAATGACCAAGAACCTATACTAGAATAGCTAGTTCACATTGTACAAAAGGTGACTAATGATAATATCGAGGCAAATGACAAACTATTGCAATGGTCTGAGAGAAAGTTCAAGAACAAAGTACTGGAAGAGATATTTGAAAAGATAGCTACACAATAGGTTGAACTTTCCTCTCTCATTGAAATTCTAGAAGAAGCTGCAAACAATGAATTTTCTTTGTACAAAAGACTATGTGATGAATCTTTCTTTACAAAAGAAAATCAACAGTTAATTGAGAAATTGCAACTGGATATGAAGTCAACTGCAAGTTCACTAAGCATGGATACTAGCTCTAGATCCATTCATTTAAATAAGTTAACTCATACACAGAGGAGGCTAGACGAGCTTATGGCTGAAGATGGCCAAATCAGGGAAAAATTGATTACGATTCAGGCTAATCTGATACCTCATGTGGAGGTTATTCAGAAAGAACTCATAGCTACCAGAGAAGTGGTAAAGAGAGACTCTCATCTCTCTACTGCAGAGAGTTTGGTAAGTCTAGTTGCTGAGCTAGAAGTTAAGTTGGGAATTATGAAGTTTCTTAAAGATAGTTGGGACACTTCATTTGCATTAATTCTTAAACTTCAGAAACAGCTCTTAGATAAGTACAACTTAACCCCTCTAGCTATCAGTGACAAAAACAAGGGGGAATCAGAAAATGAAGGAACAGATGAGCCCAAGATATAATATATTCTTTGTTGAAGGCATGTATGTTATGTAGATATAATCTATTAAGTATGAAGTATAATCAAAGGGGGAGTACTGTATGTACTTAGGTAGTTTTGTGGATGTAAACGAAATGATAAGTGTTTTTTCCACTAAATATCAAAGGGGGAGATTGTTAATCTCTAAGTTTTTATTGATTATTTAGTGTCCACACTTAGTCATTTATTTAGGCAGTTTTGGTCGGCTAACATTGCAGTCGAGCTAAAACAGTATATGTCAAGCTACCGAGAAAGTTGTTGCTGAGAAGAACAGATCATAGATGTTGAGCTATCCATAAATTTCTTGCCAAGCGCCAGAGACTTCAGTGTCGAGCAAGACAGTTTTTACATACATGTTAGATATTATACAAAATTTAAGGTAATATGTTTGGGCCAACTTATGGGTGTTTTGGGCTGACATATGTGAAGCATTTAATATTCTCTACAGATTTAATTATGCATTTAATTATTTTATCCTATGCGTGGCATGTATCCAATCAGAAGATTGGAATGCCTAGGAGGCATAAGTTTTATTTTTTGATCGTTGATCTAGATCTATTCGCCAGATTTGAAGAGTATAATAAGATTGCTTCTTACCCTAATTACATGAGCAATTTGGAGAGCACAGAGAGAAGGTGCATACATACATTAGAGATGTGTGAAGGGTTGTTTTGATAAGAAGCATATATCTAGCAGAGTAGAAGAGCAGTGAGCAGCAGAGTAAGGACATATCAGATTATAAGATCAGAAAAGGCATTATAAAGAGGAGATCAGTTATCAGCATCAGAGTGCATATCGAAGGATCATATCTTGAGACATTCTAACAAGTGTATCAAGTGAAATCTCTTAACAGAGTGGTTCTATCAGACCTTTTTAAATCTCTTAGCAGAGTGCTTACTTTACTGTAAGTTTAAATACTTTCACAAGGTAGATTGTAATGATCTAAAGCTCTTAACCGGGCAGACCTTTAACCAGGTAGATTGCATATTGTGATCAAAATTTTGTAGCCCTAACAAGCACACTTTATTTCTACTGTAGTGAACAATTTGTGGGTGTCATCCCCACCCCAGTTTTACCTATTCGGGTTTCTGGGTTACCACATTCTTTGTATTGTGTTATTCATTTACTGTCATGGATGCTACTAGATGTTAGATAGATTACATATTTATATGTTTGTGGATCATTTTGTTTTAAAGTGATTAAAGTTCAAGATCTCATTCACCCCCCCCCCCCCTCAGTATCTTTCTTTNAGATCTCATTCCCCCCCCCCCCCCCTCAGTATCTTTCTTTCCCAATATTGTATTTCCAACAATTGGTATCAAAGCTTTGTTCTCCTACAAAAGGTTTTAATTAGCTTGAGAGAACAGATCTGGAGATGGAGATTTACAGATTGGGTAAAGTCATTGAGAATCAAAAGATTGAAATTCAGCTAGCATTACATCAGCTTGAGATAGCTAGACAGGAATTGAGGAAGTCGTTGACATCCAGGAAAGATTTGTCCAAACAAATGAATGATACTCATTATCAGGAAGAAGACACTGCAAATCTATTTTAGAATAGAGATTCTACTCAGAGCAATGTAGCAATTGCAGATCTACTGGAAAAGAACAATGTATTGTGTGAAGAAGTCAGGAACCTGAAAAGAGAACAAGAAATGCAGACAGTAAGACTATGTGAAGTAGTGGAACAAAAGAAGAAAGTTGAAGATGACAAAGCTATGGCTGAAGAAGATAACAGAGTGATAACTGTCAGACTTGATGAAAGGACACATTATGTGCAAATGATGATAAACAATCAGGTAGACATGGAAAATCAACTGCTACTTACGAATCAGGAGATCAGTAGGAAAGATATGGAAATTGTGAATCTGAGATCTGAGAACAGTCAATTGAAAGATGATTTGAGATCTGAGAAAGAACTGAATGAAAGATTGAATAAACCTAATGAAGCTTTGACTCATTTTGAGAATCTAATGGAAGCATCAAGGAGACCAAAAGATTCTTCTGGATTAGGTCACACTGAACAAAAAATATCTACTGAGAAAGGAGAATCATCAAAGACTAGTGAAAAGAGGAACGCAAAGACAAAGAGCAACAAACCTATATGTTGCCACTGTGGAAAACCAGGACACATTGTAAACATTTGTCAAAGCAAGAATGGTAAGTCCAATCTTAAACCTAAGTTCAATGGTTATTGGTTTAACTGTAATAAATTTGGACATAAAGCACATGAATGTTGGGCTAAGGAAAATGATGCACCTCCCACATCAAGAAAAAATAGATATTATTACAATTGTCAAAAATTTAAACATAAGGAACAAGATTGCAGATCTAATGCTAAAAAACAATGGACATCAAAAGACACAAGCAAAAGCACCAAGAAAAGGCAACACTTGCAATTGGGATTATAACACAAGGAAAATTTGTCATTACTGTGAAGAGTATGGACATGCACCTGAAGACTGCATAAAGACACATTTCAGAGGAAGATCTAAGAGTTGCATAAATGGAAGCCTAGTTTTTTTTAGTTGTTTGAAAATTGGTCATACTAAGAGTGAGTCCAAGACAAGAGTACCTACTACTATTGAGGAAATTAGAGCACAGATGAACCAGACATGGGTAAGGAAAATAGAACTAAGCAGAAGAAAAACTACTGAAGCTGAGGTCACCCAATCCAATGGACTAGGTGATCACACAATCTCAAACTAAGCAGAAGAGGTACGTAAGGAACTATATTTAAATTTCCTATCTTATATCAGTTCCTAACATATACTATGCCAAAGTCCATATCTACAGTGGAAAATATTCATCAGGAAATATTTTAAAGTTAAAGTACTGAGAAAATTCATCTAATCACTAGAGGTTCCGAGCTTCAGTATTATACTAAGACCGAGCTTGTCAGCATATGTGCCAAGCTAGTTTGGGTTGCGACCGAGAGATTGTCGGAGTCGGCTGAGGACAGTTATTTTGCACTAACTCCCACGGATAGAACATTTATTACAAACCTACCTTGAAGCCTTTTAAGGAATGAACCATTCACGATTAATTTCACCTTATGATTTGATATTTCTTGAAGTGTTGAAGCATTGGCAAACTTGATTTCAGCACATATTTTTGAAGAATTATATAGCGTGTCGTCGGCCATTTCAACAGTTGTCGAGGTACTATGTTTTCATCTTTGAAACCCTTTTATCTTGAAATCATGGCCGCTAGTTCATCTGTGCCAGTTAAGGGAATGGAGAAGGAAATGACAAAAGTTCAATTAGTGAGGAGCGACACCTGTGCGCCTCCCAACTTTTGAGCTGTTCCTGAGAGTGCTATCAAAGGTGATCTGATTGGAGCCCTATCTTCAATCCCTCAAAAGGTAATTATGATTCATGACATTAGGGCATGTTACATGTGTAAAATCAATGAAGTTGGAGACCACAAGCTAAGGTAATCCTACGGGAAACTATGTACAGACGGAGCCCTAAAACTCAAACACAATCATCTAGCCGAGCGAGGATTAACTCAAGCCCTAGAGTTTCCAAGGAATTTCAAGGAAGAATGGATCAAAATTGTTCTTAGCAGGGTACATGATATGAGTATTTGGTTGAAGAACGGACGAGTAAAGATTACCAAGGATATCATACGTCTTGTAACTGGTTACCCTGCTATCAACGAGAAAAGGACCATGAAATGCCAAAGTAATGAAGACATAGAGAAGGTCACTAAAGTCGTCTGTAATAAAAGGGGAATGACTATTTCCACCATTGAAGATTTGGAAATTGATTTTGCTGTGAGGTTTATAGCTCACAAGTTCTATCAGTTGAGTTGAATGGACAGTGTGCCTTGCATTGCAATAGACCAAGCATGGAAAATCATCAAGAAGGATCACACATATGACCTGGCTGAGCTACAGGTAACACAGCTTGCCGAGAACCTTGCATCAATCAGGAAAGCAAATAATTCTGTGTGTAAGCTCGGATCCTTGCTTGTATGCATATTTTTCTATATTCAAAAGACTTTTCCTACCTATGTAGACATAGTATAGAAAATAGATAGACCTATCACCAAACAGATAAATGTACCGATTCAACAGTTAGATGATAATTTTGATAATGTGATGGGTACATACTTTGTGGAGTTCAGGAAAAGTATGAGACTAAGAAGCAAAATTCCTAGTTCATTAGTGGAACAACATTATGAGCATGTGTGTTTTCTAGTTGACACAGATTACACTTATGTTTAGGCTGTAGTACCTAGGGTATCATGGTTAAGGCCATTACCTTATGAAGTAAACATAGATGAAACATCTGCATCCATAACAGCTTTACTAGCAAAAGAAATTTATAGTACTAGTAAACATTTTGGTAATTATGAAGAAGCCAAGGCCAAAATTTCTATGAACCTAAAGGTTGGCACAATGGAAAGGAAGAGGAAAAAGATTGTCAAGAATTTGAAAAAGATGGTTGGCATTACAAGCGATGAGGAAGCAGAGGATGCTTCTCTAGGCTTAACTACTGGACAAGGACAAGACATACCTAGTGAAGAAGAAGAAAAAGAAGAAGTTGAGTCTGAAGAGGATGTAGTTGTTAAGGGGAAAGGGAAACAGCCAATGGTTGCCAAGGCAACCAAAGTAAGCAAATTTAAACCTCAAGCTACCCTTCTTGTTGTAAAAAGACCAAGGACCAGGGAATCAGCTATTTCACCTCCTGTGGTGAGAACATTAGTATACACAAGTAAGAATGATGCCGAGAGCAGCTCAGGGAAAAATAAACAAGTCAAAACCAAAGTGTGCCGAGCAGTTATGCCAAAAGACCAGGAAAAGGAGACTAATCTTGAGTGATGAAGAAGATGAGGAAACTAACATTGATGTGCTAAGAAACATACCTACAGCATCATTCAAACATCCTATAGACATTTATGAGGTATGCAAGAACATTACAAGTTCAACTGGGTTATCTAGATTTAAATTTATCAAATATGAAAAGTAAAGTATAGAGAATAAGGTCAAGTTACAAGAAGCTCTATTAGACATGATGAGTACATTCAAATTGACACCTATAGAGATAGGGAATAATGTCCCTACAAAACTTTATGATTTCTTATCTAGTAAATGGGAATTTGCATTGATGACTGAAAGGCAAATTATGAAAGCAACTTTGGATAGAGTCATCCAGCAATTGACAAAGAAACAGAAAGCAATATTTGTTGATCAATATAAGAAAAAATTTGTACCCAAATATAGAGCTTATGCTATTTTAAAGAATGATGTTGAAGGATTAGTATAGCAAAGTACTCGAATTTGGAAAGAGTTTTTTGGGTTGTCTGTTCCAAAAGAGAAGAAAATAGATGAAGGAACCTCTGAGAAAATCACCACTGATCAAACTAAAACTAAAACTAAAACACAAAAGGAAATAGGTGATGAGCAAGTTATAGACTTGACAATGGATAGTCTCATTGACACTACACTAGACAATGTTAGCAATGTAGATTCTGAGGATCAGGATGAGCCGGCAGACACAACTATCGAATTGCCTATCAAGGCTACTAAGTTCAATGAAGAGAAAAATGAAGAAGAATGAGCCGAGAAAGAGAAACCAGAAGATCAATAAGTAAATGCTAAAAATCCACCTATTCTAGAGGTTGCTCAGACATTGTTAAACAGCGGAAACAAAATGGAAGTAACTAGAGACAAGCCTAAAGAACAAGAAGATATAAAAGTGTTGGTAAACCTACCACACTCTGCTTCATCTACCCCCACTAGACCCAAAATAGGGAATGTACCTGACCAGTAGGAAATCTTGATTAAGATGAAGTCAGCAACTGAATTGCTTACTAACAAAGGAAAGGAAATCATTGAAATAGAGTTGGTTGACAGCTATCTTGAGCCCAAAAGGAGGAAGCTAAATAAGAAGAAGTCACCAGGATTAAATGTCACATTAGATGAAGTAATTGTGATTCCTAAATGGGATCCTGAGAATTTTTCATACAAGCAGATTCAGACCCTTCAAGAACTTTTGAAGAGGAAAAAGAGACGGGAAGAAATGAAGAGAGAACAGAAGCAGAAGCAAGTTCTGCATGACATCAAAGATATTTTTGTAAATTCTTTTGATATGGATGATGTAAATGACCAGGCACCTATACTAGAATAGCTAGTTCACATTGTACAAAAGGTGACTAGTGATAATATCGAGGCAAATGACAAACTATTGCAATGGTCTGAGAGAAAGTTCAAGAAAAAAAGTACTGGAAAAGATATTTGAAAAGATAGCTACACAACAGGTTGAACTTTCCTCTCTCATTGAAATTCTAGAAGAAGTTGCAAACAATGTATTTTCTTTGTACAAAAGACTATGTGATGAATCTTTCTTTACAAAAGAAAATCAGGAGTTAATTGAGAAATTGCAACTGGATATGAAGTCAACTCCAAGTTCACTGAGCATGGATGCTAGCTCTAGATCCGTTCATTTCAATAAGTTAACTCATACACAGAGGAGGCTAGATGAGCTTATGGCTGAAGATGGCCAAATTAGGGCAAAATTGATTACGATTCAGGCTAATCTGGTACCTCATCTGGAGGTTATTCAGAAAGAACTCACAGTTGTCAGAGAATTGGTAAAGAGAGACTCTCATCTCTCTACTGCAGAGAGTTTTGTATGTCTAGCTGCTGAGCTAGAAGTTAAGTTGGGAATTATGAATTTTATTAAAGATAGTTGGGACACTTCATTTGCATTAATTCTTCAACTTCATAAACAGTTCTTAGATAAGTACAACTTAACCTCTCCAGCTATCAGTGACAAAAACAATGGGGAATCAGGAAAGGAAGGAACAGATGAGCCCAAGGTATAATATATTTTTTTTTGAAGGCATCTATGTTATGTAGATATAATCTATTAAGTATGAAGTATAATGTAAGTGAAATGATAAGTGTTTTTTCCACTAAATATCAAAGGGGGAGATTGTTAATCTCTAAGTTTTTGGTGATTATTTAGTGTCCACACTTAGTCATTTATTTAGGTAGTTTTGGTCGGCTACCACTGTGGCCGAGCTAAAACAGTATAGGCCGAGCTACCTGGCAATTCATTGCTGAGAAGAACAGATCATAGATGCCAAACTATCCAGAAATTTCATGCCAAGCGCCAGAGACTTCAGTGCCGAGAAAGACATTTTTGACATACATGTCAGATATGATACAAACTTTAAGGTAATATGTTTGGGCCAACTTATGGGTATTTTGGGAGGACATATGTGAAGCATTTAATATTCTCTACGGAGTTAATTATGCATTTAATTATTTTATCATATGCGTGGCATGTAGCCAATCAGAAAATTGGAATGCCTAGGAGGCATAAGTTTTATTTTTTTTATCGTTCATCTAGATCTATTAGCCAGATTTGAAGAGTATAATAAGATTGCTTCTTACCCTAATTACATGAGCGATTTGGAGAGTACAGAGAGAAGGTGCATACATACATGAGGGATGTGTTAAGGGTTGTTTTGATAAGAAGCATAGATCTAGCAGAGTAGAAGAGCAGTGAGTAGTAGAGTAAGGACATATCAGATTATAAGATCAGAAAAGGCATTATAAAGAGGAGATCTATTATTAGCATCAGAGTGCTTATCGAAGGATCATATCTTGAGACATTCTAACAAGTGTATCAGGTGAAATCTCTTAATAGAGTGGTTCTATCAGACCCTTTTAAATCTCTTAGCAGAGTGCTTACTTTACTGTAAGTTGAAATCCTTTCACAAGGTAGATTGTAATGATCTAAAGCTCTTAACCGAGCAGACCTTTAACCAGGTAGATTGCATATTATGATCAAAATTGTGTAGCCCTAACAGGCACACTTTATTGCTACTGTAGTGAAGAATTTGTGGGTGTCGTCCCCACCCCAATTTTACCTATTTGGGTTTCTGGGTTACCAAATTTTGTGAATTGTGTTATTCATTTACTGTCATGGATGCTACTAGATGTTAGATAGATTACATATTTATATGTTTGTGGATCAATTTTTTTTGAAGTGATTAAAGTTCAAGATCTCATTCACCCCCCCCCCCCCTCAGTATCTTTCTTTCCCAATATTGTATTTCCAATAATTGGTATCAGAGCTTNCCCCCCCCCCCCCCCTCAGTATCTTTCTTTCCCAATATTGTATTTCCAATAATTGGTATCAGAGCTTCGTTCTCCTACAAAAGGTTTTAATCAGCTTGAGAGTACAGATCTGGAAATGGAGATTTGCAGTTTGGGTAAAGTCATTGAGAATCAAAAGATTGAAATTCAGCTAGCATTACATCAGCTTGAGATATCTAGACAGGAATTGAGGAATTCATTGACATCTAGGAAATATTTGTCCAAAGAAATGAATGATACTCATTATCAGGAAGAAGACACTGCAAATCAATTTCAGAATAGAGATTCTCCTGAGAGCGATGCAGCAACTGCAGATCTATTGGAAAAGAACAATGTATTTTGTGAAGAATTCAGGAACATGAAAAGAGAACAAGAAATGCAGACAGTAAGACTATGAGAAGTAGTGGAACAAAAGAAGAAAGTTGAAGATGACAAAGCTATGGCTGAAGAAGATAAAAGAGTGATAACTATCAGACTTGATGAAAGGACACATGATGTGCAAATGATGATAAACAATCAGGTTGAAATGGAAAATCAACTGCTACTTGTGAATCAAGAGATCAGTAGGAAAGACATGGAAATTGAGAATCTGAGATCTTAGAACAATCAATTGAAAGATGATTTGAGATCTGAGAAAGAACTAAATGAATGATTGAATAAACCTAATGAAGCTTTGACTCATTTTGAGAATCTGATGGAAGCATCAAGGAGACTAAAAGATTCTTCTGGATTAGGTCACACTGAACAAAAAATATCTACTAAGAAAGGAGAATCATCAAAGACTGGTGAAAAGAGGAACGCAAAGACAAAGAGCAACAAACATGTATGCCACCATTGTGGAAAACCAGGACACACTGCAAACATTTGTCGAAGCAAGAATGGTAAGTTCAATGGTTATTGCTTTAACTGTAAGAAATTTGGACCTAAAGCACATGAATGTTGGGCTAAGGCAAATGATGCACCTTCCACATCAAGAAACAATAGATATTGTTACAATTGTCTAAAATTTAGAAATAAGGAACAAGATTGCAGATCTAATGCTAAACAACAATGGACATCAAAGACATAAGCAAAAGCACCAAGAAAAGGCAACACTTACAATTGGGATTATAACACAATGAAAAGTTATCATTACTGTGAAGAGTATGGACATGCACCTGAAGACTGCATAAAGACACATTTCAGAGGAAGATCTAAGAGTTGGATGAATGGAAGCATAGTTTTTTTTAGTTTTTTGAAAATTGGTCATACTAACAGTGAGTGTAAGACAAGAGTACCTGCTCCTACTGTTGAGGAAATTAGAGCACAGATGAACCAGACATGGGTAAGGAAAATAGAACTGAGTAGAAGTGAAACTACTGAAGCCGAGGTCACCCAATCTAGTGGATCAAGTGATCACACAATCTAAAACTAAGCAGAAGAGGTACGTAAGCAACTGTATTTAAATTTCTTATCTTACAACAGTTCCTAACATATATTGTGCCAAAGTCCATATTTGCATATGAAAACATTCAGAAGGAGATATTTTAAATTTAAAGTACCGAGAAAATTCATCTAAGCACTAGAGGTTCCGAGCATCAGTATTATACTAAGACCGAGCTCATCAGCATATGTGCCGAGCTAGTTTGGGTTGTGGCTGAGAGATTGTCAGAGTCGGTTGAGGATAGTTGTTTTGCACTAACTCCAATGGACAGAACATTTATTTCAAACCTACCTTGAAGCCTATAAAGGAATGAACCACTCATGATTAATTTCACCTTCCGATTTGATATTTCTTGAAGTGTTGAAGCATTGGAAAACTTAATTTCAGCAGATATTTTTGAAGAATTATATAGCGTGTCGCCGGCCATTTCAACAGTTGTCAAGGTACTATGTTTTCATCTTTGAAACCATTTTATCTTGAAATCATGGCCGCTAGTTCATCTGTGCCAGTTAAGCGAATGGAGAAGGAAATGAGAGAAGTTCAATTGGTGAGGAGCGACACCTGTGCACCTCCCAGCATTTGAGCCATTCCTGAGAGTGCTATCAAAGGTGATTAGACTGGAGCCCTATCTTTGATCCCTCAGAAGGTAATTATAATTCATGACATTAGGGCATGTTACATGTGTAAAATCAATGAATTTGGAGACCACAAGCTGAGGGAATCCTACAGGAAACAATGTACAGATGGAGCCCTAAAACTCAAACACAATCATCTAACCGAGCGAGGGTTAACTCGAGCCCTAGAGTTTCCAAGGAATTTCAAGGAAGAATGGATCAAAAATGTTCTTAGTAGGGTACATGATATGAGTATTTGGTTGGAGAATGGACCAATAATGATTATCAAGGATATCATATGTCATGTAACTGGTTACCCTACTATCAACGGGAAAAGGACCATAAAATGCCAAAGTAAAGAAGACATAGAGAAGGTCACTAAAGTCGTCTGGAAAAAAAGGGGAATGGCTATTTCCACACTCAAAGATTTGGAAATTGATTTTTCTGTGAGGTTTATAGCTCATAAGTTCTATCTGTTGATTCGAATGGACAGTGTGCCTTGCATTTCAATAGACCAAGCATGGAAAATCATTAAGAAGGATCACACATATGACCTGGCTGAGCTAAAGCTAACACAGCTTGCCAAGAACCTTGCATCAATCAGGAAAGCAAATAATTCTGTGTGTAAGCTCGGATCCTTGCTTGTATGCATATTTTTCTATATTCAAAAGACTTTTCCTACCTATGTAGACATAGTATGGAAAATAGATAGACCTATCACCCAACAGATAAATGTACCGATTCAACAGTTAGGTGATAATTTTTATAATGTGATGGGAACATACTTTGTGGAGTTCAGGAAAAGTATGAGACTGAGAAGTAGAATTCCTAGTTCATTAGTGGAACAACATTATGAGGATGTGTGTTTTCTAGTTGACATAGATTACACTTATGTTCAGGTTGTAGTACCTAGGGTATCATGGTTAAGGCCATTACCTTATGAAGTAAACATAGATGAAACATCTCCATCCATAACAGCTTTACTAGAAGATGAAATTGACAGTACTAGTAAATGTTTTGGTAATTATGAAGAAGCCAAGGCCAAAATTTCTATGAACCTAAAGGTTGGCACCATGGAAAGGAAGAGGAAAAAGATTGTTAAGAATCTGAAAAAGATGGTTGGCATTGCAAGTGATGAGGAAGCAGAGGATGCTTCTCTAGGCTTATCTACTGGACAAAGACAAGACATACCTAGTGAAGAAGAAGAAAAATAAGTTGAGTCGGAAGAGGATGTAGTTGTTAAGGGGAAAGGGAAACAGCCAATGGTTGCCAAGGCAACCAAAGTAAGAAAAGTTAAACCTCAGGCTACCCTTCCTTCTATAAATAGACCAAGGACCTGGGCATCAGTTGTTTCACCTCCTCTGGTGAGAACATTAGTATACATAAGGAAGAATGTTGTCGAGAGCAGCTCAGGGAAAAATAAACAAGTCAAAACCAAAGTTGTGTTGAGCAGTTATGCCAAAAGACCAGGAAAAGGAGAGTAATCTTGAGTGATGAAGAAGATGAGGAAACTAACACAAATGTGCTGAGAAATATACCTACAGTATCATTCAAACATCCTATAGACATTGATGAGGTATGCAAGAACATTAGAAGTTCAACTGGGTTATCTAGATTTATATTTATCAAATATGAAAAGCAAAGTATAGAGAATAAGGTCAAGTTACAAGAAGCTCTATTAGACATGATGAGTACATTCAAATTGACACCTATAGAGATAGGGAATAATGTCCCTACAAAACTTTATGATTTCTTATCTAGTAAATGGGAATTTGCATTGATGACTGAAATGCAAATTAGGGAAGCAACTTTGGATAGAGTCATCCCACAATTGACAAAGAAATAGAAAGAAAAATTTGTTGACCAATATAAGCAAAAGTTTGTACCCAAATATAGAGCTTATGCTATTTTAAAGAATGATATTGAAGGAGTAGTACAGCAAAGTACTCAAATTTGGAAAGAGATTTTTGGGTTGTCTGTTCCAAAAGAGAAGAAAATAGATGAAGGAACCTCTAAGAAAATCACCACTGATCAAATAGAAACTAAAACTAAAACACAAAAGGAAATAGGTGATGAGAAAGTTATAGACTTGACAATGGATAGTCCCTTTGACACTACACTGGACAATGCTAGCAATGTAGATGCTAAGGATCGGGATGAGCCAACAGACACAACTATCGAATTGCCTATCAAGGCTACTGAGTTCGATGAAGAGAAAAATGTAGGAGCTGAGAAAGAGAAACCAAAAGATCAAGAGGTAAATGCTGAAAATCCACCTATTCTAGAGGTTGTTCAGACATTGTTAAACAGCGGAGACAAAATGGAAGTAACTGGAGATGAGCCTAAAGAACAAGAGGATATACAAGTGTTGGTAAACCTACCACACTCTGCTTCATCTACCCCCACTGGACCCAAAACGGGGAATGTACCTGACCAGCAGGAAATCTTGATTAAGATGAAGTCAGCAATTGAATTGCTTACTGACAAAGGAAAGGAAATCATTGAAACAAAGTCGGTTGACAGCTCACCTGAGCCCAAAAGGAGGAAGCTAAATAAGAAGAAGTCACTAGGATTAAATGTCACATTAGATGAAGTAATTGTGATTCCTAAATGGGATCCTGAGAATTTTTTATACGAGCAGATTCAGACCCTTCAAGAACTTTTGAAGAGGAAAAAGAGACGGGAAGAAATGAAGAGAGAACAGAAGCAGAAGCAAGTTTTGCATGACATCAAAGATATTTTTTTAAATTCTTTTGATATGGATGATGTAAATGACCAGGAACCTATACTAGAATAGCTAAGTCACATTGTACAAAATGTGACTAATGATAATATCGAGGCAAATGACAAACTATTATAATGGTCTAAGAGAAAGTTCAAGAACAAAGTACTGGAAAAGATATTTGAAAAGATAGCTACACAATAGGTTGAACTTTCCTCTCTCATTGAAATTCTAGAAGAATTTGCAAACAATGTATTTTCTTTGTACAAAAGACTATGTGATGAATCTTTCTTTACAAAAGAAAATCAGCAGTTAATTCAGAAATTGCAACTGGATATGAAGTCAACTGCAAGTACATTGAGCATGGATGCTAGCTCTAGATCCATTCATTTAAATAAGTTAACTCATACACGGAGGAGGCTAGATGAGCTTATGGTTGAAGATGGACAAATCAGGGAAAAATTGATTACGATTCAAGCTAATCTGATACCTCATGTGGAGGTTATTCAGAAAGAACTCACAACTGCTAGAGAATTGGTAAAGAGATACTCTCATCTCTCTACTGTAGATATTTTGGTAAGTCTAGCTGCTGAGCTAGAAGTTAAGTTGGGAATTATGAAGTTTGTTAAAGATAGTTGGGACACTTCATTTGCATTAATTCTTTAACTTCATAAACAGTTCTTAGATAAGTACAACTTAACCCCTCCAACTATCACTGACAAAAACAAGGGGGAATCAGGAAAGGAAGGAACAGATGAGCCCAAGGTATAGTATATTTTTTGTTGAAGGCATGTATGTTATGTAGATATAATCTATTAAGTATGAAGTATAATCAAAGGGGGAGTACCGTATGTACTTAGGTAGTTTTGTGGATGTAAACGAAATGATAAGTGTTTTTTCCACTAAATATCAAAGGGGGAGATTGTTAATCTCTAAGTTTTTGTTGATTATTTAGTGTCCACACTTAGTCATTTATTTAGGCATTTTTGGTTGGCTACCACTACAGCTGAGCTAAAATAGTATAGGCTGAGGTACCTGGCAAGTCGTTACCGAGAAGAATAGATCACAGATTCTGAGCTATCCGTAAATTCTGTGCCAAGCGCCAGAGACTTCAGTGCCGAGCAAGACAGTTTTGACAAACATGTCAAATATGATACAAACTTTAAGGTAATATGTTTTGGCCGACTTATGGTTGTTTTGGGCCGACATATGTGAAGCATTTAATATTCTCTACAGAGTTAATTATGAATTTAATTATTTTATCCTATGCATGGCATGTAGCCAATCAGAAAATTGGAATGCCTAAGAGGCATAAGTTTTATTTTTTTAATCATTGATCTAGATCTATTCGCCAGATTCGAAGAGTATAATAAGATTGCTTCTTACCCTAATTACATGAGCAATTTGGAGAGCACAGAGAGAAGGTGCATACATACATGAGAGATGTGTGAAGGGTTGTTTTGATAAGAAGCATAGATCTAGCAGAGTAGAAGAGCAGTGAGCAGCAGAGTAAGGACATATCATATTATAAGATCAGAAAAGGCATTATAAAGAGGAGATCAGTTATCAGCATCAGAGTGCATATCGAAGGATCATATCTTGAGAAATTCTAACAAGTGTATCAGGAGAAATATCTTAACAGAGTGGTTCTATCAGACCTTTTTAAATCTCTTAGCAGAGTGCTTACTTTACTATAAGTTGAAATCCTTTCACAAGGTAGATTGTAATGATCTAAAGCTCTTAACCGGGCAGACCTTTAACCAGGTAGATTGCATATTGTGATCAAAATTTTGTAGCCCTAATAAGCACACTTTATTTCTGCAATAGTTAATAATTTGTGGGTGTCATCCCCACCCCAGTTTTACCTATTTGTGTTTCTAGGTTACCAAATTTTGTGTATTGTGTTATTCATTTATTGTCATGGATGCTACTAGATGTTAGATAGATTACATATTTATATATTTGTGGATCAGTTTGTTTTAAAGTGATTAAAGTTCAAGATCTGATTCACCCCCCC
>MU228073.1:595462-608292 GCA_018584345.1 Thuja plicata
TATATATATATATATATATTTAAACAATTTATGTCCTATTAAATAGGACTGTATTTTTTTATTTTGCTAGTGAATTTCCAGTAAGGGATTTTTTTTAAGAAAATTAATTTCCTCTTTCAAAAATACTAATATCAATTTTCTCTCAATAACAAATTGATACAAACTATATTTCCAAATAATAGGGATATTTCATCTCAACCAATAGTTCAATAATGAAGTAACTAGAGATTTCCTTTCTGACAAGTAAATTGATACAAACAAGAAAATATTCTAATTTAATATTAATTTCTTTCTTTCTTTCAAGGAGGGTTTTTTTTCTTTTCTTTTCTTTCAACAACATGCAAGATGATAAAAACAAGAAGATTTCTAGTTTCAATACTAACAATTTCAAGAACAGTTTTCTTGTTTCCTAGCATGCAAATTAACTCATTTAACTTTTTTTTTTGCAGATCTAATCACAGTTTCAACATGCACCTGATGAAGGCAAGTTTCCTACTTTTCAAGGTGAGACAACCATGAATATGAGGGTTTCAAGCACATTTACAACAATAACCAAATTTTCATTTAAAAGAGGACTTTTTCCCTTAATTGAAACCCTGAGGGCAATTTTGAAACAGAATTCATCCACACGAAAACCCTAATGCCCAATTTGCATCTAATGCCATAAAAAGGAAACCTTTTATGCCTACAAGCACATATTTGACATGCAAACTTGAAGGAAAACACAAAATTGATCTAAGAGCATATTTTCCAACTTAAATCATTAAAACACACAATAATCAAACAATGAAGATCACACACAAGGGATCCTAGGTTTTTGGATGCATGGAAGACGGGGATCCGAAAGCTAGAATTAACATGAATAAGATCCTACCTCAATAACTGATGAGAGGAACAAAACCCACAAATCAAAGAAGAATTCCAAAAATGCTCCAAAATGCTCTCAAGCTTTCACAAATCCTTCATCACCTGATTTCCCTTTCTCCCCTGATTGAACAACCTCCAAAATGGCTTTCAATCCAAGGATATAGAAAACCAAGCAATTAGGTTTTCAAAAGTGAAAACCCTAAAGGGAATATAAATTATCTAATTAATAATTAAAAGAAATTCTTTATTTTTAATTTTCACTTAAAGCATGCATAACTCAACTTTATAATATAAAAGCAAAGTGTTAAATTGAAAATGTATGTGAGAATATTTCAATTAAATAAACCAATTAATCGTGCAACTTAAAGCAATATTTAATAAATCAACTTTGCACAACTAGTTACAATTAATTGAATTTAATATTTATTTAATTTCAATTATTTAAATCAAGACTTAATAATTAAATCAATTAATTAAATATAGGCATTTAATTAATATTTAATTATTAAATAAACATATATTTCATATATCAATGTTTTAACCTTATTAAAGGTGCACTAATTAACATTAATATTTTTTATAAATATTCATTAAATAAATCAAGCTAAAAGCATCATTAAATCACCTGAAACCCATCTAAACAGATAAACAACTAAAACAGAGAATCAACTGAAACAGACACCCAAGCACACACAAACCGGCTCACGAATCCACGTCACTTGACGGATTCAAACACTAGGATAGTCAATCAGATTCTTGTCCAGTTCTAAGACAAAATGAGGGTTTAGGGTATGGATTTGGACCTGATATTATCTCCTCTCTCTTACCATTGAGATATTGCGATAGGGCACGCTCACTCCTGCCAATTCAGGGAAGACGTATCCCGGTACCTGCAAACCTGTCATCACAAAGACGAACATATGCATACAAAGTATACCAAACAATGGTTGAGACTAGTTTATCGTGTGAATGTCGTCGAGGAAAGTAACTACGACTCTATCTCATACCATACCAAACACAACAAACAGTAATGCACAACATCACAATGATCCATCTAAATATAGATATCGGGTCAGTGTTGTTAGAAAACCATAATCAAAATGACATCCTAACATATACATAACCATTATGACATAATTACAAATCATATGCAAATAGATGATATAATACAACTAACAATGGATCAATAACATTATGAAAAGTAACGCATGAATATCCTTAAAATCACCTAAAATAACCAACACAAATATAAAAATGCCTAAAAGAGATCAGAAATTGACACAGATAGGCAGACTAAGGGGTAGGTATTACAAACATAGTCTTGGGAACGGGTCGACTAGGTTGGCCTAGTTCCCTCAAAAGTGGCTCAAATTTGGTCCAAATCTAGATCTTGACAGTGGGAATGTGGATCCAGAAGCACACAAGTATGTCTCAGGAACTTGATGACCAGGGTGACATATTCTGTAAAGAATCATCTCATATTTGAATGACAAGTATATTGTACTTTTCTCAGTTCATTTCCTTACTCAATTTTTGTTTCCAACAAGTTTATTTTAGTTATTATTCTTAAATCCCTATCGCACCCTTCTCTCAATTATAAGAAACAAAGGAATAGAAGCCCCAAGAGCATAGATATTGTATTGGATTCCCTTCATCAAAGGTTAGTCAATCATATCCACCTCTTGATGGCTCCATGTTCTAATGTGAGTGGAAAAGAGGAATTCCTATCAAGTTTGACTCATCCCATTTCCCACCATCACACTTTCACATGTCATGATTTTTTGGAAGTATCTACAATAGGTTTATGTGGTATGCATCTCAAAAATAATGTGTGCACTCAAGTGTACTTTCATGGTGATTGGATCTGCATTCTACCACAATCGAGAGTTATGGTTTGTAGTTTGTAAGTAAAGTGAAACTACATATTAAGTATCATATTATAGTGGTTCAATGGATTTATTCAAGAGGATAGAGTGTTAGAGATGATAGAATATTCACAATGGTTGTTGAATGTGCTAATGTTTTGAATGAATGTAACAAAGGATGGTAACATGTGCATGTCAAATGAAGCGCGTGGAGGTAGTTTTGGACCAATTGAGTTTGTGTTGGGTAATGCATAATGTATCTTCATTCCTTGGAGTAATGTGTGGGCTTTAGAACCTATCTAAATACGCATTTGATTGAGAAAAATGATTGTGGTAGACTTGTAAAAGAGATTCAATCCTGAGGTGTAGCAAGTATGGTGGAAGTGTTGTGCAAAGCTACTTATTTACTTAGTAGGGTAAATTAAGGAGTATGAATCAAGTTGCAAATCCTATATAAACTAAGACACTTCTTCATAGTAGATCATATTTGGTTGTTGGTGGAGTCTAAGTATAAAATATTTGTGCAATTCAATTTGAATGTTTGTAATTGAGGTTGGTACCTCATTATTTGAGTTGGTGTTGGTGCCTCCAAATTCATTGTAAGGGGGTCGGTTTCTCCAATGGGTTGGTGCTCATAGACATTTATAAGTTTCATATTTATTGTGAGGTCAAAGCAGTTATTTTCATTATGGGTTTCCACGTATATATGTTATCCTCATGTGTGGATGTGTATTTATGTTCATCATTTTTTTATTTGTTTAATTGTTAATGAAATAATAGTAAGTGATAATTTAATGTTAAAATAATACCTAGAATGATTCTAATGATGAAGTAGATTTGAAGTTGAGATTAGCATATATTGATTCACCCCCTTACCACTCTATATACCTATGTTCTTAATAGGTTGTGTGAGGGGAATAAGAATACTATTTTAATTATTCAATGAAAGAAAAGAGATGATGATATTATATCCAATCATATCTTGGTTCAAGGGAACCATGTATCCTCATTTCATGATTAACTGAGGAGCGATTCAATAGTTATCCTTACTCTTCCAAGAAAGTGGTCTTTTGAATGTGGAGGACGAGAAGGTCATTCTAGATTGCATCTATTTTATAATATTTAAAAATATGAACAACTCACTTATAATTCCCATTTCCCGTGAGGAGCTTGAGCTTTTGGTGTCCTAAATGAAGCAAGCAAAGACTCCTAGCGTAGATAGTTTTCTTGTAAAATTATTCCAATATTTTTTGGATATCTTGAATCTTGGTCTTTTGGAGGTGGTTTGAGAAGCTAACAAAGAAATGCTCAAAATTCTTAATACTACCTTTCTAGCCTTCGTTCCTAAGGAGGGTCCTTCTAATTTACCATGTTTTTTTTAATCTCTGTAATTGCACTTATAAGTTACCACCAAACTCATTGTGGATCACTTGAAGCAAATTATCAATTTTCACATCTCTCTTAAGTAGAGTAACTTTTTCAAGGGGTGTCATATCTTTGATGCTATGATTATGATCATTGAGGCAATTCACCTTATGTCCCAGTCTAAATATGAAGCTATGTTTATCTACTTGGATATGTCCAAGGCTTATGATAAGGTAAATGAAAATTTCTTAAAATGGATTAAATGAGTGATGAGTTGTATGAGATCTCCATATTTCTCAGTCTTAATTGATGATATTATACCCTACCCCCCATCTTCTATACCTCTAGGACTTTGCGCCAAGGGATCCCTTATCCCCTTACCTCTTCATCATCATAATTGAAGGTTTGGGTAGATTATTGAAGAAGTGGAGCATTAAATTGTTTCATGCATGGTTGTACCATTACTCATAATATGGATCCTCAAACCTGTAATACCCAACCTTCAATTGATTCTAGTTCACATATTTGGTCATTGATCATGTTGGCAATTTAGTTGATTTACTTAATTATTTTAACTGTCCTAATAAAGTATAATATATGAAGGTAAGATAAATTTGATGAAATATTGAATATTGATTAATTAATATTATTAATGTTAACTTCATATATATTCTAATTACGGTTTATTATAAGATATGAGATGATATTAAATAACATTGATTTGTTTAGTAACAATTTTAGAAAGGGTCATTAAATGTTCCTTTATTAATTCATAAATGTAATCTATCTTGGATTAGATTTGGTGTTTTATAGTTGTACATATGATGGAAGTTGTAACTTGTTTCAAAAAAAAAATTGCTTGTCATTTCCTTAGTTATTGAGTTGTCCTCTCGGGTTCCCTAGAAGGGGTGTTACAAAACTCATCTTCAATTTATTGATGACTCAACTTTCTTGGGTATCGCTCAGGGCTAAGAAGCTATCTAGTCTCAACAAATAGTTGGATATCTATATTTCTAGTTTTGGTCAATACATTAATAGGATAAGTTTTATATCTTATTCTTTACGAACATCTCATAATGAAATGATATTTTTTTCTATTCTCCATAGGTCAACTTTTGTTTGCCTATTTTGCCCCTTATCTATTACTAATCCCAACAGGGATTAATGGAATAAGATTATTGATAAATCAAAATGAAGGTTGATCGTGACACCTTATAATGGTTTTCCTTTGTTGGTTGGATAACTTTTTTGTAATTTGTTCTTCAAGATCTAACCATTTTAGGCCCCTCATTTATCTACTCTCAAAAGCATAACTAATGAATTTTATGCTCTATATAGGAAATATTTATGACTAGGTGACCTAAAGTCTAAAAAATAGAGCCTCGTCAGCTAGGATTAGGTGTGCATACTTAATCATGGTGGTGGCATGAATCTCAAGAAAATCATTCTCAATAGCTAAGTCTTGGTAGCCAAACTTTTATAATTGGCACAAGCATCTGAGTCAATCATGAGCCAAATTGCTAAATTTCAATACTTTAGAGTAATTGTTGATTTGAGCTCTAAAGAATGGATTTTTCGTAGGCTTTGATGGTTTATAAAATTGTTAAGGGGGCTTTCAATAAAGGATGGTCTCTTATGGATTATCAAAAATGGTCAAATAACACTCTTTTGGAACGATCATTGCGCTCTTCATCCTTCATTCTCTTATTTTCATCTTCTCTAGCCTTTGAGCCAAGCCTTTTTGGCCTAGAGATGATCTAAATTTTTTGACTTAAAGAGATCTCCTTTGATGTGGAGCTCCTTGGTCTACCATTAGAAAGACTTTACTGGTTGTCCTTAAGGGGGTTCTCTTGAAACTCAAGCTACCCTAGATGTCCTATTCTTTCAAAAAGACTCTTATATACTCTTCTAAAGGAATTGATATGGTGACTCTTATAAAGGAATTGATATGGCGGCTCTTATATACTCCTCTCCATACATGTAAAATGGTGTGAAATGAGACTTCCTCGACAGAGAAAGTTCAAGAACAAACTCAACTAGCATAAATGTAAGTTCTTCATGTGTCTTCTTTGTCACAATAAATGAAATCATGGATTTTGGGGGCTTTCAAAATGTGTTACATATAGTATTAAGGAATAATTTTCTACTCGCATTTTCTTCCAATGTATTTTGCCTCTAGCTAGTTGGGAATAATGGGAGCAAATCAAAAATTAGCATAGCATCCATGTCAATTCTTTTTTGAGTTATTAGATAACATGGGTTGACCACCTTCTATAGCTAGCACTCTCAAGGTGGCCTAGAAATTTGGTATTATTTTCATCATTTAGAAAAATTCATTAAAATTGTGAATTTTTCCAAGATCATCAAAATATCATTTCATGAACCCAGTACAAGTCTATGGATTCTATTAAGGAGACTAGTGGTGATAAGTGTACAATGGATGAAGGTACGTCTCCCTATCATATCAGTCTTTCAAAGAGCCTTGAGTTTCATCCTAATGGTATGTCCTCATGTTATTCCACCCTACCTTGGATGATTCTAGAAAAGTTAGTAGGTCAAGAAAATGTTCTTCATTTAAGTTTGTTGAAAATTAATACTAGTGGTTCTTCTCATGGTACTCTAAGTATTGCAGAGCTTCAAGGGGTTGGTCATGCTAAGTTGGATTTGTTTTCACCTTTTATTCTCTACTACTATCGAGATTGATACAATAAGCAAATGAAGACTCGTGCTATATTTTTTAGCTTTAAAAAAGGCCTATGAGTTTGGATAGAAAAATGTTATTTTTGAATGAATTTCATGGTTTGTCTTTTGAATTGAGCGATGACACACAAGTCCTCCTAGAAAGTATTAGTCCTAGCTTAATAGATTCTTCATCTTGCTCCTCAATTTGAAGCTTTGGCACGAGAGGTTTGATCACATGAGAAAGCAAGGCTTTGATATTTCACACAAAAGATCAACTATCAAGGCTTAAATAGGTGGATTCAAAGAAGTGTGAGCATTGTATATATGACAAACGAAAGAGGACTTAATTCTCTACCCAAGAACATGATAAGAAGACAAAATTGTTAGAGCCAGTGCATTTAGTTGGTTTTGGTCCCACAGAGGTAACTTCAATTGGTGGGTCTAATTATTTTGTTACTTTTTAGATGATTGCACTAGGAAAATAGAAAGTCTAAAGCATTTGGTAAATTTAATTTTTTTAAGCACTTCTTAAAAAGCAAAAATTGGAAACAAAATTAAATGTCTAAAAATGGATAACGGTGATGAATTCTATTCTATAGAATTTGATCAAATTTTGTTTAGAGAATAGTAGCAAAATTGTTTTGTTTTCACCATAAGAAAATAGTGTAGTAGAGAGTTTCAACAAGACAATTTCCGAGAGAGGTCATACCATGCTCTCAATTGCAAGTTTGGGAAAAAAGAATTTTGGACAAAGGCAGCAAATAAAACAATATTTTTAATTAATTGAGGTTCATCCTCTTGATTAAATTTTGAAATTCCCAAAAAGGAATGGTTGCAAAGAGGATTTCATTCATTCATATGTGGGTGTTTGTGTGTGAAGCTTTTGCTCACATTCCACGGAAAGAAAAGATCAAAACTTGAAGTGACATCAAAACAATGCATCTTCATTGGATATGGAGATGAGAAATATGGCTCCAAGTTGTGGGATTTGGTTGCCAAACAAGTTACTTGCAACATAGATGTAATTTTTAATGAAAAAGTGTAACCAAGTTTGTTAGAATGGGGTATGCCTAAAAGACTATGTGCCCTTTGGGAGACATAAACCAAGATGAGTGTACAAGACAAGAAGAACCTATGATGAAATTTGTTTGTGATCATGTATCGGGAGGCTAGAGTTTGGTTAAAGATCTAACAATTAGATTGACATCACTCCAAATTTTACTTCTAATCCAAGGTTGCCAACTTTGTTTACTTCAAAAGAACTACTTATACCTCTATTTGAATGTTTTGTTGATACAAATGCTTCAAGTAGAGAAGTTCCTCAACTCTCCCTCAATATTTTATCTGGTTTGACAACATATTCTCCATTCATGGAGGCCATGGTTGCATAATGGGAAAGTCTACTTCTCTTGATACAACTTTTAGAATGTGCTCCATCTTGTAGGCTCAACACTCTTCATATTCTTTATGCTTTGGCTAGTACCTCAAAACTTGCATGGGCTTCAAAAACATTAAGGTTGCCTTCTCTTGAGGCTTGCTTTAAAGGTTGATACTATTAGAGACAATTGAAAATGAGGATTAGAAGATTGTTGTAGTTATTATTAAGCAAGAATTGAGCTACCTTGTCAAATTAATTGCAAATAATGCAGGAGTGAATGGAATTGTTGAGCTTGAACAAGTCCTTTCCAATGTTAATCCCAAATATGGATGCAATGCTACTGTAGGAACTAATGAAATTCGATGGTTCCATGAGTTATTGATCTGTTTAAGGTTGAAGATATTGAATTAGCATATGTGGTTGCAATAAGTACTTATGGAGTAGAAAATATGATAGCAAAGGTTAGATTAAATTGATACGATGGGTGTAGTAACCCTTATAGAAAGAAAAAGTGCAAAAAAATTATCTATATGTTGTAGCAAGAATGCAATTTGGCCCTGAATATTTCTCCATATTTCATGATTGACAATGCAAAAATGAACCCAAAGCATCAAAATTGTAAGCTATTGTTTATTAATATAAAGATAACAGATGCAATAGATATAATTGGCATATTATTAGAGGAACTACAATTTGGCCCTAAATGCTTCTCCATATTTCATGGCTAATAATGAGAAGATGGCCCTAGGGTATCACATTGGGAGATGTCATTCATGGTGGTTATCCCATCGTAATAAGTGTTGAAGATATTGAGCTAGAAGCCATGGCTACTCTTGTTGTGAACAAGCTTTGAGGTGCATTAAAGATTGTTGCCTCAAAGGCTCTTGGATTTGTAGAAGGAAAAGTCAATATTTGGATGACATTGTTTTGTTGTAGAGGCATTGCCATTAGGGATGAAGTGGGACTACTTGTTGAAAAAGTTGGGAATGTGGTTTTAGAAATAGCTGCCGATATAGTACTAACAAAAGATTCAACAACAATAGTTGGTGATGAAAAGACTCAAGAGGCTATTGAGAGAGAGAAGAGGTAATCAAATTAGGAGCTTGATTATGTTTGCTAATACAACAAAAAGGGGCAAGCTTTGTAGGCATATTGTCAAATGTCAGGTTGTTGTGAATCCTAAGAATACATTATTTTCAGTAAAGAGTTTTATTTGGCATCATATGAATGAGGTAGACAATGAGTTGAAGCATGTGCTTTACAATGTTATTCATGTTTTAATTCTCAAGGTTGGAGATGACATGTTTAAAGTGCTCTCCACTTACACTAACACTTATCTAGGGGAAGATGATTTTGACAAGAAAATTGTTGACTTCGACATGACTTGGAGAGGACTCGTCCAAGTGTCCTTGAATAAAATTTGGAGAAGCTGAAGTTTTGCAATGCTTCTCTTGGCCTAGTTAAAATGTGACAATAAGCTTGGAAAACAAGGGGACATCATTGTTCATAGCATTCAGTTGGACCAAATGGGAGATTATGTGAATTCCAGTGATAATCTGATTATTCCCTTTCTCCCTGTTGAATATGTGAAGTCCAACGGTCATCTCACTATTCCTTTTCTCCCTGCTCTTCATTCAATTGAAGTCCCTTCGTATTTGAAAAGTTAAATACTTGTATAAATGATAAGAGATTTTGTATTTGTTGCAACTGTTAACAAAATATTTCCTTGCTTTTCCCATGGATGTAGCCTTTAATGGTGAACCGTGTAATTCGTGGTGTTTTGTTTATTATATGTGTTATACTTGTTTGTTTCAATCTGATTTTGTATTTATTTATTTACTCTTAATTCTCAACACTACATGTATATCGTACATATAAATTGGACATGCGTGCATGTATGTATACCACAGCCTCTGACACATACATTTCATTGAATGAAATAATTTCTAATTGATTGAATTTTTGAACAAATGTTTTTTTTTAATCTATTTTTTTACAGGAGTTGTACAAGATTAATAGCTCAATTCATAAAACAAAAAAAAATCAATGAGGTGACTTAGAAAAGAGATGTAAAAAAAATACTAAATCCAAAACTCTCATAATAAATAAAAAATATTTTTACAAAATGCCATCAAAACAAGAAACGTGACCAGGAAAGATTGTAACTATGCATTCTATGCAACAAGGTATCTATTTATCGCTAGAGTATGCGTCTTTTAATCATCTGCAAAAATGAATGATCAAAGAAGGCACTGGAATTTACAGATCAATAAACTTCAGGTAATGCAATAATATTAATTGATTGAAATTTTGAATAAATGATTTTACCAGGAATTTTACAAAATTAATAGCTCAATCCACAAAAGTACTGGTAACAATTCAGTGAAGTGGCTTAGAAAAGAGTTGTATTTGAAAATTACAAATACTAAATCAAAAAAGTCTCGTTATAAAAAATATTTTTATAAAATGCCATCAAAACTATAAAAAAAATGACCAGGGAAGATTGCAAAGCCAGCACCATGCATTCTGTGCAACAAGGTAGATAATCTGTCTCAGCTTTCTATACATGCAGTATAGGTATTGTAATCTTCTGCAAAAATGAAAGACATTAATCAAAGAAGGTACTAGCATCTGCACATCAATAAACTTCAGTCTACATAAGGCTTTTCATATTTTTTTATGAGCCCAACCCTAAAAGAAGGGCCTGTTTTCTCAAAGCCCGTGCAGTAATTAAAATCTAATGTTTCCTCATAAAGCACAGCATACTGCACCAAATACTACACTTGGAATTGTGAGGTCATAACATTGCAGTTTCATGTTAGATAGTCAAATGTAGTCCTTCCGACTCATAAAGATCGTCCACTTTCTTGCTGTGGAGCTAATCAGTGACTGTCGTCCGTAATATTTTGACATCATGAATTGGCCTACAAAACAAATACATAAAACTCAGTGCTACAATCTGTACAACACCTGTTACAAGCGTTGAAAAGTTGAGAAGACTAATTGAACCGCAAACAAAATATTCTATATAATAATATAACGTCCTTAATATGACAAGACGGTAATCGGCTATGTGCTGCATTAAATTTAGAAACAAGTGTTGTTCACATTAACACAGATGAGCATAATAAAAAGCTGTAACCTAATCTGCATTTTGATTTTCAAAAAACTTGGTGCTTCTTTACCATCTGTGGAAAACCAGTAAAGATTTCACAATCAGACCAGTTGGACAGGCAAAGATTAGGAACATTTACATTATTGCATTTTTTTTATAATCATACGATGTTACATCTTTAGGGTCACCTTGTCTTTGTTGTCACACGTATTGGAAATATTATAATTTGGTTGGTATGGTAAGTAATAAATAAATGTTAGTTGTTAGTATTACATCACATTGTTAGAATAATAAGTGATGTTAGAATAAGTAAGATTTAGTTAGTGATCAATAAAGTGTGGCTAGTTACCTTGAGGAGTTTGTAGGTGGTAACAGGAAAAAATGTATAAAGCCTTGTTGAAAACATGATAGAGTCATTCTGAGATATCCCCACTATTTTCATTGTGCTGAAAACGTGTAAATTCGGTATCAGAGCATGATGTGAGAAAGATGAAAGGAATTACCATTCCTATACTGCGAAGCAATCCAACCAATGGAGCAAATCATGAATAAAGGATACAGCTTAACAGGAACAAGACTCGGGCAGTGCAAGCTTCAAGTGGCACAAAGGACTTAGACTTGCAGAAAGACTCAGCCATTATTGGCACCCAGTAAAACCAAATTTGAAGATTGAGATTGCTGGATCATCATGAACCCGTTTCTCTGTTCTAGAGCAATGAATGTTCTATGCATTATATAGTTGCAACATCGATAACCCACAAGTCCAAAAGGAGAAAAGGAAGTTAAAGAATTCTGTTGAACTTTCCAGATCAATTGCAAATGTAATCACACTGTTATCTTCTTATGTATTTTCCAAATGCATCAATCTCTTGTATATATACATGGCAAAGACAAGAAGAGACATGTCCCAATGTCTATTCATTAATCTAATTTATTAATTTAACTATATAGTTATTATAAGAATAAATATAGATTATATATGTGCATATTAATATATAAAATATATCAATTATTATATATATATATATATCATTTCTCATAGTAATCATATAGTCAGTTTTATTTATCTGACCGATGCTACATACATCAACACTCCCTCTTAGCTAGGGAGGATAAATCAATTCAATGTCAACAGTTATGATACCTGATAGCATCACTCCTCATGATGTAATCAATATATATTACATGATTCTATCCATCGGAAATTCTATCCACAAGCTCTCAGGTGGATTGCCTCCATTGGTGATTCTATCCACGAGCTCTTGAGCTATAATGTGAATTGCCTCCATCGGTGATTCTATCCACGAGCTCTATCATCACAATAGAAGGTCAAGCTATTGTGAGATCGTCAACTTCCAATACAAGTAATATTACATTATAATCATTGCATACTATATTGTTGTGCATAGTATCGGATCATTGCATGATCCATAGAATGCAACCGCCAATGTTCATTTCTCGATACATGGCCAGAAAAGATGAAAGGAATCTATTTACACAGATTATTATACTTGTATAGTATTTCCATCATATACAAGGATTTAGAATGATTATTCTT
>MU228073.1:610966-638849 GCA_018584345.1 Thuja plicata
TCACTAGCTTCATATATCTATCGAGCCAACAATAATAGCCGCCCATATATAAATGTCGCACCCGAGTATGATACTTCACATTATAATTATCTCTGAATGATAGTAAGGCCCGATAATGTTAGACTTCCTCTTTTGGGTTGTGAAAGAGTTGCATGGTCTCAGACATAATTTATTTAGTCACAAACCGTGATAAATAATTAATTATTTTCTATTCATCTTTAATATATATCATCGATAATGAACCCCAAGAGAGAAAAAATGTCGGGTCCTGTGCCATTTTGTCGCATACTGATACTTCCAACTGCTCAAGATATTATTTATTTCACTGATATCAATATTCAATAGTCTCTCCTCAGTATAAGAATGATGTTATTCTTCAGAATTATTTGCTAGTATATGAATCATGGGATGAATCAATGAACCTCTAAACGCAAATATCTTTAATTGGTTGCAAATATTTCTTCTTCTCCATGCATATCTCAAGACGACAATCAGCGAGGGTGACGAGGTAGATCCAGCGCATGCCCTATTCTTCCACCATAAGCATAATATGTTATCGATGCGGAAGTAAATATGCTTTGTAGAAATACGTCACTCATCATATATTTTCTGACAATATTCCAAGTAGTTTGGAATAATCGTTTCTCCTTGATATGAATTCTGCAAGCTAATATGGTTCATTCTGAGCATATTTGAATGGATAGTTAACACTATGACTCCATTTGTGTTCCTTAGACAGGATTGAATTAATATCGCAAGTCTTCGGGTCTCCATTATAATACTGAAATTCCCTTATCTCAATATGTCGACAAACTGCTCCTATTCACTGTCAATTGGTGAGCGCGTATATTACTGATCGTTGATTTGGATCGGAGTATGTTCCCTCCTATAGCTTACCGACCCAAGGTGCTTGGGACATTGGAGTATCCAAAGCGGCCTGAACTGGTCTGCATCTTTCGCAATTGTCACACCTTTCCATGCGAGATAACACGACAATTTTGAAGATCCCTACATTCGAGGATCATAGACGCAATCTTCTCCATTGACTGCGACTTTCAATTTCCAATCCTGTGTCGTAGGAGAGATGGCCTCCACAGCTCACACCGTAAACTATTTCTGGATAGATCGACCAATAGGAGTGCAAAATTAAATTAATTTTATGATTTTCTACATCTGCAACCTGGCTCTGATACCATGTTGAACTTTCCAGATCAATTGCAAATGTCATCACACTGTTATCTTCTTATGTATTTTCCAAATGCATCGATCTCTTGTATATATACATGGCAAAGACAAAAAGAGACATGTCCCTTCATGGGACATGTCTATTCATTAATCTAATTTATTAATTTAACTATATAGTTATTATAAGAATAAATATAGATTATATATGTGCATATTAATATATAAAATATATCAATTATTATATATATATATATCATTTCTCATAGTAATCATATAGTCAGTTTTATTTATCTGACCGATGCTACATACATCAACAAATTCTATTAAAGTAACATATCTTATCTTTTACAGGTAGATCTTTTGTATCTCTTATCTAAAGAGGCTTTTGCTCCTTTGTTAATACTGAATATCTTGGTGATCATTCTGTATATTGTATTTTTTGTAATATGGTATTAGAGCCTAGGTGACACCTCGGGATTGGAGATAATGTGAATCCTACAGACTGGCAGCGACAAATTGCACACATGACATAGGAGCAAAAAGAGAACGGAATTGTATGAAGCTGTTTCAGGCGATTTCTTCCAAAAATCACAGGTCTATATTTTGGGCAAAAAAGTGCAACTTCTTTTCTAATGAAAATCATGTTTTTTCTCCTTCCTATAAAAAATTGCCTGATTTTTTCTGTGCAAGTAATGTGCCATTTTGTCTAAAGATCACATTTTATTATTTGGAAAATTCGCACCCTATTTTATACAAGTTTTTTGCTGGTTTTTTAATAAAAATTGAGGGTATTCTGTCAAAATTACAACAGGTTTATTCATCTCAAGTCACAAATTTGTTTGTGGTCTGAAAAAAGATTGTGACAGCCAAAAATCATGTGTGAATGCATTGAAAATCATGACTGAGAAATTGCAGCCAGAGAATTTTTCTACAGTTTTTTGACAAATTGTTAACAATTTTTTGGACAAAATCATAGGTTTTTTCCAAATCATGTTGTCTAGGGTCTGGCAACCAATTTATGGCATTTTTTGGCCTTTTTTTTGACAAAAATGTGGATTTTTCTTCGCTGCTAGGATTTTAGCCAAGCTTTCAGAATTTTCATTGCAGGTTTTTGGCAATTTTCTGCTAAAATCATGGGTTTTAATTTGTTGGCTACGGTTTCACAGAATGTTTTTAAAATTACTAAAACAACAAAAGGATTTCAAGGT
This sequence comes from Thuja plicata, assembly GCA_018584345.1. Classification (NCBI taxonomy): domain Eukaryota; kingdom Viridiplantae; phylum Streptophyta; class Pinopsida; order Cupressales; family Cupressaceae; genus Thuja; species Thuja plicata. The sequence continues at coordinate 613,360 of MU228073.1, forward strand.
TTTCCATAATTTGGAATTGGGGATGGATGGCATCATTGCCAAACATCATGTTGGAAGGTAGCCAGTGCTTCACTGAAAAGAATTACGACACCTGGAAATAGTGAATTCTCATGATCATTGAGTATAGATGCCTCAATAAGATCGTCCTCAATACTGACACTAGGCCAACAAATGAAGGTGAAGGCCAAGTTAAGTTTGCTGAGTGTGATTGTCAGGCCGTCATGCTGATCAAGTTATCAGTTACTAATGAGATGTTCTCAGTGGTACAAATTGGTAAATCTCTGTGGCAATTTGGAAGCACCTATGAGATCTACGCGAGACATCAGATAAATGCAGGCCTTCTTCCTAAAAAATATGTTCCTCTCTACCATGATGGATGAGAAGATGTCCTTGCAAGAACATCTGATGAAGATCAAGGACATTCAAGATCAGCTGGCAACTATTGGCCATGGAAGAAGATATGGTGGTAATTATGCAGAAGAGCTTACCTTGGACATATGAGCATTTTGTAGAAGCTCTCAATATCACATCTACCAATGTTGAGCTAATGTTTGAGGGGCTCTGCAATAAGCTCTTGTAGTAGGATAGATGTTAGAAACAATTCAATAGCAGCAGTGATACACAAAGTGTAGAACAGGCTTTAGCAAGCAAGGACAAGGGCAAAGGCAAGTGGCCTCAAAAGAAAGGTCAAGGGAATTGTGATGATACTTAGAAGAATCTGAAAATACCACGTCACTATGGTGGTAGACTTGGTCATATGAGGAAGCACTGCAGAAAGGTTGGTTGATCAGAAATCTAACCAACGAGGGCCTTACAAAAGGCTCATGTTGCAGAGCATTATGTGCAAAAGGAATCAGCCTTTTATGCTTTCATGGTCAAACGACAAGCAAATCAGTCAAAATCTTCTATGTGGTACATATATTCTAGAGAATCTCAACATTTCACTCATAGGAAAGATTGGTTCACAGAGTACACGGCTTTTGATGGTGCTGAGGAGTACACAGTTGTTGGCAAAGGAAACATGCAAATGTATTTTGGAGGGAAAAATCACATTTTCCTCAATCTGTACTGTGTCAGGAGTGGAGCTCAATTTGCTCTCAGTTAGTCAGATTATGCACCACTGTCCCAACTTGGATGTCCTATTTAGCAAACACAAATGCTATATTGTTGACATGGAATCCAAAAAAACCATTAAAATTGGTATTGAAGATCATGGTTTGTATCAGCTTGTTAATATTGAAGAGATTCAAGGGCAGAATTGGTGGCTAGAAGTGCATCCAATATCAGTACACTATGGCATCAATGGATGGGCACCTCAACCTAACCTAACCCTCTCAGTTAGCTCAGAAGAATTAGGCAAACAGCTTACCTAACATGTAGCAGCAGATGCAAAGTGTTTGAAAAGCTTTCCAAGCAAGGAAGTAACACAGAACTCTGCTTTTAGAAGGAGAGAGCATCTAGAGTCCTATAGCTAGTTCATGAAAACACTTGTAGACCAATGCATATGGCATCAGTCACTGGTGACAAGTACTTTCTCTTGTTTGTTGATGATTTCAATAGGAAAGTGTAGGTATTATTCTTGAAGCCACAATCAAATGTGCTTAAGGACTTCTATAAGTTCGAATCATTAGTAGAAAAGAGTTAGGATGTGACAAAATAACTCTTAGGTCTGCTAATGGCAATGAATTTTATTCAAACGAATTCTCAGACTTTTGCGCTAAACATGATATCAAATTTCAATTAACAACACCCAGTAATTACCCCACCCGTCGGGAAGGGCGGGATGGGGGGATGTCGAGACGGGTTTCTGGGACGAGGGGTCAAAGGGCCTTAATTTGAGGATATCGGGAGGATGGCGGGTGGGGGCGGTGTTGTATATACTATATAGTTATACTCTACATATAGTACTCAAAATGCTAGTTACGAATGTAGACACTAAAAAATGGTCAACGCCTATGGCCCCCTTTTTTTATAATGTCCTTTGTATTGCATATTTGATCTCCATTATTCATCAATATTGTGTCATTCTTCCATGTCATTAATTACTAATTTCTCATCCTGTAATTTTCATCATATCCTATTGATATGACATCTTGATCATGTCCGATTATGTGATTTTGTCAATTTCACCCTTGGTCATTTAATCTCATTGATTGATCAATTATCCTCTTTAGGGGCAAACAACCAATAATTTGTCCGCTTGTCCTAAGTCTTATGTCATGATAAATAAATTTTATTTATTTATCCCCCCCTTTCCCATTATCCTACAATTAATTAATTTTGAATTAATTAATTGCGTAATTTGTCCTAAATGTGGGAATTTCACAAATTTTGAATTTAAATTATTCCCTCCCACCAATTTGGCTTCATTTCCCCTAATTGTGCTTCCACCCACTAATTTAGCCTCCATCTCCTTCTTTCACTCCTTACACCTTCCCTTTTCCACTTTCCCCTAATTTAGCCTAACATATTCCCCCCAAATTATGCATTTGATTTCTCATTTCTATGTGCAAACCAATTTGCCATTTCAATCTTGTCATAAGTTGTCATTTTCCAAATGCACAACTTCAATTTGTCATAATCATGTTAATTGCCAATTTTGAGTCTTCAAATGCCATCATGGCGGTCGATTTGTCCTTGATCTTGCTTGTTTATTCGAGTTCCAAAATCCTATAAATTGGACTCAATTTTTTAATTCTTCAAACCACAATTTCAAGTATTCTCGCCATCATTATCATCCTATCATAATTGCTTTCATTATAGGTCCACTTTGTCAACATGGGAGCAACATATCAACATTTGGAGAAGAAAGAAAGTGCATTGAAGCTTCATTAAGGGAGTAGTTGATTAGTTTCAATATGTTTATGCACTATCTTAATGGCTTTAATGGTGTGATTAGGAATATAGTTTGCATGGTGTTTTAGGCTGTGGTTGGCTTATTCATGCATATTTTTTATTTCTCAATTTTCTAGTCATACATTCCGAGGAACCCGACGTGCAATCATGCGTGAATTTTGACCATATTTTCAAGTTTTGATGTCCTTACAGGTACAGGTCTAGTCTATGTGCACTTGATGACTTTTGTTGTGCAATTGGGAGTTGTTCTGTGCAATCAAACACTTTTGATGCACACTTATGCATTCCTGTTGTGCACTTGGGATTAGTTTTGCGCAATTAAGCTTAGATTTGTGCAATTAGATACATTTGGGTCCATTTTATTACATGTTTTCAGTTTGTTCATACATGCAATCTTGTTGATGATTAATCTGTCAATTCAATGGTATAAAATGAACCTTACACTTCCATTTGGGCTTAAAATGACTATACATCTTCATTTGGGGTTTAAAAGTGGACAAGGAAGTTCAATTTGCTACAAATTTCATATAGTTTAACTAGGTGTTAATTGACAACAGTCTTTCATATAGTTTAACTAGATGATGCAATGAAGCACAATCCCGTGTCTTTCTCTAGTAGCTATTTCTAGGCGATGAAAGGACGCATGCAATCTTTTTCATCACGCCTTCTTCAAATTTGGAGCTGTTTTGTTCTAGGCGTTGTTTTTTGACGCATCGGGAGTTTTTCCTCAAACCCACAACTGGTATTTAGCAACGGAAGGGTTTCTATATTTTCCTATGCCCTGGCTTATGTTATCTCTGCGACCTGTTTCTCCTGGTGCGGCTAGGGTTTTCATTTCCTCAAAGGAGTTCGATGACAGTTTCATTATGTCTAGTATCATTTTGTGTCCGTGTTGTTTTGGAGGGGTTTTGTCTACAACTCGAGCTATGACCTGGGTTTTGCGGATTTCTTTTTGCCATGAAGGATTTTTGTGGGTTTATAATTTTTTCTCCTAAAAAAATTATGGGGTTTTTTATAATTTTTCCCTTACAAAAATAATGTTGGATTTTTATAGTTTTTTATCCTTCAAAAAATTATATGGTGGGTTTTCACATTTTTTCCCTTCAAAAATTATCTAGGAGGGTTTCATAATTTTTCTCCGTAAAAATTATTTTTGGTTTTGATAGATTTTTCACCTCACAAATCATGTCTGGTTTTTTTCGATTTTTCTCCTTAAAAATTGTTTCTGGGTTCTATAATTCGCGAAATTGTTTGTTCGCGTGGGATTTTGTTTGTTGGTTTTTAACCACTTTTTCTAGAAAAAATAATGCTTTGTAAACTTCAATTTTAGGGTTTTGTCAAATTTCCACAAAAATTGTGTCTTCTTGCAGTCTCTTTTGAGTCATAGTGCTCATCTGCAAAAGTTATTGGTGAGTCATCTTGCAGTCTGTTTTGGGGCATAGTACTCATCAGCAAAAGGGTTTGGCAATTTTCCTCAAAATCATGGTTTCAATTTCATCTCAGTGTCTTTGGCTACAGGGAGTAATACCTTTGTTACCCAACATCAGATAGGATGGCTTCTTCGTCATTAAAGATTTTGCAAATCCAGGGAGGGTCTCAGCAGCAACAGAATGTTCTGAAGAATTTATGACCACAAGACATGTACAGTCTTCTACAGGGTAGTTAGACGATGACCATTAAGGGAGGGTATTAGAATATTGTAATGTTTCTTTAATGGTCATCTTAGTTACTCTTTGGTTTATTTGGTAGTTTCTATTTTCGTCTTTAGTTCACAATTGTTTCTATTAGAAATATCGTATTTGTAAATCTATATAAGGGGCTTTCATCTCCTCTGTTTAATAACATCGATTTACCATAACAAATATTCTATTTTGCTAAATTGTATTTATTGATGTCATTTAATGTTTGTAGAAACCCTAATTAGGGTTTTATTTGGGAAATTCTTGGCCATTGGTTTCAAATTGATCCTGGTCATTCATTGTATTTGGGGCTCCTATATAAACCCCACTCCTCTCATTTGTAAAAGAAAGTTTTCGGAGAATTGTCACTGAAATACTACCATAATTGGAATAAATCACTTAAGTGTGGTGATTTAGTGAAAATTGTCAAGTTTTGTGTGGTTCTTTGATCTCTCAAATTAGTTTAGAATTTGCTTCAAGTATTTAGTTTAGAATTTGCTTTAAGAAGTTTAATTGGATGAAAGGAATTATAAAATAAACATTTTGAAACTCGTTTAGTCCATACTACTTGTGGCTTGTTGATTGTAAGTCACTTTGCGTGGTCAACTCAAATTGAAATACAAGCTTGACTTCAATTGTTATTTACTCATTGATATGCATCCATTAATGGTGTTGATGTCATAATAATGATTTGAACATCTATAATCTACCTTAGAAGCTTGCACTAGCTTCGTGGAAGTTGATGACAAAACTAAGCCTAGTAGAGTTCACAAATGCATTCATGGTCTCTTGCATTATAGGATTAGCTTAGGTTAGAATGATATTCCTAAACCCTTATCTCTTTGCAATTTATTTCAAACTTTGTTAGTTTAGGATCAAGTACTCTATTGCATATCATTCGCACAAAGTTGACCAATTCATAGTGAATTAGCGTAAGTCCCCTTGAATAACCAGTATAAATCAAGCCAAACGAGCTCATCCACACTAAAGTCGCAAGTTCGCAGTTGGAACCTTGGAGCTGCCTCTATGATCTTCTCTACAATCTTAGCATACGTGGTGTCTTTGTTCAAGAGAGGATAGAGTGTCCTTTGATACTTTATTCGGTGTTGGTGTGGTCATCAAACACCCATCAACACAAGGGTGTTTTCCAAATTTCTTGGAAAGATCGCCTATTTTTTAGGAGAATCTTTTGACCTACAATTAATTACAACTTAGGATTTAGAGGGCAAATGGCACACCCAATACTAACATTCTCCCACAAGTGCTAGAAGATGCAATGTCCATAGCCTTTTTGCATCAATAGGATTCATTTGTGCCCATTGGCTTTGGAGAGAACCTACAACCTTTCGATCTTAATTCTATCATCCTCAACCATCTTGTGGACAAAGTGATACTAAATAATAAAATATCAATATGCTCAGTACAAGCATGGTGCATCGGATTGTTCACCAAACAGATAGCACTCTGACTGTCGCATTTCATCTTGACTTGTCAACACTAAAGGCCAGTAACTTGAACACAATCTCTATATAACCACATTGACTCCTTACAGGCATGTGTAACAGCCATGTACTCTACTTCTTTACTGGACAACAGAGCCATAAGTTGCCTCCTACCCATCCGGCTAAGTGCACCTCCAAACTAAGTAAATGCAGCCATTTGTTGAGCTCTTACTTTCTGAATTCCCAACACAATCTGAATCAGCAATCCCTTGTTTGCCAAGTATTTTACAGTTAACCTACATCCATGAGTACCATGATAACAAATAAAATGATCATAAGCTCCTCACATGTATCTGCAAAAAGAAATGCACATGATCCCAATGCTGTCTACCATGATTAGACATAAACCTGCCACGAACTACCACTACTTGGCAATATCGAATATAGTGCAATTGCATACATCAATCTGCTTAGAACACTAGCATAAAGAACATTATATATATCAGCAAAATAATCATCTGATTTAATAAACCAATCCAAAGATAACTTAGTACTGACAGGTAAAGGAATACTCAACACTAGCTTACAGTCCTGCATGGTAAACAGCTGCAGAATAGTCTCAACATAAGTACTCTAACTAGACCAATGTTTTTTGTTAAACTGATCTCTAATAACTACCATACCCAAGATGTATGTTGCAGCCCCCAAATCTTTCATGTCAAGGCACAAAAAAAAAGGTTTAAGCTCCCTAATCATACCCTTGCTTCCAATGAACATGTCATCAACATAGAAGACAATGATTAGCAATTAATCATCAATCAATTTGAAATAAACATGATAATCAGAATCACTTCATACAAATCCAAGTTCCCATGCCTGAGATTTATAGTTTGGGGGGAATTGTTTATCCCGATAATGTGGCATAACTTACCTTTCATCATAATTATCAATGATAATCCACTCATCATGATCAATCCCTTAGTTAGATAGAAGCTCTGCTACACCATTTGCCTTTTAGTAGCAATGCTGAATTGAACAAATATCAATCCAATGAAGAACTGGCCATTCTTGTAATAGAATCTTATTAATTTTCAAGCTTGGGGATGCACTTTTCTACAAGGCTTTTATCACAGTCGTTGAATCTCCCTCTATAACAAAATTGTTGATATTTTGGAGGAGTTGTTGAAGGCCTAAAATCACCACTTGAGCCTCAATTCATAATTTGAAGCCATATTGTAGTTTTTTATATGCAGCAACAATGAAAGAGCCTGAGCTATCTCTAATGATACATCTGGACCCAGCTTTCTTGCAATTTCCACAAGAGGCCCCATCAAAATTGAAATTCATACAATCATTCTACATAGGGATCTATCTTATTGCATTTCTAGATAGCTTATTGGTTTTATCCCTGGCAGTCACACTAATGAGGGATGATGCATTATTGTTATAATTAATTTATTACAACCGAATAACTTTATTATATGTAATAAATTAATAACGTATGTGGTGTGGTTATCTGAAATTTATTTCTGTTTTTAAGTTAAAATATGTATGTAGTTATGACTGATATACTTTTCGTACAGGCATACCCAACCCCCACAAAAAATTGCTTACCAGCAGACCCAAATCCAAACGGTAATTTAGGATATTAGTTATGTTAGTCCATCCATATTCACAATGTATAGCCACACAATCACTGTAGCCCTATGATCTCCACATCCAAAAATGCAAATTTTGTATCTGTTATTTTGTTCAGTTGGTGGTGGGCTAAATGGATGTATTTTTTCTAGTGTCAAAGTTAGAAAAATCCTGCAGGATAAGTCTCTTGCAGAACTGTATTTCTTTATACTACTCAAAGACTCTGCAAAGCTGTAGTTTGGCGTTTGTAATCCTTGTATTTTACAAATAATAAATTATTTTTTATTAAATAAATCTAATGTGATACCTTTATCATAATACATCAAGTAAAATTGTTATTCTTTAATACAACAATGAAGATATCCAAAAGTATGTAGACAAATATTCCCACCACGCTACAAGCAAAATTGAGGATTGCTAAAATGATTCAGTGCTATAGTGAAAAAAATTATATGCAAAACCTAGAATACTTGAGGCCTCTTTCAAACAAGGATTGGAAAAACATACCGGTCATTCTTGTCAGTCTGAACATTTCCAAGTCGTTTAACTACTTCCATGCCTCCGCAAACCCTTCCAAAAATTGTATGTTTTCCTGTAAAGAATCATATGTATAAGAAAAAGGCTGTCAAAATCCATGGGGACAATATTCAAGCTTATTAATGTATTTACGTAGTATTCAGTCCTCTCAAAACATGGCAATGCAAAAAATGCTCCGTTGGCTAAAAAAATTCTCACGTCCATTTCATGAAAAATGTGGTAATGCACAGCAAAATTCCACCATGCGACCTCTATATAGAAAGATTCGTCACAATGAACATGTTTACAGTTAAAAGAAACTAATGATTCATACAGCAAACACCTTTCATTCACATAATGAAAAATATTGACCCTTGATATTAAGAATATATGAATCAATCTCAGCACATCATCTACGCATATCCGCATAATGACTGGTTTAAAAAGAATAAAATAAGTTGTGTTTCCAAAATCCACCAATTTTTCCACTTGCAATCTCAGAGTTTACAATCTACTTCACATTCCTGATTGTTAGCTTAGAAGGGTTTCATCGCAGTTAGGCAAAGAATTCCATACTTGCTGTCAGAAAGGTTAAATAGCATTGTCCATATTCAGGAATCAACCACGCCACCCATCTTCTGCTTACACCGTCCAATGTTTCAAATGTATCTGTTCATGCATCCTCCTCTGAAGACTCAACTCCCTAAATTATACATGTTCTTTGGGGACTCAATTTTCACCCAAGTCCATCTTATCACCATCCAATTTTGAAAAAATTGTTTATTAACGTCATGTTCTAATATTTACAAATAAAACCATGCAGCTTTTTTGTTTCAATATTCATGATATCATGTCATTTTACATCGAAAGAGGCCCCTGCATATGATCTTCACACAACCATTTGGAAAGGGCTTGGAGTGGAGTAATTTGAAATGTCCCCTTCTGCATAGTTGCTCCAAGAGGACTTATTTAATTCCCATAGGCTGAAGTCAGGATAATAGGAAATTATTATTTCTATTGTTTAATATTATCCCTCAAAAGTAAAATTATAAGGGTAATATTATTTAATTAATTTAACAATGTTTATTGAGTGACTTTAATGGCTATTTAAATGAGATTTTTTAAAAGTCACTTTATCATGTCTCTCAGCTCAAATTTAAATTAAAAAAATAAGGGAAACATAAGAGGTCTCTACAAGTTTCTCCAGTGCTTATAAAAGAGCAGCTCAGGCTTCATTCGAGGAGATGCTTGGTATTTAAATTTTATTATTCTGATTCGGAGAGCTTCTTGGAGCTTATAACCCTAGGACAAAACCCTAAGGGATTGTTGGTTTCAGTAGTGAAACTATCTACCCTAGCCAGAGTTGAAAAATATTAATCGGGAATTTCACAGTGTTTCTTGAATGATTGCTTCAAATTTGTGAAGTCTCTTTCCGAGACAAATTTGCACAGAGTTCAGAGTTTTGTTGCAGGAGACTTATAATGGATGCCTTGCCTAGAGTTTTCATTTCATAGGTTGAACGGATATTATTTTGAAGTCAATATTGGCTTTTGGGTTGGAGTTTATTGGCAGCATCATTTTGTGAGATTGGCGCTACTATTCAAGCAAGTGGGGCCCCGTGAGCTTGGTGTGAATTTATCCATAAGTCTGTGGTCTCTCATTTTATCAGCATGGCACCTAATATTCATGGCATGAGGCTAGTGAATGGCATGAGCCTTGTGTGGCTTGATTTGCACCCGCAGGCATGGGCTTCTCTTCCTTTCACAGGTCTTTGGAGGCTCATGAGACTTCATAGCTGCAGCTACTTTGCAGGGTGTCCTTCTTCCATATAGGCACAGGCCTCTATCTCCTTGCGTGGAATTGTTTTAGCAGCTGATGTTCTCCTTGGATGTGAGCTCATTGTTGGGCTCACGCTTCTTATCCTATTTAAGCTATCTGATATATGAATATTATTAATAAATGCCAGAGATTTAGCAACGCTGAGCATTAATATATCGATTGTATTTTGGAGTGGAGTTCAATACAAATCCTGTGCAAACATTATTGCTTCTATAAAAAGATCAGATTACACTTTGATTTCTGAAATGTTTGTTTATACAAATTACATGCTTATTTCTGTTCTTTGAATCAGCACTGGATATCAATATTATACTCTGCTAAACTCATTAAACAAGCAAAATTCATCAAACATGGACTGAAACCATTGAAAAGCAGTATTGAAACCTTGTAAAGATGAGAAATAAGTGTACTATGGTGGGAAATTCAGTGGTGTTTTGGAAGGGATCTTTACAGTGGTATCAAAGCTGGTTTTCCTGCCAGCCTGTGTCTATGAGTGAAAGAGAATGGAGGTATTATACCAGAGAATTAAGGAGACCACAGTGATAACCCACTCAAGTTCCTAAAGGTGAAACTGCTTCCAGCATACTTGGGTTACATCAGAACTCTTACTCAAGCAGTGGAACAAGTAGCTCAAACTCTATTGCAGGTGGGGGTGCACAGAGAGAAGAAAACACGAGTGACAGAGATGTTGAAGGTGGACGGGGCATGAACCTTCTGAACGCTTTGGTTAGGTGACAGGAGGATGCAAATTAGTATGCACATTAAACAAATCCATGCATGGCTCAATTGATAAATTTGATGGCACAAACCCATGCAGTCCACACTAATAACAATAACCGCAAAAATAACAAAAACAACAATGGGAACAATGGTGGGAATAATGGTCATGGTGACAATTCGGTGAATAATAGAGCTGAAAACCAACCTGTTGGAACAACTAACTCTAGACCCCTGATGCCAAACTTTTCACCTAGAATCCAACCACAAGCTGGAAATGAGACCAAATTAACTGATTTGCAAGATCACTTCACACAAGACTGGAGGAATGCAGGTCCAGAGTTTCAAACTGATATATCTCTCAAGGACTACATGGACCTAAGGATGAAGCATAGTGCTCATAGGGTAAACAAAGCACATAACAATGACTTAATAGAAAGATTTGAAAACTAAGCCTTCCTTTCTATAATGGGTATGGTAAGACTACAGCAAGAGCATGGTTTCAAAAGGTAGATACTTATTTCCAACTTAACCCCATGCCAAAAGATGAGGCAATAAAATATGTTGCTATTCACCTTGATGGAGTTGCACACGAATGGTGGCATCATGGAATGATTGCAATGGGGCATGCTCGAACCACATCTTATGCAAAATTTACTGAGAGACACATTGACAGATTTGATAAGAAGGGTCCTTAACTTCATTTTATGGAATTAGCTCAGTTGAAATAGTGAGGTTCAGTGGACATCTACATTGCTGACTTTCAAAAATTGTCAAATCTGGTGATGGATATATCAGAAAGAAGGTTGATAGTGCTGTTCGTGGATGTATTACTGAATCCTCTAAGAGGATGGATAAAAGCTCTCAGCCCTAACACCCTTCAGAAAGCCATCAAGAAGGCAAGAGATGTGGATTCTACTACCACTAAGAATAAATTTCAGTCCAAAGGCTCTTCATTTTAAAAGGACAAGGGTAAAAACCCCTTTCACAAGGAGTGGCCTAAGATGGACATATTAGATGATGAAGCTCGGAATGAATTGCACACAAAGAAGTTGTGTTTCAGCTACAAGGAACCATGTGAACCAAGACACAAGTGTCTTGGTGTTGATGTGAGTTTTGTTCCACTACAACATGTAGAATCAAATACTCAATGTTTTGGGATGAAACACCAAACATTCAATCCTCTCTTGATATAAGGTCATATCTCATGCTAAGCTTGCAAAGTAAGATCATGAAATGACTTCAAGGTTCCTTCTATTGTGGACACTCGCTCAGTGAAATAATATGATTTGTTGGTAATCATTTAGGGGACTTACGTTATTCATTCAATGGATATCAACTTACTTGCACTTCTAAAGATTTGGCTTCACAATGTGCAATGAAAATTTAGTTTTGCTCTTTCAACTCTTCAACTTCAACTTAAAACTTCTACTTCTACTTCTAACTAGGAATGCAAGGAATCATGGATGGACTTGGGCTCTACTAGATGCGCCTTTATCGGCGACTTCCACTCACCTAGTGCAAGCTTCTAAGGAATACTCGAATCGTCTTAAATCAAGATCTCCTCTCCAATCCCATCAATGGATGCAAACTAAAGATTGAATATCAATTGAAGTTAAGAGCAATCACTAGCTTACCACACAAGGCACCTTTACAATCAGCAAGAGGGCTAGTGGCCTAGTTTATATTCGAGTCAAACAAGCAAACATCTACAATTGCTTTCATCCAACTAAGCTACATCTAACAACAAGAAATGAAATCTACTCCAAGTAAAAGATTGAAGAAACCATGCAATGCTCCAAACGTCACATATGTTCACCATGAAAGCCAACAATGAACAAAGGAATAATTTGGGTAGTATGATAAGTTGATAACAACAATTTGATCAAGTCTCCCTTGGCTAACCTAATCTAATCTCCTACTAGCTCTCTAACTTCTAGCTCCACTACTATATAGCTAACCAACCCTTTACAAATGAGAAGGCCTTGGCCTTTTATAGATGTCCAATTACAACGAAGGGCCAAGATTCACTTGAAATCAAGGACCAAGATTCAATCCCATAAATCCTAATTAGGGTTGCCAAATTTTCAAGGGGCACCAAAACATGGGCCAATAACAAAATTACAATGATTTTTCAACCAATGAGAAAATAGGACACTTGGCATGCTGCGATTGCTTGTGCTTGCAACTTGAATTTTCTGATTGGAGAAGACACCCAATTGCCACCTCATCATCCTTATCATGTAACTCTGATTAATCCTCGTGAAGAGAAAATATCTCTTGATACTCAACACTGCCTAGCTTCCCAACATGATGGCATATTCCCAAATTGCTTCATCTTGTCAACTCTTCTCCATCTTTGTTCTTGGAAGTCTTCTCTTTGCCATGATTCGAACTTGATTGAACTTGTATCTTGATGTTTCTTTCAATGCCTTGACCTTGTCCTTTGGATAACTTGGTGTTAACTTCCTTCCCACTTAAGATTTTGAACTTGAGCTTGGAGCATTCACTTGAAGCTTCGAGCATCTCCCTTAGCCAGCAAAATATACCAAAACATGTCTTACTTGTCCTTGTTCAAGATGCTATAATACTGTCCTAAAAAATCTGAAAGTAGGAAATTAGAAATTGAATCCTTTGGATGAATCTCATGAGGTTAGTTTAAAACTCTTAACCATGATTTCATTTCCAGATTTTGAATGCAATTTTCCTAGCATGACTACCCTTGGAAGATCATGAGATTCCAAACAACTCAATTTATTAGCCAAACAATTATCATTCTCAGATTATAACAAGATTTCAAAGTCTGATTACTCCCTTAATTTTGCACTTTTGAGGATTACAAATTGAGAAAGATTTATTATGCAAGGGGGGTTAATTCGAATTTAGGAAAGCAAACCTATGATCTTTCATTATCATAACATCCACCACTCATGTTTGTTTCTTGGAAAGAAATCTGATTTTGCACATAGCTGTAGCTTTCTCCAAGAATTCTGAGATTTGGGATGAATGCCAATTGCTATTCCCTCCTTACAGTTATGCCAAGTGATTTTACCAAAGAAATGCTAGGGAGATGAGCTACAAGAACACCCCTCTAAGTTTGCCTTGTCCCTGATCCGAATCTGATATAGTACCGATCTGCTCTTCTTCTAGGAGGAAATTCGCATGTTTTGGGTGCACAAATGAATCAAAATCTCGCCCCCCCCCTTTATATGCCTTCGCATCCTTTCACCCCAACGCCGACTTGTTTTGCTTTGAATGATGAAAAACAAATGAATTTGGCTCCCTTAATCCCCCAAGCCGGCCTGATTTGCATCGATTTGCATCGAATTTCACAAATTGTTCCTTGGGGAATACATCATGGATAGAGACCAACTTGATTTTCATGTTGTTTTGCATTGTGGCCGAAGAGGGAGGAATTGGGAACCAAGAATCATCATGGTGGAATTGTCCCATGGATAGGACAATTCCGCCCAAGCTTACCATGCCTAGACTTGGTCTCCCAACCTCAAATGTTCTTAAAACCTTCCCCCAATACCATCGCCAAGACTAAGGAATCCAACTCAAGTCACTAGGGAGGGGCGGAATTTCGAAGCCTATAGGACAAAATGTGTCCTAAGACTGGTCGGATTCCGACCAGTCATGGGACAGGCTTCTATTTCATGCTCTAAAGTCATTAAGACTTCAAACTTTTCCACTCCAAGTCCTTCAAACATCAACATGACTATCCTCCCCTTCAAATGCGCTTCATCTCCTCCATCAATTAGATGATTGCCATCACTTAACTATCCACACATAGGGAGCGAAATTTTTAAGGAAATGGAACAAATTCTGTCCCATGAAGGGTCAGATTCTGCCAATGCTATCTTGCTCCATTCGCCTACACTAAGTATCATTGATATGCAAACTTACCTCCTTAACTTTGAAACAGCCCGTGGATGACCTCCAACTCATGGCGGAGATTAGGGTGTCTTGGGACCAATTTTGTCCTATGACTGGTCGGATTCCAACCAGTCATGGGACAAGCTTCCTTTTCATGTTCTAAGTCCCTAAAACATCAACCTTCTCCACGCCAAGTCCCTCGCCAAACACCATGACTATCTTCCTCTTTCCAATTTCCTCACAACTAGGGTGATTGTCCTCGTTCAACTTGTCTCCATAAGGGGCGGAAATCTTAAGGGTGTGGAACAAATTCTGTCCCATGAGAGACAAAATTCTGCCCACCACCTTGGTTGCTTAACTCATCCTCTTGACATTACTCATGACTAAATTCCTCCTTCCAACTCCAACATCGACCAAGGAAGCATCCCATCTCATGGCGGAAATCAAAGGATCTAAGGACAAATTCTGTCCTATGACTGAAAATAAAGGATTAGGAATTGATTTCTTCATTTTAGGCCTCGGGGAATTGGATTGAAACCTTTAATCGTGATGTCATTTCAGATTAAAATCAGATTGCTCCCTAATTCGCCAAAAACAAGAGATCAACTATGACAACATTCATCTTGTAAGGATAGATTTTTGAATTAAGGAAAGTAATCTTTGCAAGGATCCACGATTCAAGGCATCAATTATCCATTTTCAGATCTTGATTAATTCTGATTCCCACCATACCTGTAGGTCTGCTATAAATTCCCTAAAACTGGTGGCAAAATGGAAGCCCACAGCTGCTCTCTTCCTTCACAAAATTATGCAATTATTCTCCCAAAATCGGACTGTAGGGGATTTAGAAGCAATTCCAAACCCTCTTGTCAAATTTTGCTTCTTTTGGAGGTCTGAAATGAAGTCAACCTGCCCTGCTTGTGACGAAAATTTGCTTGGATTTGTTTTGAAAATGAACTCCCCTTTATATATGTGATTTCACACCTCTTCACAAAATGGGCCGACCTGCCCCTTGGAGGGAAAAATTTTAAGTCCTTGCAACATTGATTGAGCTAATTGGGGGCCAACTTGCATCGTTCATTGTACTTAGGTGCCAACGAAGTAGGGGTGCATTGTGGGATGAGTTTGGAAATCAAGGGAATGGGGTCGGAAATGTCCTATGGACAGGACAATTCCACCCAAGCTGAGTACTCCAAAATCCTTTCCACTCCAATCGATATTGAGTTGGAATTTGCCCAAAAACGTTTGTCTTTGCCTTATGAAGCTTGCCAATACACCTATAGGAGGGTGGAATTTCTATGTTTATAGGACAAAATTTGTCCTATGGCTGGTCGGATTCCGACCAGTCATAGAACAATGTCTTCTATGCTCAAGGTCAAGTCTATGAACGTAGCTTTTCAACTCCTTTCCATCTCTCAAACCTTCAACTTCATCCCTTGGTTGATCCATTACTTTCAATCCCCCCAAATTACTTAATCGCTGATTGCTGTTGGTTTTTGCTACCCATGGAGAGGGCGGAGATCATGAGCTTATGGGACAAGATCTATCCCATGGAGGGCTAAATTTTGCCCCTTTCATCAGCTTTCGAACTTGTCAATTACCCTCTCCTAGTCTTGATTTCACTCCCTACTACCTTTCTCCATCACTTAAGGTCCGAATTAACCCTCTCATGCTGGGTGGAAATCCAAGGGGTATAGGACAATTTGTGTCCTATGGAGAGCAAAATTCCGCCAGCCCCCTCTTTCATTAAATTGCCCCCTCTTGCATCGTCTTTGGTTGCTCTAGTCCTTATCTTGATGAAAACTAACTTCTCCATGCCCAAGCTGATGTTCTCATGCTTAAGGAGGGGGGCAGAAATCTTGTTGGTATGGGACAAATTGTGTCCTATCCCTGGTCGGATTTCGACCAGGTATAGGACAAGCTTTCCTTGTTCTTCGCTCTCCTTCAAATGCCTACTTCCTTAGTCAAATAAACTTTGCCCATCATTCCTGTAATAGCCATTGTAAAACTAATGTTATGTTATTAATTTAATACACTTAATTCATGAGCTAGGTGCAAATTAAATAACTATAAAAATTGAAGTGTAGTTTAATTTTTTACTATAGTATAGAGAAAGTTGAAACCCAAGTTATCACAACTCTAGGGAGGATTAATATAAATTCACTAAAGAATGTAATATCAAATTAAACACGTTAATTAGCAAGAATTTGTTAAATTCTCGCCTAGGAGTATGGTCCCATTAATGGGGTAGAATTAAGACCTTTTAACATCTAGAATCATGGGTTTTGCTATAGTTAAAATAATATGATTGATTTAATTTCCTCTTATTAAATGAAAAATTCGGTTTCCATTTAATAACTTTAATTAGTTACTAGATTTCAAATTTTTAATCAAAAAGGTAATAATAAATCCACACGATTATAAATTAAATGATATTTTCATTAGGGTTAATTTAATCACATTTACTATTACCATATTTTAACTTGAAATAACCATCTAATTCCCACATTAAAATATATAAGGGCATTTAATGTAGTTGACCACTCAGTTTTAATATAATATTAGCAAAATATTCATTAAACTATGTTCAAAACATATTACCACATTTTATGTTAACCTCTAAATGCTAAATTTAAAAGCTCTAAAGTTGGGGTTTTCCCACTAAGATGATTGGAAATAAATCCCACCAGAATACCATCATTAAAATATTAAAAAATAAATAAATAAAGACAACTCTAAATTTGAGGACCCCTAACCCTAATTCAAATTTAGGGTTAGGGCTCAAATAAAGAAGCCAAAGAAATAAACTTTACCTCCTTATTGGTTTTTCTTTCTATATTTCTCCCCAATTTTTTAACCCTAACTACAATCTCCTCTTCTTCATATTTTTTTTGTGTATCTTGTAGAGAAGGGAAAGCCACGAAATAACTTAGAAGCGTGAGATGGAGGGGAAGCGATCTGTTTTGGTGCGCAGAGCGCTTAGCATCCAGCGAAGGGGGAGTATGGGGAGTGGGCGCCCCCCCCCACCGCCACTGTGGTGGCACCGCCCCACGGACTCCACACAGTCGGCGGCGTGCGCCGCCGCTGTGACCACCACAGTGGTGGGGGAAGGGGCCCCGTGCCTCCCTCTCACCACTCTTACTCACAGCCTGCAGTGGGGATGGTTTCTCCACCCTCACAATTTTTATATATATATTTTTTATTTATCTTTATTTAAATAACATGCAGCACTATATATATAAGTTGTGTTTTTGCATGCAAATTTGGGCATGACAATTCCATACTTGAAACAAGGGAGCGGAAATTTGAGGATGAAGGGAGCGGAAATGTCCCATGCATAGGACAATTTCTTGCCCCATAGGAGGTTGGAATCCGCCCTGGCATGTGACAGGGTAGTTTGTAGTTAGCCATTTTTTAGTTCAGGGGCGAGAGGATTTATACAAATATAACATTTATACAACTTTAACATTTAAGTATAAGTCTTCTTATACTTTAAGTTATTTTTGTATAAATACTTTCAGGATGTTTGAGATAGGTTCCAACTTCATAGGAGTTAAGGTGCAGTTTCTAGATTTTGGGGGTTTTTGAAAAATTTCAGACTTGGCCAAATTTCAGGGTTCGGCAGGGTTACCTCCCACAATCCATCATGGCATTCTAAGGTCAAACTGAAACTAGCAAAAGGATTCTCAAAGGGTTTTAACTTGTTTTATCACAAATCACTTGGTTTCGACTCCAACCCCATGACAAACTTAGCCTAGCTCTCGCCCATATCCCAGACTGACATGACTTCCTAGCAGGCCAAAATCACTCAAACCTCACTCGCCGGACCTAGGGACTTGAAAACTGCCACCAACAAAGACTACCTAAGACCACTACTGCTAGCACCAAAGCAAAAGAGGGGATCCCCATTTGCAATGGGGCGATGGTGTGAAAACCTCACAACACTTGGGAAGGGCAAGGTACATTATATTGAGGAAGTTTCTGATATTAAGGAAGAAGAGAGGTTAAAACACATGCAGGGCAGTGAGCACAGTGATTCAAATAATGAGCAGTTGGGAGATGATAGATCACCCAAGGGCGTGAAAGGTGGGGTTTATTAACCTGTTTTATTCCCATACGCTAAGGGCCCGTTTGGCAGCAGGAATACCATATCCTAGATATGGCCAATTCAGGGAGATGCTGCATATTCAAGAAGATGCTTATCCTCAAAATGAAATCGGTAAATATGGTCTGACCCGTTTGGTTCACTCGGAAGATGAATGAGAAGATGCATAAGGAATTTTAATTCTTTATTTTTTAATTTCTTTGAATATGGTGTGTATATGTGTGTATATATACACACATGCACACATGTGTATATATACATACATACATGTGTGTATATACACATGTATATATACATGTGTATATATACACACATGTATACACATATACACACATTTGTGTACATATACACACATACATGTGTGTGTATATACACATACAAGTGTGTATCCATGTATACACATATACACACACATACACACATGTGTGTATACACATATACACACATTTATGTATATATACATCCATATACACATGTGTGTATATATACACATAAACACACCATACATATACACATACAAGTGTGTATCCATGTATACACATATACACACGTGTAAATATATACACACATACACATATTTGTGTATATATACACACATATACACACGTGTATATACACACACCATACATGTGTGTATATATATAGACATATACACATGTGTGTATATACACACATACACACCATACATGTGTGTATATATACACACGTGTATATACACACATACATGTATGTATATATACACATGTATATATACACACATGCGTATATACACATGTGCGTATATACACACGTGCGTATATACACACGTGCGTATATACACACATGCGTATATACACACGTGTATATACACACATGTATATATATACATCCTTGTAGCAATATAATATACATCTTTATAGCAATATAATATACATCTTTATAGTCACGGATCCCACGAAATATTAAATTTGCTTTTGTAAAAATTGGAATTGGAATTCGAAATTCCAATTCCACCTATTTAGGTGGAAGATGATATTCCCATTTTGAGGGCAAAATGAGAATTTCAGAATTCCAATTCCAGTTTTTTCCAAGGACCCAAACATGGAATTTGGCATTATCCAGAATTAGATAATGCCAATTCCGGTGCAATTCCTGCTGCCAAACGGGCCCTAAAGTTGGGATCAAGGGTATTAATTATTTAATATTATCCCTCGAAAGTAAATTACAAGGGTAATATTATTTAATTAATTTCTTGAAGTTATTTAAGTGACTTTAATGGCTATTTAAGTGAGATTTTAACAAAGTTGCTTTATTATGTCCCTAAGCTCAAATTTAAATTAAAAAGAGAGGGAAAACCTATACAGTGTCTAGAAGTTTCTCTAGTGGTTATAAAAGAGCAGCTTGGGCTTCATTTGAGGATATCCTTGTTTATTTTATTATTCTGATCTGGAGAGCTTCTTGGAGCTTATAACCCAAGAATGTAAACCCTAAGGGTCCGTTTGTTTGGTGGAATCGCCCCGTAATTGTAATTTTTGAATACCGGAATTTACATATTCAATGTTTGTTTCTAAAAAGTGAAAATGGAATAGGTATTGTTATATTCTAATTTAACCCCAAAACCAGCATATTAATCTTCCACCTAAAACCCTGGAATTGGAAAACGAATTCCAATTCCACTTAAATGTGAATGTGCAGTAATCCAAATTTTATAAAATGTGTCAAGTCCACGATTATCTTTGTGCATTCCGAACTAATGAGCCATTTGTAACGCTCTAGAGCCAAGCTGTCAAGCTAGGGTTTTTTGTTTCATCGTGGGCTAGAGTTTGTCGCCATGAAGTTTGTCTATTCACCTTATTAATTCTGCAGGAAAGCTTCTGATAATAACACTCATGAGCTCAATATTTTGTAGAGGAAAAATAAATGAAGGAGGATTATCTTTTTTCTTTGTCTCCTCTCAACTGCACGAGCCTAGATTTGTAAGATCCACACTCTGAATCCTTGCATCGCCACCTTTTCTTTACAGGTTAGTCTTCATAGCACTCTTAAGATCTCTATTTTGTTGATATTTGTGGCCTTTTCGGAAAGATCAAATCAATGACATGTATGCTGAGATGAATAATAAATAATATACCTATTATTTATTATTTATCTCAACATACATCTCATTAATTATTGTATTAAACTCTGAATGAAACATAATTAACATCTTTATATTGTCCTAGAGGGACGACTTAATATTGTCTAAAAGGGACGACTTGTGTTAATACTGTGTGAAAAATACTTAACCGATTCAGGTCGGCCTTTACCATTGATGTTGAGGTGTATCTTTTGAATGCCTTCACACACACACACACATATATGTATATATGTGACCTATGGTGCGAATTATCCAAGACATAGAAGACATAACATGTCAAGGAAATTCGCTCTATAAGAAGATCCGAATTTGATTATTGCAGCAGTCATACATTGAATAATAATTATTCATTTCTCATACACATTAGAAGAAGATATGCAGCTGAAGATGGAAGTACCTTAGGCTCAAAGTGAAGAGGAATTGTTTGCTACAAATCGGGTATTATCTTCTCCTTTGTTAATTTTTGTCATTATTATTTTCAGTCTTAAAAGCTATCTATAGATTGTATTTTTCCTTACATAAATCTGAATATACTAACATATTTTAATATCGAAATTTTCAGTTCCAGGTTATGGTTTATTTATTGTCTGTATTGTCCGTGATGTCAATATTGACCTAGGGTTTTGGTTCTTTTTGCTTCTTTTTTTCCTTTCTTTGCTTTTGTTTGGAGCAGAAAAAATTACATTGTTGTTAGCAGAAAAATGACTATTTGCAAATTAATCTGGTGTTTTTTGGAATCATTTATTTTTCTCTCTAACACGGTATAGTCAAGAAAAATCACATTTCAATCACATTTAATTCCCCTATGTATTCAATATTTCACTCGAAAATGACAAATAAATGTCTCTTTTTGAAGGAGATGGTGAGAAATATGAGTGAATAAAGGTTTCTTGTTCTATTTTTAAAGATTTCGTTCTTGCTAAAAAAATAAAAAATAAAAAATAAAAAAACCTTATTCAAGTGGGGTATTCCAATTCCAGATTTATGGAACCAAACGCAGAAAATGCATCTTCTCACTCATCTTCCAGGTGAACCAAACGGTTCCAGCATATTCCAAAAACCATTTTCCAGATTTAAAACTTCCTGAAGATTCAAACTCTAGTATTTGTAAATTCCAGCATTCTGTAATTCCAACAAACAAATGGACCCTAAGGGATTGCTAGCTTCAATAATGAAACTTTCTGCACTAACCGAAGTTGGAAATATCAGTTAGGTATTTTACAGTGTTTCTACAGTGATTGCTTCAAATTTGTGAAGTCTCTTTCAAAGACAAATTTGCAGGGAGTTCAAAGTTTTGTTGCAGGAGACTTTTAATGTGGACGTCTTGCCTAGAGTTTTCATTTTGGAGATTGATCGGACATATTTTTGAAGTCAATGTTGGCATTTGGATTTGAATTTATTGGCAGCATCATTTTGTGAGATTGGCGATGCTATTCAAGCTAGTGCGGCCTAGTCAGCTTAGCGTGAACCTATCCATAAGTATGTGGTCTCTCTTTTTTTCAGTGCGGCACCTAATATTCATGGCACAAGGCTAGTGATTGGCGTGAGCTCTGTGTGGCTCAATTTGCATCCACGGGCGTGGGTTTCTCTTCCTTGCGCATGTCTTTGGAGGCTCGTGAGACTTCATAGCTGCGGCTACTTCGACAAGGTGGCCTCCTTCCTTAGACACAAGCCTCTATCTCCTTGCATGGAATTGTTTTGGCAGCTGATATTCTCCTTGGATGTGAGCTCATTGTTGGGTATGGTATCATGCTTATTATCTTATGTAAACTACCTGATATATGAATATTATTCATAAATGCCAGCAATTTGGCAACGCTGAGCATTAATATATCCTATGTGAGCTCATTGTTGGTTATGGTATCAGGCTTGTTATCTTATGTAAGCTACCTGATATATGAATATTATTCATAAATGACAGTGATTTGGCAACGCTGAGCATTAATATATCCTATGTTACCGGGTTCGGCTGTTTTAGGGCCGGACAAGGGTTGGGTTCGAACCGGTTCTTGGATCTGGTCCGGTTCGCCTATGGGTTCGGCCAGGGTTCAAACCCAGGCAGGCTGGCCGTCTGGGCCAAACCCAGGTCGAACCAGGGCAGACCCAGTGCGAACCAGGTACATTTCCACTAAGGAACATTCTATAATTTAGAGCGGAAAACAATTATTACAGAATTTGGATAAGATCTTTAACATTACAAAACAAAATTTGCTGAAGTTCAGATATTTATTACATCAAATTAAACTAGCCCTCAAGATTTCTTCCAGTGAAATGTTTATATCCAATTGCTGATAATGACCCCTGTCCGATTAATTGGAAGCTCTCTATAGTGATAAATCATATTTTAAACATTAAACGATATCTTCAATAGGTGAAGGGAGTTGCAAGCTATTTTTTTAACATCTTTCAAGTAGGATGTTAATTACAAAACAAACAAGCTCTTTGTATAGTGAAAACGTAATAAGCATTTGAGGACAAAGAAAGCGAGAATGTTATTGGTGCAGCTGATCCCATTGGCATTGGCACTGTTTCTCAATCAAGTTCAATCAACTAATGTCATTGATGATGAATAAGAAGAAGAAGAAGAAGATTTAGATAATCCATTAGATGATTGAAACTTAGTATAAAGTTCCAATTGTTGAAAGTCAAAACAATGATACTTGAACTCAATATTATTATTTTAGTATTTTGATGTTGATATGACGCTATGATTACAAGTATATGGTGTTTTTGTTGTTTTTATGATACTATGTGACATTCTAATCTTAATTCATGCTTCTAGGCTGCATATATATATATATATATATATATATATATATATATATATATATATATATATATATATGTTTTTGTACTAACGAACCCAAACCCCATTTCAAAATTTTGTTGTACTGGCGAACCGGTTCTTCGAACCCGAACTTGAACCCGAACCCGAACCGGCAATTTAGATTATATCAAATGTATTTTGGAGTGGAGTTCAATACAAATCCTGTGCAAACATTTTTGCTGCTATAAAAAGGCTAGGTTGCACTTTGATTTTTAAGAGTTTGGTTATACAAATTACATGCTTATTTCTGTTTTTTAAATCTGCACTGGATGTCATTATTATAATCTCTGCCAAACTCATTAAACAAGCAAGCTCCATAAAACCTGCAAGAATAAAACAAATTAAACAGCGGCAGAGAAACTTGCAAAGATCAAAAATAAGTTTATTATGTTGTGAAATTTGGTGGTGTTTTGGAAGGGGTCTTTACATAAATTAACACTTTTCCTACCTAAGTTATTGAGATCGTCCATGAAAACTCTATTTTCCTTATCCAAATGGAAGGGCTTGTAAGAACGAAAGCAGTAGGAAAGACAAGAACTACCATCAAAAGGTACTCTGATCAAGCATTAAGTCCTTAATTCTCCTCATTTCAAACCCTTCGCATATGCTGTGGTTGGTATGTTGGTAGTAAAATCATTCACCATACTGGCATTCTTTTTTTACAATTTTTTCTTTTCTTTACAAACAGGCTATTAAACCACAAACATAACAACAATAAAATGTGGTAAGGAAATACATGCAATGGACAATGTGATAAAAAACTAGGCAAAAGAAGTTGCTGGAGCAAATTCAAACAATATATAAATGACCAAATCCTCAATGCAATGCAGTACTTCCAACTGTGACAACTCTTTATTTTATTGAACACAAAATCAAATCAACAAACCAAGTCATTTAGTGCCCACATAAATGAGTACCATCGAGCCATGGTGTTGGTGCTAGTGTAATGAAGAACTGGCTGCCATTTGAGTCGGGACCTGCATTGGCCATGGATAAGATACCAGCTCCAGTATGTTTTAACTCACGAGTGATCTCATCTTCAAATTTGGAGCTGCCAACATCAAAAACAAATCACTAATACAAAAATGTACCATTTTATTAATCAAGATAGTACAAATGATTATTTCTCACAAGTTTACCAGCCAATTAACAAACACAAGCCAACAATGTGCCAAAAGTATCTTAAATATCAAATTATGCTCCATAAGTAGTGAATTGAGTATAAGGCTTTGTTAAATTGCAAGTGAAAGCAAGTATTAACATTGTATTCATCCCACGCATGCAGGCAAACAAGAGCCAATAGACATGAATGGAAATAACAACTGGAAGAAATGGAACAGACAAACAGAGAGTTTGTGAGAAGAATGCAAAGCATCTACCATGTGTCTGGATCAAAAACCTACGAGATGACTTTGATTAGAAAGCTGCTGGTAGAAAACTGTGGGAAAAGATTTGTATCACGGACTATGGAAATATAATGCTTTTGATCTTTTCATTAAGGTCAGTCCATAAGCTTGTGTTTTCTCTTGTGGGATTATGTAGGAAATGATTTGATCAATTGGTAATATTTTCCTAACAAGCAAAAGGGCAAGGAATGTATCTTGGAAAGAGATGAACCTATACTAAATAAACAAAAAACATAACTATAGTTAGAAATGCAATTGGAAGAAAAACAAAAAGATGCCTACTGATCCAGGTAGCGTATCAAGAGAAATTGTGAGAAAATACCTGAGTTACCGGATTCGGACCCTGGACCCCGGATCCAGGTCCGGATCCGATCCGGGTCCGGATTCTCCTCCCGGTCCGTGCTGGATCTGGGCAGGGTCCAGATTTGGACCTGTGGGTCCGGATGGATCCGCAGATCCAGCCGGACCCA
>MU228073.1:656067-678134 GCA_018584345.1 Thuja plicata
AGGAGGAATTGGGCTTAAATGTGTTAATTGTTAAATTTATTATGAATTTTCATCATTTCATAAAATAAATTCAATTTAGATGCATAGTAATGTACGTTAATCATTGAAAATTGGCAGCCTCCGAGTAGGGGACATTACATGTTTCAATTGTGGGTAGACCTGAAGGATCTACAATTAGGAGATAGATATCACGATGCCATGCGTGACTCGGTATCACGGTTTAGTGGGAGTTGTTAGCAATGATGTAGATTTTGAAATCTTGGAAGACTTATCAAGTCTTTGGGTGTGGTTTATGCTTTCATTTGGCATGTTATCCTTGTTTAATAAGATGGTTTGCTATTATGTCATTATGCACTCTTGATTCTAGATTAGAGTTTTGGAATGATATGGTTATTCGATATGTTTATATGGAGAATGTTATCTCCTAGGTAGAGATAGTTAGATCATGATGTCAAGTTTACGTTCATGATTCTAAGTTGGATCGTTTGCTTGGTTACTTCATAATGGTGCTATGTTCCATTTTAAGATTAGCATGGTTTGATCGCTTACACGTACTCTTATATGCTTGGAGACATAGATGTTGAAGTTCTCTTGTGATTAGAGATATGTGTTGGGATGGTTGATGGTCCTAGCAAGAAAACAGAGGAGCATTCACCTGGTATGGACTTGAGAGGTGATTGTTATTAGTGTGAGTCATGATGACTTGGATTTCTTGGTTGAGCATTCTCATTCCCCACTTTTGGTCTATTAGAGTTGCAGGAGACATTTTTCTTACTTGTGATGACTTCATCAACATACATGTGGTATGATTGTGATGCCTATATTCAGCGATGCATGTTTCCTTCTCATGATCAAGCATTCTGAGACTGTGAAGAGTCTCCAATTCTGAACGGTATTCCTTAGGTAGAGCCATGCCTCTTGAAGTCAATGAAGAGTCCTCAACGCTGGAAAATGGAAGGTCATATGCGTGTGCATGTTTATTGAGCACCGAGGTGACTTTTCATGCAAGGCTGTTTGGAATACAAGTGTTTCATTTTTGTGTAACTGTTGGAGATCAAATGGTCATCGCGTTGTACCTGGAAAGATATCGCGTGACTATTAGTGTGATTCATTTTCAATGTAACGTCACCGTTTTGGAGTTTGAGAGTTTTTTTAGCGGTAGCGTTTTTGTTTCTCTGTCGAGGGTATCTTTGAGGTTATGTTTGGTGAAAGAACAGATTGCTATCATCAAGACAAATGTTTGTGTTTGTAACTTCTTTCAGCAGAGTGTACTTGCAAGCATGATTATTGCAGGTGCTCTATAGTAACTCATGTCTGTTGTTCTTACGGCATGCATTCCTATGTTTCAGCATCTGGTCTAATGTGTGAAGGAAGAGTATCAACATCTGGTCTAATGTGTAAAGGAAGCGTATTGTATTGATGCTGAAATTCTGCGTTTATAGCAAGCAATTGTTAGTGTCTAATTATACAGTGTTGAGTATATTGTGAGTTTTTCTGTAGGAGATCATTGGAGTAGTCTACGGTAATTATTTTGTTTTAGTCTATCGTTATCATTCTATGTATTCAGTGTTGAGTGAATACATTTATTGGTCTGTGTGAGTTTTCTGAGATCTGAGACAGTATTATTGTAAGGAGAAAATAGTGTGGTGATCCTTAGACTGGAATTGGCATTATCTAATTCTGGATAATGCCAAATTCCATGTTTGGGTCCATGAATAAAAATGGACTTGGAATTACGAAATTCCCATTTTGGGGGCAAAATGGGAATATCATCTTCCACCTAAATAGGTGGAATTAGAATTTCAATTCCAATTCCAATTTTTACAAAAGCAAATTTAATATTTCGTCGGATCCGTGACATGATAGATGTGTAAATGTGTGTATGTGTGTATATGTGCGTATATGTGTATATATACACAAAAATATGTATATGTACGTATGTGTGTATAACTATATATACACAAATGTGGGTATATGTGTAAATATGTATATATACACAAATGTGTGTATATGTGTAAATGTGTATATGTGTATATGAATATATGTGTGTATATGTGTATATGTGTATTTGTGTATATGTATATATACACAAATGTGTGTATATGTGTATTTGTGTAAATATGTATATATACACAAATGTGTGTATGTGTGTGTATATGTCTATATGTGTATATATACACAAATGTGTGTATATGTGTATATGTGTGCATATGTATATGTGTATATGTGTAAATATGTATATATACATAAATGTGTGTATATGTGTAAATATGTATATATACACAAATGTGTGTATATGTGTGTGTAAATGTCTAAATGTGTATGTGTATATGTGTGTATATGTGTATATACACAAATGTGTGTATATGTGTATATATACACAAATGTGTGTGTATATGTGTATGTGTGAATATGTATACGTGTATGTGTAAATATATATATACACAAATGGGTGTATATGTGTATATGTGTAAATATATATATACACAAATGTGTGTACGTGTGTATGTGTGTGTATATACACACGTGTGTGTATATACAAATGTGTGTGTATGTGTGTATATACACACACATACACACCGTATTCAAAAAAATTAAGAAATAAACAATTAAAATTATTTATGCATCTTCTCAGTCATCTTCCGGGTGAACCAAACGGGCCCAGCCCATATTCCGGAAATCATTTCTAGGATATGTATCTTCCAGAATTGTAGCATCTTCCAGAATTGACCATATCCAGCATTTGGTATTCCAGCACCCAAGTGTGCAGTCTAAGTATTCAAGCTTTGTATCCGAACTATCATTATTATTTAATAAAACAGTAATCTTTGGTGTGGCTGGGTTTTTTCCTCGAGGAGTGTTTTCCTAGGGAATCTCTGGTGTTCTTTTTGTTTTTGGATATCTGCTATTTGCTTTGTTATATTCTGATTCAAAATTTAACATGATCTACTTAGCAGTTTACTACTTGAGAGGTATTGCCCATTGTTCCTTTCAAGTGCATTATGATTTATGTTTATCTTTCATAGATTTGGAGCTTGAGCTATGAATAGATGGTTAGTTCTAGAGGATTCAGTTTGAGAGATGTTTGGCATTGGTTATCTCCTTGTGCATTTGAGTTATTATGATGGCATTCATTGATTATTGAGTTTAAGAGATGGTTTATTGGGCTTATTCCCTAGGATTGGGAATGGTATTGGTTTGATCTTCATGGTTAAGAGATGCTTACATCCATGCTGATTACATGATATATATATGTTGGTTTGCTCTAAGAGACAGAATGGATTAGGGTGTTTTTATGGCTTCTTATTTGGGGTTTTACAAAGGAGATCATAATTGACAGTTAGCATTGAGTGGTGTATGTATATGAACATTCTACAGGTTTTGATTATTGGCATTGGTTATCTCCTTGTGCATTTGGTTGTTATTATGATTGCATTCACTGATGATTGAGGTTGGGAGATGGTTTATTAGGATTATTCCCTAGGATTGGGAATGGCATCGGTTTGATCTTCATGGTTATGAGATGCTTACATCCATGCTGATTACGTCACATATATGTTGGTTTGGTCTAAGAGATTGAATGGGGCTGGGCGCTGTTATGGCTTCTTATTTGGGGTTTTGTGGAAGAGATCATACTTGACACAATTGGCACTTAAAGGTGTATGTAGAAGGACATACTACACGTTTTAATTTGCATTGTTTCTCTCTTTGGTCTCGGTTATATCCTAGATGTTTGGTTTCACATTACATTGGATTTGAGGTTGGTTGGAGCTATGATATCACTAGTTTGTGATCATGTGTTGTCATGTGGGAGTTGGCATGGAGGTTCCTTCATATCTTTTCAGTGTTTGTTGTGGAGAACATCGGAAAGCATTGAAGAGTTGTTGTGAGAGTTGTGCTTGCAAGTTATCGGTTTACATGTTATGCATATTATCGTGGATGTTCCTTGATACTGCATGGTTATGGTTACACATTTTATATGATGCTATTAGTGATCTTTGGAATATATTGGTTATTTTCAAATTTGACATTACTTATGCAGGTGTTTCTAGGTGTGTATGGCAGGCATTACACTTGGAGCTTATGGTTGCATGCTATGGGTTGTATATGTTGATGATATGAGATTCACTTGATATGGTTTGTATACCTTGGAGGTATGGATAGTTGGATGTGTTAGCAATTGTTTTGGGTCCTATTTCAGCTATGGATATTGGTCCTTGACAGCTACCGATGCACATTGATACCTTTGGATTACATGTTTATGTTTAGGATATCAGCTGAGGCAAGACTTATGATTCGTTGTGACAGGTTGTGTGGCTTTCTCTTTGGATGGCCTCTTATTTATGTCCAATGGCACTGGCATGGTGGAGGGTGAGAGCATTCATGTATGAGATGGTGGTCACTTTGTTTCTTGTTGCAGGTATCTTAATGGAGCACATGGAGCACTTTGATTCATAATGGTATATGTCGCTAGAGATAGTTCCCTTGTTCATATTTGCAGTTACTTATTGCCCCTTATGCAATGCATACAAGTGGGAGAATGTTGGGAATATAGGTGTTGTACACCTTGCATAATAATGTTTATAATTGTAATATTTTATTTATTATGTATGTTGCATCTAGGAGCACCTAGATGGATGTGCAACATGTAGAGATTCCTTTGGAATATTCTCAGAGCCACTTGATGTTGTAATGCAATATTGTAATATTATATTGTGATTGTTTAATATTGGGGAAAGTAAATTAATAAAGTACTCAATGTTAAATGTTTGGTCAAGGGTTAGGTAGCACATGGTTTTAGCTAATGGTTTTGTTGCAATAACACTTGCTGGTTTTGTGGGAGCTTGTTCCTATAAAGCAACCACAAGGGTAATTGTTTGAGGTTGGCCAAGTTGCTATTTGTGGAGGTAGGAAGCACAGCATGGGATGTATGGTTACATGCTTGTTCACACAGAGTGCTTGTTGATGATTAAGATTTCGAAGGCTTTCATGTACGTATTGCAGTGTTGCATTGTTGAATAATATATGGATGATGGATGTTTTTGGAGGCTGGGTTTCTCCCTCAAGAGGGATTTCCCAAGGTATATCTTGTGTTATCTTTGATGGGTATGTTGTCTATTCTCTTGCATGTAGATTCTAAGTACTTATTTGACTGATTGCTCAATTGGCTAATCTGGAAATTGTCATATGTGCGGTTGCAAGTTTACTTACATTTATGACCTACTGAAATGTCCCTTTCTAGGGATATACTGATTTTGCCCCAAAAAATAATTCCCACAATATAATTTATTTACACATCGTATTCTAGTATACAATTGTAATTCAATTTAGAGAAAATTGTAATCAATTATTATTAAACATTAATATCAAGGATATATGATCATATACAAATAATTCCTATTGGAAAACATAATATCCTAAATGCATTATATCCAATTCTTAGCATATTTCCAACAGCCAACCAAATCAAGAATTTAATGGGAGATGCACGGAGAATGTTCCTCACAATTAGGCCTAAGAGCAGGGAACGACCAAGCAAGTCAATTTGACCCCTTGGCCCACAAGCTAACCAATTAGGGGTGGGCTACTTAATTGGGGAAACCAGTACTAGTGCACCTCCCTACCATGTTTCCTCACTAATTCAGATACGATTGCTTGTATGAGAAATTAAATTAATAATTACTAATGTTTCTTTATGTATTGGCAATTTAATTCAACAAATAAATTTAGGATTCACAAGAGATTTCATAATAAACTATAGATTCAACCATATTGCATACCAACCACTTTGATAAAAACAAATGGCTGCCTTCTCTAAAATTGACTTAGATCTAGGTTGGGGTCCTGGCTCAATTGGCGAGAACTTCCTGTGATAAACCACAAGGTCACGAGGTCCAGTTTCCCCATAGCCCGCGTGATGCCAGGAGATGTGTCGAGCGAACGTCACAGGTCACGTTAAAAGGTTTACCAAGCGCACTGCAGTTTATAGGGGGTGCTATACCTGATTCCTGCAATCTATAAAAAAAAATTGATTTAGATCTCAGAATTCTGTTTGATGCCTTTTTTGAATTAAACTCAGTCTCACAATTCTTCTTTTTTTGTCCCTTCAACCAAATGACTTTTTCTCCTATTTATATGTTTATCATGAAAGGGTCACAACCCTTCATCCAAACCGTTGCCCATGCGAGGAGCACACCTCATAACTAATTGCTACCTTATTTTTGTTTTAACAGCCCTCTTGCTAATCATTTCCCCATTTAATCTTAATCGATTTTTTAAGGTAATTGCTAGATATCCTTCTATCTAGGATATAATGTAAGGTTGTAATTGTATAATTGTGAAGGCTGCAATAGGATGGTTATGAAGTTGCAACCTCCTTAGTCTAGCAGAAGGAAAGGATACGATCTTCTTCTTTTACCAAGGCTATCTTCAATTTGGTGGGGGGCATGAGAGTCTGCCCTTCCCAACATTTCTTGTCCTCGAGCAATTTTAAATTTGGATGATCAAAGATTTCAACTCCTACCCAACTGGCATCTTCTATAGGTAGACCCTTCCACTTAACCAGATACTCCACAATAGCCTTATTCCTTAACCTCTTTTATCACATATCAAGGATGGCTTCGGGCTCCAAAATTGACTTGACTTCTTCATCAAGCAAGGGCAATTATGAACATGGAGTAATATGATGTCCAAGTACCTTCTTGAGGCTAGACACGTGGAAGACATTATGGATTATGCTATTTGTCGGCAGTTCCAACTTGTAAGCAACCTCTCTTACCCCACTTAATATCTTGTATGGCCCATAGAATCTAGGTTTGAGTTTCTTGGCTCCACTTACTTTGATTAATGGTTGATTGTAGGGTTGTAACCTTAGAAAAACTAAGTCCCTGGCTTCGAATGTCCTTTTGGTCCTTCGATCGGCATATATCTTTTGTTGATTTTGTGGTTTGGTGCAGATTATCTTTAAGTGCATTCATAATGTTTACATTTTGCTGCACAAAGTCTTCGGCCCCCGGTATGCAACTTCCCGAAATGATTAAGTCTCCAAATGAAGTTGCCTCATACCTATACAATGCCTTGAAAAGATTCATTCTTAATGACATATGATGTGTGGTGTTATAACAATATTGCCCAAGGTGTAACCAATTGATCCATGCATTTTGTTGTCCCATAACATAGTTTCTTAGGTATCCTTCCAACCATTTATTGACAATTTTCGTATACCCGTCATTTTATGGATGGTAACATGTAACATCCTTCAATTCGTACATGGATTATCTTCTTGTCAATTCTGTTACCAAACAATTTGTTGATTTCAACATTAATAGCTCCTTTGGTGATATTCCATATGATGTCAGTGCAACTATGGTAGAACTTGTGGGCATACCCTTGTGGATGTTGTCGTGGACCTTGATGTCCACATATTGCACTATCTAGTGTGTCCTTAGCTACGTGTCCTAAGGCAATAAATGAGGAAATCTAGACAATGCATCTTAATTGGTTACAATGAGATGTCGCCCAATGGAATGCAATGATGCACAAAAGGAATTCGTTGAAACTGCTTTAGAAACTGCCAAACAAATGTAAAGGATAGGTCCAAAAATATGAAGTCGTGAATGGAAGTGATAGCGGGGATTGAGGGAAGGACTGAAAAACTGGCGTTTTCTATCCTGGAAATGGTCTCTTGCAACGAATCTGAAAAGGGGGTGTGAACACAAAGGGGATAGAAGGAGACTCGTAGGCACGCAACCCTTGAACAGAGAAGGGGAGAAGTTGTTGCGTAACGTTGTTTAAAGCTAGGAGAAACCGTGGATGGAGACGAGGATTACGAAGTCACCAATAGACAACAAAGACCTCAATGTGTTGTCGTTGTTGTAGTGGAAAAGATTGTGTGGACTAACGCTCAGCCTGAGGGAATGATTGAAGTGGAGAATAGAAAGGAATGCGCACAATAAGTGGAAAAGGGATATGTGCGAGTTGTAGTTGCAGAGCCAAGGCGTAATAATGCAAGGAGTGGGGCCATTGACTGGCCAATAATTGTTATGTTATGTTTGTAGGATTAACGAGAGTGAAGTTTTATTTTTATTAGTTTCATTCAAGTCTAAATTTGTAAGCAGTGAGTCTCCACATATTCGTATGTGTTCTGACATTTGAATTGATAATAGGAATGTTCACAGTGTGGTGATGTTATTTACTGTATTTCTTTAAGTTTCTGTCACTGAAGATTCGTTGCTACAAAAGTAATTGTTATGCTATTTAAGTTCCTGACGCCTTGAAGACAGAGTTGTTTGGCATTTGTTTGGGTTATGGAGTGTCCCCATTAGAAAGAGACTTGTCAAGTATCATGCATTAAGCGTCCCATTCTACCTGCCCATGTCTAAAGATTCTTTCCATCTTTTTGGGCGAAATTACTCTTGGAGATCCATTGGATTATCCATGTAAGATGACTTCTTGTCCATCATGTTGAAAACTAAGTTCCACTTTTCGAAAACCTAGTAGAAACTTCCTAAAGAGTGCAACCATTGGACACTAACACAACATTGGTATCCCCCATATTTACAACACAGAAGTCTTCTTTGATTAGGTGCATTCCCAGGGAGATGCTTAGCTACAAAATCCTTCTTGTACACAATGTAGTAAACCCATTAGTCGTTGCTACCTTAAAGCCCTCAAAATCTTTTGTTTCCAAATTCATTCTTGGAACCAAACCTTCATCGATAAAATTGTGTGATGCCCCACTATCAACAAGGACAGCTACCTATAGATTGGTGTCAAGCGCCCTGCGACATGGAAATTCCCATCCTCCTTAAGGTTGGCATGTTTAAGAGAGAAGGAGGAATTGGGCTTAAATGTGTTAATTGTTAAATTTATTATGAATTTTCATCATTTCATAAAATAAATTCAATTTAGATGCATAGTAATGTACGTTAATCATTGAAAATTGGCAGCCTCCGAGTAGGGGACATTACATGTTTCAATTGTGGGTAGACCTGAAGGATCTACAATTAGGAGATAGATATCACGATGCCATGCGTGACTCGGTATCACGGTTTAGTGGGAGTTGTTAGCAATGATGTAGATTTTGAAATCTTGGAAGACTTATCAAGTCTTTGGGTGTGGTTTATGCTTTCATTTGGCATGTTATCCTTGTTTAATAAGATGGTTTGCTATTATGTCATTATGCACTCTTGATTCTAGATTAGAGTTTTGGAATGATATGGTTATTCGATATGTTTATATGGAGAATGTTATCTCCTAGGTAGAGATAGTTAGATCATGATGTCAAGTTTACGTTCATGATTCTAAGTTGGATCGTTTGCTTGGTTACTTCATAATGGTGCTATGTTCCATTTTAAGATTAGCATGGTTTGATCGCTTACACGTACTCTTATATGCTTGGAGACATAGATGTTGAAGTTCTCTTGTGATTAGAGATATGTGTTGGGATGGTTGATGGTCCTAGCAAGAAAACAGAGGAGCATTCACCTGGTATGGACTTGAGAGGTGATTGTTATTAGTGTGAGTCATGATGACTTGGATTTCTTGGTTGAGCATTCTCATTCCCCACTTTTGGTCTATTAGAGTTGCAGGAGACATTTTTCTTACTTGTGATGACTTCATCAACATACATGTGGTATGATTGTGATGCCTATATTCAGCGATGCATGTTTCCTTCTCATGATCAAGCATTCTGAGACTGTGAAGAGTCTCCAATTCTGAACGGTATTCCTTAGGTAGAGCCATGCCTCTTGAAGTCAATGAAGAGTCCTCAACGCTGGAAAATGGAAGGTCATATGCGTGTGCATGTTTATTGAGCACCGAGGTGACTTTTCATGCAAGGCTGTTTGGAATACAAGTGTTTCATTTTTGTGTAACTGTTGGAGATCAAATGGTCATCGCGTTGTACCTGGAAAGATATCGCGTGACTATTAGTGTGATTCATTTTCAATGTAACGTCACCGTTTTGGAGTTTGAGAGTTTTTTTAGCGGTAGCGTTTTTGTTTCTCTGTCGAGGGTATCTTTGAGGTTATGTTTGGTGAAAGAACAGATTGCTATCATCAAGACAAATGTTTGTGTTTGTAACTTCTTTCAGCAGAGTGTACTTGCAAGCATGATTATTGCAGGTGCTCTATAGTAACTCATGTCTGTTGTTCTTACGGCATGCATTCCTATGTTTCAGCATCTGGTCTAATGTGTGAAGGAAGAGTATCAACATCTGGTCTAATGTGTAAAGGAAGCGTATTGTATTGATGCTGAGATTCTGCGTTTATAGCAAGCAATTGTTAGTGTCTAATTATACAGTGTTGAGTATATTGTAAGTTTTTCTGTAGGAGATCATTGGAGTAGTCTACGGTAATTATTTTGTTTTAGTCTATCGTTATCATTCTATGTATTCAGTGTTGAGTGAATACATTTATTGGTCTGTGTGTGTTTTCTGAGATCTGAGACAGTATTACTGTAAGGAGAAAATAGTGTGGTGATCCTTAGACTGGAATTGGCATTATCTAATTCTGGATAATGCCAAATTCCATGTTTGGGTCCATGAATAAAAATGGAATTGGAATTACGAAATTCCCATTTTGGGGGCAAAATGGGAATATCATCTTCCACCTAAATAGGTGGAATTAGAATTTCAATTCCAATTCCAATTTTTACAAAAGCAAATTTAATATCTCGTCGGATCCGTGACATGATAGATGTGTAAATGTGTGTATGTGTGTATATGTGTATATATACACAAAAATATGTATATGTACGTATGTGTGTATAACTATATATACACAAATGTGTGTATGTGTAAATATGTATATATACACAAATGTGTGTAAATGTGTATATATACACAAATGTGTGTATGTGTAAATGTGTATATGTGTATATGAGTATATGTGTGTATATGTGTATTTGTGTAAATATGTATATATACACAAATGTGTGTATATGTGTATGTGTGTGTATATGTCTATATGTGTGTATATGTGTATATGTGTGAATATGTATGTGTATCTATGTGTATGTGTAAATATGTATATATACATAAATGTGTGTATATGTGTATGTGTGTATGTGTGTATGTGTATGTGTATATGTGTATATGTGTAAATATGTATATATACACAAATGTGTGTATATGTGTATGTGTAAATGTGTAAATGTGTGTATATGTGTATATACACAAATGTGTGTATATGTGTATATATACACAAATGTGTGTATAAATGTGTGTGAATATGTATACATGTATATGTGTAAATATATATATACACAAATGTGTGTATGTGTGTATATGTGTATGTGTATGTGTATATGTGTATATGAGTATATGTGTATATGTGTAAATATATATATACACAAATGTGTGTATATGTGTGTGTGTAGACACACATGTGTGTATGTGTGTGTATATACACACGTGTGTATATATACACATGTGTGTGTATATACACACGTGTGTATATATACACATGTGTGTGTATATACACACGTGTGTATATATACACATGTGTGTGTATGTGTGTATATACACACACATACACACCGTATTCAAAAAAATTAAGAAATAAACAATCAAAATTATTTATGCATCTTCTCAGTCATCTTCCGGGTGAACCAAACAGGCCCAGCCCATATTCCGGAAATCATTTCTAGGATATGTATCTTCCAGAATTGTAGCATCTTCCAGAATTGACCATATCCAGCATTTGGTATTCCAGCACCCAAGTGTGCAGTCTAAGTATTCAAGCTTTGTATCCGAACTATCATTATTATTTAATAAAACAGTAATCTTTGGTGTGGCTGGGTTTTTTCCTCGAGGAGTGTTTTCCTAGGGAATCTCTGGTGTTCTTTTTGTTTTTGGATATCTGCTATTTGCTTTGTTATATTCTGATTCAAAATTTAACATGATCTACTTAGCAGTTTACTACTTGAGAGGTATTGCCCATTGTTCCTTTCAAGTGCATTATGATTTATGTTTATCTTTCATAGATTTGGAGCTTGAGCTATGAATAGATGGTTAGTTCTAGAGGATTCAGTTTGAGAGATGTTTGGCATTGGTTATCTCCTTGTGCATTTGAGTTATTATGATGGCATTCATTGATTATTGAGTTTAAGAGATGGTTTATTGGGCTTATTCCCTAGGATTGGGAATGGTATTGGTTTGATCTTCATGGTTAAGAGATGCTTACATCCATGCTGATTACATGATATATATATGTTGGTTTGCTCTAAGAGACAGAATGGATTAGGGTGTTTTTATGGCTTCTTATTTGGGGTTTTACAAAGGAGATCATAATTGACAGTTAGCATTGAGTGGTGTATGTATATGAACATTCTACAGGTTTTGATTATTGGCATTGGTTATCTCCTTGTGCATTTGGTTGTTATTATGATTGCATTCACTGATGATTGAGGTTGGGAGATGGTTTATTAGGATTATTCCCTAGGATTGGGAATGGCATCGGTTTGATCTTCATGGTTATGAGATGCTTACATCCATGCTGATTACGTCACATATATGTTGGTTTGGTCTAAGAGATTGAATGGGGCTGGGCGCTGTTATGGCTTCTTATTTGGGGTTTTGTGGAAGAGATCATACTTGACACAATTGGCACTTAAAGGTGTATGTAGAAGGACATACTACACGTTTTAATTTGCATTGTTTCTCTCTTTGGTCTCGGTTATATCCTAGATGTTTGGTTTCACATTACATTGGATTTGAGGTTGGTTGGAGCTATGATATCACTAGTTTGTGATCATGTGTTGTCATGTGGGAGTTGGCATGGAGGTTCCTTCATATCTTTTCAGTGTTTGTTGTGGAGAACATCGGAAAGCATTGAAGAGTTGTTGTGAGAGTTGTGCTTGCAAGTTATCGGTTTACATGTTATGCATATTATCGTGGATGTTCCTTGATACTGCATGGTTATGGTTACACATTTTATATGATGCTATTAGTGATCTTTGGAATATATTGGTTATTTTCAAATTTGACATTACTTATGCAGGTGTTTCTAGGTGTGTATGGCAGGCATTACACTTGGAGCTTATGGTTGCATGCTATGGGTTGTATATGTTGATGATATGAGATTCACTTGATATGGTTTGTATACCTTGGAGGTATGGATAGTTGGATGTGTTAGCAATTGTTTTGGGTCCTATTTCAGCTATGGATATTGGTCCTTGACAGCTACCGATGCACATTGATACCTTTGGATTACATGTTTATGTTTAGGATATCAGCTGAGGCAAGACTTATGATTCGTTGTGACAGGTTGTGTGGCTTTCTCTTTGGATGGCCTCTTATTTATGTCCAATGGCACTGGCATGGTGGAGGGTGAGAGCATTCATGTATGAGATGGTGGTCACTTTGTTTCTTGTTGCAGGTATCTTAATGGAGCACATGGAGCACTTTGATTCATAATGGTATATGTCGCTAGAGATAGTTCCCTTGTTCATATTTGCAGTTACTTATTGCCCCTTATGCAATGCATACAAGTGGGAGAATGTTGGGAATATAGGTGTTGTACACCTTGCATAATAATGTTTATAATTGTAATATTTTATTTATTATGTATGTTGCATCTAGGAGCACCTAGATGGATGTGCAACATGTAGAGATTCCTTTGGAATATTCTCAGAGCCACTTGATGTTGTAATGCAATATTGTAATATTATATTGTGATTGTTTAATATTGGGGAAAGTAAATTAATAAAGTACTCAATGTTAAATGTTTGTCAAGGGTTAGGTAGCACATGGTTTTAGCTAATGGTTTTGTTGCAATAACACTTGCTGGTTTTGTGGAGCTTGTTCCTATAAAGCAACCACAAGGGTAATTGTTTGAGGTTGGCCAAGTTGCCATTTGTGGAGCTTCTTCTTTCCCTTCTAGGAGTATTCCATGTCCTAACATCACAATATTCCCTCAATGAAATATTTCTCCTAATTTCGGGGTCCAACCTTGAGTAGGCTTCAGCAATTTTGTCAACATTATTAATGGGTGGATTGTTTTTTTCATCTTTTGTTGTTGGTTCTTCCCTAGGTAGGAGTAAAGGTCTTCTTGGTCTAGGGGTTGATCACATTGGTATTATGTTGTCATTTTCGAAGTGATTAGAGTTTACATTTTTCCATTTGCTTGGTTGCACCTACGGATATTGATTGTACCATTCATATTTTGTAAGGTTTGGAGAAGTGCTTGAGTTGTCCTCTCATTGTGGTCCATGAAGGCTCTCAAATCATCTCCCAATTGTTCATCCATTTTTATTTCTTTGAGTAGAGTTATTAGTAACTACAAGTCGTCTTCTTTCCCTTTCCAATGACCTTTGAACTCTTTGGCTTAGTTGCATAAACTATCTTTCATCCCGTAGGCTGGTAGGAACAATTCTCTAATACCAATTGTAATCTCCCCTTTTGGGGATATACCTGATTTTGCCCAAAATAACAATTCCCACAGTATAATTTATTTCCAAATAGTATTCTAGTACATAATTGCAATTCAATTCAGAGAAAATTGTAATCAATTAATATTAAACATTAATATCAAGGATCTATGATCATATATAAATTATTCCTATTGAAAAACATAATATCCTAAATGAATTGAATCCAATTCTTAGCATATTTCCAACATCCAACCATGTTAGAAATTTAATGGGAAGGCCCAATAAGACACCAGGAGACTGATCCTCACAATTAAGCCCAAGAGTGCGAAATGACCAACCAAGTCAATTCAACCCATCGGCCCACAAGCTAACCAACTTGGGGTGGGCTACTTAATTGTATATTGACTGCAACTAAGCCCAAGAGTGTGGAACGACCAACCAAGTCAATTCGACCTCTTGGCCCACAAGCTAACCAACTTGCGAGGGTGGGCTACTAAATTGGGGGAAACCAGCACTGCTGCATCTCCCTACCACGTTTCCTCACTAATTGAGATATGATTGCTTGTAGGAGAATTCAATGAAAAATTAATATTGATGGATTGGCAATTTGATTCAATAAACAAATTAACGATTCATAAGAGATTTCATAATAAACTATAGATTCATATAGCATACCAATCACTTTGCTAAATACAAATGGCTGCCTTTTCTGAATTTGAATTTGATCTCAGAATTCTGATTTGATGCCTTTTTATGAATTAAACTCAGACTCGCAATTCTTCTTTTTCTTATCCCTTCAACCGATACTTTTTCTCCTATTTATATCTTTATGGTTAAAGGGTCACAACCCTTCATCCTAACCGTCACCCTTGCAAGGGGTACACCTCATAACTAAATGCTGCTTTGTGATTACTTTAAATATTTCAACCTTCATTGAAATATCCCGGGTGGAATATTGTTTTCACAACAACTCCAAATAATTTCCAGAAATTATTCAATGATAAACTTTGCAACAAATACAGAGATTCCAGTAATAAACCAGCAATTTACTCAAATTAAACCCTCAGAAATAATCATTATTGTATTTTACATCAGCAATACAATAACTAAGAGAATAATCCAATCTTATAAACAGCAAATATAGTCAGACTGGATGCAAGAAGAACCTGAAAACTCAATGGTGAATTCTGATATGAATCCACTCAGCTGATTAACTGGGGCTACGTCCAATCCACCTTTAAGCCAAAAGGATTTCCGTCCTCAAGGCCGAAAAGAAACTGAAGTTGGGAGCTTCCAATCTCCAAGAGACAATTCCAAAATCAATAACCAAGCATAAACCCAATGAGTCTCCTTTCCCTCTTTTAAAGCAACAAGTTATGACTCTTCAATTTCCCCTTCTCTGTCCTTTCATATTTTTGCTTTATGTCTTAATTAAACCACTTTAAATTAATATATCCATTTAATAATAAAGTGGCATAATAATAGACTATTAAATCTTCTGGCATTAAAATAGATGATCAAACGAACTCGGAAGACGATGTGTGATAGCTTGTCGGAAAGCTCTCAGCGATACGCTCCAATTCCAATACTGACAATGCCAAAAGATTGAACCCTACTGACTTACTATAAATAGTAAGTATCGAGGAGCCCTGCCAAAACAGCTCCAATTGGCCTGGAACCGGAAGTACCTAGGCCAAAACTCACACTGACCCCTATACTGTCCTGGTTAGCCTGCGAGACCATGGCAAAAAGGGCTAACGATGCATCAGAAAAATGGCTTAGAAAAGGGAACATTAGATTCATGCTAATCGCTTCCCCATGTTAATCTTAATCGACTTCTTTAAGGTAATCACTCATATCCTTCTATCTAGGATTTAATGTAAGGATCATATAATTGTGAAAGCTTTGATGGGATGGTTACGAAGCTGCAACCTTCTTAGTCTATTGGAAGGAAACGCTGGGATCTTCTTCTTTTACCAAGGCTGGTTATCCTCAATTTGACATGATGGCATGACACCCACCAATTTGTCCTTATCTATGCATAGCAAATGACTCCTTGGTTTGCCAAGGCAGAATGCTTCATCTTCTCCTTTGTTCATTTTCATTTCTCAATAAGCTTGATTGTATACAGTAAGGTGATTCACCCAAAAAAGAGCAGAGTAGTTCCATATAAAACCCAAATAGATCTCTTCACAGATATTGTTTTCTTATTGGAAATAAATCTAATTTTTAACAAAGCTTTATTTACACTGCAGTACATATTACTTGTCCTTATTGGATTCGTTTTCTTAGTTTTGATTTCATTGCTTTTATAACACAAGTTTCTACAATTTAGGTTGTTCTCGACCAGATTGCCAATCCAATCTAGATTGCATATCCCTAACTTAAGAAAATCCACACCAAAACAAATGTTTTACTTATTTGCTTTGCCCCTGCAACTCCCTTCCACTTCCCAGAAAATCTAAATTAATTAGTTGACCAGTTGGCTAACTCAAGAATGCTTAGTACGTTATCAAATTTAAAGAGATCTAAGGAAAGCAATTTAGAGACACGTTTTGCAACCACGTGACAGGATCGCTCTGTAAACAGTACATAGGAGTGATTTCTTTTGTGAACAAAAGAAGAATCTGTAGGGACTATATAATCACTCCAAGATAAACATTTCAAGACCAGATATTCAAAAATAAATATTCAAAAATAGACAAGAATCTGTATTCACAATCTAGTAATAATAAAATTGCCAACCAAAAGATTGAATAGTCACTACAACATCTCATCTTATTTTCGTAAGTAAGCTAGTAGACAAATGCACAGAGAATAAATAGAGTTAATCTTATTTGTGACCAAAGGCACTATGCAATTTAAGTGCCAACTTGTGTAAGAGAGTGTGCGCGTGTATAATTTTTCACTGTTTACATGTTTGTATCCCCTATTATGTACTTTTTAACATGAAATTTTAGAAGCATGCCTCAAAGACCAAACTCTGAAGCAAAATTTTTAATTACTTAAAATAAGCATGCTTCTACAGTAAGCTATTATGATTTGCATTGAATCAGCACATAGGCAAATTGTAAATCTAAGTTAAAAATTGTCAATTGAAATATCCATGTCAATAATAAATCACATCCAAATGGAATCTGTGTATGGATAGGCCTAGTAAAATTATCATAAATGAGCATGGTAATATGGTTGAGGCTTTTAATTTTGGCAATAACTGTGAGAAAGAGAGTAGACGACTGATCCAAGGTATACAGCTAGCCATATAAAATGCTTCTCAAAACATATAACCAAAAGGGACTCAAGCCATTTCAATAAACACCATAATCAAGAGATTCTCTCCAGAATGATAGGCATATGGGGTATCAGGAGAGGCTTGTATGGTTTCCTCAACAACTCAATATGATTAATTTTCAAAACTGTTTCTACATGACCAATAAGATAGCAGACTTCATCGAAAATGAAGGCATATAGGATGCCGTGACTCCTCATTTGGGATGCTATGACTCCTCTTGTTCTAAACATGGTTATAGATACTTGGGTATGTCTAGAAGAACAATGGATCCATGAAGACCGTTGACAAGACCCTCTCCTTTAATAAAAATTTGAAACTTAATTAATAGAAAAGGTGTTTGGAATTTCACACTTAGATTTACATTTGAATTGAAGTCCAAACCCCATTGCTAATAAGCAA
The DNA here is from genome assembly GCA_018584345.1 of Thuja plicata. Lineage (NCBI taxonomy): Eukaryota > Viridiplantae > Streptophyta > Pinopsida > Cupressales > Cupressaceae > Thuja > Thuja plicata. Next base: position 674,132 of record MU228073.1, read on the forward strand.
GGAGAGGTGTGAATTGGATTGAATCATAAGTATTGGCATGGAAAGACAAATAAATTTTAAGGAAACTGAGTCCCCAATCTGTGTCTTTCATCAAGAATAATGTGATGGCTTTTCAAAGTGGGGATTACTTATTCCCAGCACCCTCCTTATAGATCCAATATTCATCTCTTTTTCTGACAAAAAAATCAGCATCTTGCTTGGCACTCTGCCTGATTCATTTGTCTCAAACAAGTAGTAGAAACCCCTTGGGTTAAGAAAAAGTCAGGTGCAAGCCTGGTAGGCAAACTGCAAGGCGGTAATACAAAGATCACATCTGATAATCAATTACACGTGAATTTTGGAAGCCACTTCTCCTATTCTTGTTGCAGATAATTTGAACTGCTAAGGGTTGAGAATCTAAGTCCTGGTAGTTTGGCTGTTCCTATGGAAGGAACCAGTAGGAAGAAAATTTACTGAGATGCTAAATTGACCTGTGTCACATGAATTAACCCATGATTTAATCCATGAAACTTTGAATAAAAGGGAAAGGGTTATGAAAAAGCTAAGGTGTTTTCCATTGACTGAGTGGAATGACATTAAGCATTCCCTAACATCCATGTGTGAAACAACATCTCTGCTGTCTACCACCACTCGTAATGTTACTCAGATATCACCTAAAACAGTAGTGGGTAAAGGTAATGGTGTGATGTTTGAAAGGCCTCCCAACACGAAGGCAGCAGAGATTGACACCGGCAGCAAGGTGAAGTATTTCAACAACTAAGGCAAAGATAAGTGAGATGGTGGAAATAGGGACTCTGAAAAGGGAGCTCATGAAGATGGCTCGGCTGGGGCATGTGTAGAAATATTTGAGCAGAACTTGAGAGATAAAGCATGGAACCATTGCAAAACGATAGAGATGAAGAGTTCGGGAATAGGCTGCTGATGAAATCCAATAGATATGGTAAACCCCTGAATTCCCTGCACAAATCCTATATATTCGAGTAGCTCGTGCAGGACAAGTTGCAGAGGAGCGGACCACTTAGTAAGCACATTCCAAGTGAAGATGAAGCATTTGGACATTGCAAGAAACCTAAAACCTGCTAGTAGTTATGGCAAGGACATGTTTCTTTTGTTCCTATGTCTCAATCTTATCAATGCCTGGGCTTTGTAGCTATAATATTTAGAATAGGCAGCATTGTTAAAGAAAATAATGTTGAAGTTTTATAGCTGCGAGAGAATTATTTATTCGGACTTCCTTGTTCGCACTTGAAGCATCAACCTTGACGCCAAATGTTTGATGACTTGGCAACGTGAGCGTATCTTTATCCTTGCTGTCAAGCCTTATTTATGTAAGTCGACGGTTATGGAAGTCGACGGTATTAGAATAATATTTTAGTATTTTTAGTATTAATGCTCAATATTGTAACTTGTTGTAAATATCTTCTTAAGATCGTCTCTGATCTTTCTGGCAGTTTCTATTTTAGAAACTTGCCTCTTTGTAAAGTTTGTCTTCCCTATTTATTGAGCTTATGCTCTTGTTAATAACACATAATATTTTACCAATTACTTTGTAATATGGTATCAGAGCATAAAGATTAAAAATTTCGTTTCTTTTTTAAAAGAATTTCGATTTTCGAAATTTTTAAAGGTTTTTGAAAAAAAAAATATCAAAACTCTTGAGTCAATTCATTGCAGGGTCGCGGGCGTTTGTGGATTCCTAACTTGGCTCGGTTTTTTCATCTGCAAATCATTTTTGGTCGCGATTTACAGCCTGCCTTCAGTCGTTTTTCTTTGTTCTCACGTTTTTGTGGCAAAACGCATCTGCCTGGGTGCCATCTCCTGAAGCTCAAAGACCCGAAATAGGGTTTTCAGAGTCGTTTGTTTGTTGCTGGTCAAACGCATCACTCATTCCTGCAACCCGCGCGACGTTGTTTCTGCTCATTTCGAGCCCTTTTCTCTGCAAAACGTTTTCACGTTTTTCTGCTACTAGCCGACATTTTTTCGGCCCTCTTCTTCAAACGCCAGTCCAAAAACGACAGTGGGTTTGCACTCCTGAAAAAAAGACCCCTTTTGTGGTGGTTTTTCGAAGGTTATCCATTTTTTGCAGCTTCTCTGCAAATTTTTGGGAGTTTTTCTTTTGGGCCGGCTGGAGTTTTCATTCGAAACCATCTTTTTCCGTACCGGATTCAAAATCTTCTTACAAATTCTTGATGGATTTTTCGAGATCTCAACTGGGTCGGTCTCCAAATTTTCTGGGTGCATCGTTTTTCGTGCATCAAAATTTGTGCCAAGTGGATTTCAAATCGGATTTCAGATTCCTTCTAGGTTTTTTCAGATTTCTTCTGGGTCTTTGTCGGATTTTTCTGGGTCTGCCGAAAATTTATCTTGAAATCCGTGCCAGCAGTACTTCTTCATTTTCTTGACGTTTGTACCTGATTCAGCCTCTGTTTTCTGCATTGGGATTCGTGTTTTGAATTCTGGGTTCGCGTCGCTTCCTTATTCTTCGCTTTCTCTACATTGGGAAGCGTGCAAGATGGTGTCACTCACCAACTTGATGTTGGAAGGCAATCAGCGATTCAACGGCCGCAACTATAACACCTGGAAGCAGCGCATGTTGACCATCTTTGAGTACCGTCGTCTGGATGCACTTGTTCTCGGCACCGAGACTCATCCGACCTCTGTCCCTGCAAATTAGGACAAGTTTGACAATCGAAATCGAGAAGCTGTCATGCTTCTCAAGTTCTCTATCATCGATGATCAACTCCCTCAGATTCCCTCTGGAAAATCTGCTGCCGACATCAGGAAGTATCTAAAGGAGTTGCCTGAGACATCAGACAAAAGTCACGCATTCTTTCTGAAGAACCAGTTGTTCTCCATCATGATGGATGAACGCATGTCCTTACAGGAGCATCTCACGAAGATTAAAGACATTCGCGATCAGCTTGAAGCTATCGGTCGAAAGATGGAGGAAGAAGATATGGTAGTCATTACTCGGAAAAGTCTACCATCCTCTTATGAGCACTTCATAGAAACTCTCAACATTACTTCGACTAATGTGGATCTGAAATTCCCAGATTTGTGCACCAAACTTCTGCAGCAGGATTGTTGGAAACAACAGTTTGGTAGCAGTGCCACCTCGTCCTCCTCAGAACAGGCCTTCCCAGCCCAATCCTCTCAAAAGGATCAGGGCAAATTTCAGTCCTTTCAGCAGAAGGGCCCTTCTCAATCTCAGGATGGTTCTAAGAAAAAGGTGCAGTGCAATTACTGTCACAAATTTGGTCATATGATCAAAGATTGTCGTACCAGACTGGCCTCCGAGCAGCGGAAGCAAGGAGGGTTTCAGCCCTACGCAAATGTTGTTGAGCACACAGAGCAGCAAGAATCTGCTTTTTTTGCCTTCATGGCTAAAAGACTTGCACACCATGTGAAGTCTTCTGCCTGGTACATTGATTATGGTGCTTCTCGACATTTTACTCACAGGCGTGATTGGTTTGTTGAGTTCTCCCCCTACACGGACTCAGTTATTTTTGGAGGTGGTGAAGAGTACTCTATTGTCGACAAGGGCAATGTTCAGATACAGTCAAGCGGACGACGTCTCCTCTTCCTCAATGTGCACTATGTTCCTGGCATGGCACTTAATCTCCTCTCAGTCAGTCAGATCTGTGGCATTCTCCTTAGCTGGATGTTATTTTTAGTGCACATAAGTGCTCGATTGTTGATCGTGCTTCTCACACTACTCTCACTATTGGCATTGAGGATCATGGTCTCTATAGACTTGTGGACACAGGCGATTCTCTTGAGCATGCCTTCACAGCACACTCTTCCGCTCTCACCAATCTCTGGCATCAGTGATATGGTCACTTGAATATTCAGTATCTTGCACAGCGTGTTCGGGACGACTTAGTCCATGGCCTACCTGATATTCAGACTCAGAATCCTCGGGTTTGTGAAGCTTGCCAAGCTGGGAAGCAGCACCGGACACCCTTCAAGGATGGTGACTCATGGCGAGCCTCCAAGGTACTGC
>MU228073.1:681661-710910 GCA_018584345.1 Thuja plicata
CTAGAAGGATCATGATGTCTAATGGATATGTTGTTCGATGATTCGTTGCGGGTGTTTCAATCTCAGCTATTGAGGCTTCTCATGCAATCTTCTATGTTGGGGTTCGAATTTGCATTCTCTGCCTGCACTATAACTGTGTGATGGTGAAAGATATATTGATGTATTGTGAGGAAGATTAAACTATGAAGAGATAAGTATTTTTATGATTGTATCTTTGATAATGAGTTTCAGTTGTGGCTGGGTTTTTCCCTCAAGTGGGAGGGTTTTCCGAGGGTAAATAATCATGTTATTTGTTCGTATGTTTTTCTGATTTTCTATATATTATTCTGGTTTAAAACATTAACATGGTATTAGAGCGGGTCTAAGGAAACGATCCGAAGCAGAATAGGACATTTGGATTCTAGAAGGATCATGATGTCTAATGGATATGTTGTTCGATGATTCGTTGCGGGTGTTTCAATCTCAGCTATTGAGGCTTCTCATGCAATCTTCTATGTTGGGGTTCGAATTTGCATTCTCTGCCTGCATTATAACTGTGTGATGGTGAAAGATATATTGATGTATTGTGAGGAAGATTAAACTATGAAGAGATAAGTATTTTTATGATTGTATCTTTGATAATGAGTTCATGAAATTTATATATTTAATTCATGCTATAATATTGAGAGTAGTGAATCATGTATGCTTCTAGCATTAGTCTATTTGATTATGTTACTAATCTCTTTAAAATGCTTCTAGAAGATCGAGGAGCACATGGATGATGAGAGATTGCAGCCTGAGCTGAGTTGGTGGCTCTTGAAGAAGATGTACCTATTCAGATTATCTTGTGTTCAGTTTATTCTAAGAGGAGGAACTAAGATTCAGAGGGAGCTTGAGCGACAGATGGAAAGTGCTAAATCCTTTACAAAGGATCAGCAAGCTCGTGTAGCAGTGTGACTGCTAAAGCTCCTTGTTTGGTCAACATTGGAATCAGCTCTATTTTGTTGTGATAATCAAAGCTCTGAGAACGCTGCCTTGTTGAGAGGGAGTCTCGGCTTTCAAATGATCTTTTATGTGTTGTAATGAGTTCTTTTCTATGAGGGAGAAGTTCGAGGTGCAATCCCTTGTTAATGAATTCTTCTTTGTGAGAGAAGTTCGAGATCCCTTGTTAAGGAGTTCTTATCTATGAGGGATAAGTTCGAGGTGCAATCCCTTGTTAATGAGTTCTTCTCTGCGAGAAAAGTTCGAGGTGAAATCCCTCGTTCCACCCTCTGCGAGTAGGCATGGTGGAAATGCATTCTTCTCTGGGAGAAGTTTGAGGTGTAAGCCCTCGTTCCACCCTTTGCGAGTAGGCATGGTGGATCCACCCTCTACGAGTAGGCATGGTGGAAGTCATGTGTGTGACTCCGTGACTTTATTTTTATGTCTTTCTGATTCACCCTCTTGGAGTAGCTATGGTGAATATTGTTATGATGAGATGACAATATTATGTTGAGAAAATCTGTGATGAGATTTTGCTATTGACACTTTTTGGTTGCAGCTTCATTGTGCTTGTCAGGTTGAGACACACTATGGAATAAATAATCTCTCTCTTGCTAAGAGGGAGTGTTAAAGTTTTATAGCTGCGAGAGAATTATTTATTCGGACTTCCTTGTTCGCACTTGAAGCATCAACCTTGACACCAAATGTTTGATGACTTGGCAACATACGCATATCTTTATCCTTGCTGTCAAGCCTTATTTATGTAAGTCGACGGTTATGGAAGTTGACGGTTCCTTCACTGTGGTGGCAATTTATTTCTTGAAGTCGACAGTTCTCCAATACACCGACAGTCCTCTTAATGAAGATGTTCTCTCATAGTATGTGACAATGTACATTCGGTAACCTTAGTCAGTTGAACTTCTGCATGACTCTTCACTCAGCGATGGTATTATGTGTCGAATCATACACTTGTTCAGTCACTTGTTTCTTAATGATCGTATCTTGCAGCTCTACAGATACATGTGTCGTGGTTATCTGTTATTGTAATTTCTAATAGTGTGAAGTTCGGTGTATTTCGGCAGTGTGTAGAAGTGTTGAGTATCTCACATATTTTGTATTGCATCAATATCTTGATCTGAGTGTGATCGAACCGAGTATGAGACTTAGACTTATTGATTGATTGTTAATTGTCAACAATCATAAGCCTGAGGAAATTGTATTTGTGTGAAGCATACAATAAAGGAATCTATTTTCGGGTGTGGCTGGGTTTTTCCCTCAAGGAGGGTTTTCCCAGGGTAAATAATCGTGTTATCTGTTCGTATGTTTTTCTGATTTTCTGTATATTATTCTGGTTCAAAACATTAACAAATAAGGGTTCAGTATGCAGTCATTTATTGAAGCACAAGACTGTTTTGATTAGCTGATTGAGATATTAAACTTTGTTTAAAACTTTGATTCATTTTTGGCGAATCGAAGGACCTTGTAAAACACCTATTTGATTATCACAAAGAATATCAAAATGTTAAAGAAAAATTCGATAGCCCTACCAATGAGTCCAATTTTAGAATAGTTAATCTTCAAAAATTAATCAACAACATTCAGTTCACCTTAATATTAACCGATGTGACAGACTATTTTTACGAAGTGGATAGGCAAGGAGACAAATTCTTACCCATATATCGATTCACCGCCCCTTCCTGTGCCAGTTGGGTCTCCGCCTTGCACCATGAAATCCTTAGAGAAAAAGAACAACCAGCAAGATTAAGCAATTGGGAAGCAAAGAAAATATTAGTCTTCTATAGCAAATTTCAAATTATGACAAGGAAATGGCACCTTGATTATACGGTGAAATTTGACATTGTTGTAGTAACCTCTCCTTGAAAGCTCCACGAAATTCCTGCAGGTCTTGGGGGCGTGCTTGTTGTAAAGCTGTATGAATTTGAAAAAATTAGAGGATCAAAGAAGTCAGATTTCCACAATCCATAGTTTAACATTGATGTTACTTCTGGATTTAATGTTAGAATTATAAGAGTTTTCGAGGATTTAAAATGGCGAAAGAGGTAAGCAAAATAACCATACCTCAACCGTGATAGGGCCGATGGACGTCTCCAGTGTAACCTCGGGAGGACCTTCTGCTACTGCTGTACCCACCATTCTTATTTTGCTGCTGAAGTGATATTTTCAAAACCCCAATGTTCTTTTCTGCCTGTTTTCCCAACACGAATCAGGCCGCTCGCAATTTTAGCCCATGCCAGCACTTTATTGCATTCAATGTATGGTCTTAGCAGAAAAATTGCATTCACTCAAATTTTGAGTTCGTCTAATGCTTTTTAAGTCAGGTAGGGATAAATTATATGTTTCGTATCATAAAAGATCTATTTATTGTCTTCAAGATCATGGCCTTCCAAAATATTTGATTAGAAAGGATACAAAATTTAATACAAAAGTTGCTAAGGAATTGGAGAAATGGGAATTATATGGGGAAAAAAAATTTGGAAGCAAAAGTTTTATTGATTGGCTCGTAGAAGGGTATAGAAATATTGACTTTTTCATAATTCTATTAAAATTGGAAGGAATACAAATCTTATCTCTCTTGTGTCTTCAAAGAGGGTTCAAATTTCTTCAACCGTGCCATAATGGTGAACCCTCTATTGGTCAAACTCTTTGGGAGCATGTTAGAGCGTAGAATCAACGATTGGGTAGAAAAAGAGAAGAAAAGAGTAAAAGTTCAGGCTGGGTTCAGACCAAAACATTCCACAATTGATCATTGCATGACACTAAGACACCTCATTGAAAGTGTGTGGGAAAAGTAAGGGGAAGAGGCCTTTTGTTGTTTTGTGGATTTTAAGAAGGCTTTTGATACTGTTCTTAGGGATAAACTATAGCACAGAATGGAAGAACTGGAAGTCCCAAAAGAGTACAGGGTTGTTGTTCATAAATTGTACGAACGGGTTCAAGCAAAAATCAGAACTAAAGAGGGCATGTCAATTTGCTTTGGGAGTGACATTGGGGTCAAACAAGGGTGCCCTTTGTCACCTACTCTCTTTGGCCTATACATCGATAAATTGGAAGAGTGGCTAAACAAAACCAATGGGGGAGGTGTGCAACTGTCATGTTATGTGATAAAATTACCCCTCTATGTTGATGACCTTATACTAATTGCTAAGAGTGCACAAGATTTGAGAGAGCATTTGAAAAATCTTGAATCCTTTTGTTCGGAGGTTGGTATGGAAGTCAATATTACTAAAACTAAAGTCATGATCTTCTCTTTGAAAAAGAAAAAACAACAACACACTTTCATATTCAAGGGCGGCCCGTTAGCAATGGTGGAAGAGTACAAATATCTCGGAATTGACTTTCATTCTAGACTAAGTTGGGAGACATGCAAGTCAAAACGGAGTCAGGGGGATGGAAGGCCTCCTACCTTCTTCAAAATAGATGCAGGAAAGTGGAACTTTGGGACTGGAAAACTAGGAAGACCCTCTTTGGTCTTTTAGTGGTTCCAGTTATTCTTTATGGATGCAAGGTTTGGAGGAGCAGCAAATCAAATCATAAATGGAGACAAATAGAAAGAATCCAGAAGCATCTCATTACTACTAACCTCAAGGTCAAGGCAACGGTTCCTTACGAGATCCTTTTGGTGAAGGCGGGTATGTTTCCAATTGAGGCCTCAGCAATTATCTGACTACTAGGTTATCTGAAAAGAGTGGGAAGTATGGATAAGCATCGCTGGCCTAAATTGGTGATTGAAGAGGAGTTAGCATGTAGGAAAAGAATGTGGAAGAAACAAAATAACAAATGATTGAACAAATGGAACATTACTCTCTAGGAGTGTCCAAACACTAATCTGGAAATAAAGAAATGGGTGTTAGAAAAATTCATAACTGCCATGTGAACGAATCTGATAGGAAGAAAAAAGGCCTACTATGTTAAGGAATTTAATCACACATGGGACCATGGGGACAAAGCCTATTTAGGGTCCATAATTAAAGGAAAGGCCAAAATTCTAATTGCTCAGTTAAGGACTAGCTCCCACCATTTACGATTTGAAACTGGTAGATGGATGCTCCCTAAAGAGAGGTGGGAAGAGAGAATTTGTGCTTTCTGCAGCAAAGGAGTAGTATAAACGTAATGGAATTTCATTAAGGAATGTGGGGCTTATGAGGATATTCGCAGTGAGTACAGGGATTGCCTGCAGGTGAGAAACATAAAGGAACTCTTCGAAGAGACAAGATTACACAAGACAACAAGCTTCCTAATCCAGATCCACAACAAAAGGAACAACTTGGAGAAATCACAGCAGGGTGCCTAACTTGCTCTTTGGTCCCTTAGATCGGTGGTCTCGTGGACGTCATTAAAACATTTCATTTCATTTCACTAGCAAATATTTATGAAAGGAATCTTAATTCTTCTCAACTCTATCTATGGAGGACTCCCCCTACGAGTGAAGATGAAAATGCTACTTTAAATTGTATTCCCTCTTTAGTTGCTAATGAGATTAATATGGCTCTCATTGGGCTTATCTCACTAAAGGAATTGGAGGAGTTTGTGTTTCAAATGAAAAAGGGAAAAAAAAAACCCAAGCCTTGATGGTTTACCAATAGAATTCTTCCAAGAGTTTCAAGAAATTATCAAATTGGATCGCATAGAGGTGGTGCAAAGTCGCAAAGAAATAAATAAATGTTAAGAGTAATGAATTCCACTTTTCTAGCTCTTATTCCTGAAAGGGAATGTGATAATTATATGGATTATTTTAGATTATTATTAAATTCATCGTAGAAAGTCTTAAGCCTTAGCTCAATTCTTTTGTCTTTGAAGAGCTATGTGAATTTGTTGTTGGTAGACAAATTCTTGGTAGGATTGTGATTATTATTGAGGGTATTTATTTTATGGGGACCTTTAAGGAGAAGGATGTATTCATTAAAATTTGACATGGGAAAAGCCTATGATAGGGTGAAGGGGCATTCTTGTAGAAAAATCTTCTAACTTCTAGATTTGGTTTGATTGGGTTAGTTGGATCATGAGTTGTATAGCTTCTACTTCCTTTTCTATTCTTATCAATCGTGAGTCGTCTAAGGTATTTAGAGCTTCTGGGGGTTTTCTACAAGGGGTTCATGTATCCCCTTGTAGCATCCTAAATTGTAAGCAGTATGATCTTAGTCCTTTGCTAGACCCCATTCTAGTGTCCAAGACTTCCATGCATTAATTGGATTTTTTGCTATACATTTAATTAATAAATATTTAAATATTTATCATTAATTAATTTGATTTACAAGAGGTCCCCTTTGATTATGGGTTTTCCCTTTGATTATTTTCTTCCAATTGTATTTAATTGATTATTAATTAAAATGAAAGCCCTTTATTAATTTGATGTCATCAAATCTCTATGAGGTCCCCTTAATTATGGGTGTGTCCCTTAAATTATTTCAATCATCCATTTCCTCTTGCATGCATAGGCCTTATTACAAATTAGGTGGCCTTTTGTATTTATTATGGATTTAAACCTTGATTATGTGTATATTTTGGGTATCCCCATACCCCTATTGACTCCTAAGTCAGTTTTGAGCCCAAATTGGTTGGAATTGGGCATCCTATAAAGCATGAGGAAAAATAGGTCAACCTATACCTTAGGAGGTACCTTGTTCCACTTAAATGTGGCCCAAATTCAAATTGGAGATGAATCTAGGGTTTTTAGCGGGATATTCAAATCTTCATCAGCCATCTTCAATTTTGAGATTTAAAATGGTTTTGGGAGGTATAAAAGCAATGTTACCTCCCTCATTTTGGCATCCACTATTAATTTATCCATTAATACATTCAAACAATAAATTACTCCATGTATAAGGCGATATATTCACATTGATATTCAAGAATCAAGCATGGAAGATAGTGAGTAAATCTAGATCAACATGTTTCTGAATGCATCCATGATCTTCCTATCCTAGATCCAAGGTCAAAACAACATTTACAACTCTTGCAAGCATCTTCATGAGCAATGCAACGCTTGTGAAGGTATAATATCTTATCAAGCCTCTACTACTAACATCACACTTTTCCTTTTATGCAATTTTAATTTAATTTCAAGGTTAATTCCTAAATAGGGATTTGACCAAGGCAAACCCCTCTTCCTAAACAATTTTCCTATTTTTTGTGTGCAAGTGACAGATGACAAAGCTACATAATAAGTTATAGACATATCTAACAAGAAGTTATAGGTGGTTGAACTTTCGTCAAAATTCACTAGGACTCAAGTGCCTCACAAAGCCTTTAGCAAGCTAGGTCACCTCGTTCCTACCATTCTAGAATGAAATTCGAATCACGGGTTAGTCTATATTTCAAATTTCTATATTTGGTGTTGGAATTGAATTTATAGAATGTAATCTATCTGTATGCACAATTTATTTTATTTTTGCCCTAAATCTTGCATATTTTACTTTCAATTTTACATGTTCAACTTTCAACACTATAGCGAAGGAAATCTCATGTGTCCCCTTAGTGCTTGAGACTCCTTGAGCCTAGGGGATCATATTCCTTCCAATGTGTTAGATCAATTTAGATTCAAGCCTCCTACTTTATCCTTTCATCCTAGTAATTTCCCCTTGCACCTATTTCTTTCACCATACCCCTTATTTGTTTATTATTATGGCTGCAAAACTAGGAAGATTTATTAAGTCTCATGTTGTATAGGGGATGATTCATGGTTAGAGTTGGAGCAACAATTTGGATACTCATTCTCACCTATTGTTTGTGGATGATGCAATTTGATGGGTATGGCCAGAATCAATGAAGCAATGATTATAAGAGAACTTTAGACACTTACTTGGATGCCTTTGGTCAAAAGATTAATGAGGAAAAGTCTTTTATTTTCTTCTTCATTACTCAACTTATTCAAAGAAGGATTGCTCGGATCATTAAATTTTAAGTTATCTCTCTTTGTTTGTTTTATCTTAGGATTCTAATTACTATGGGATATCAACTCAAAGAGTTTTGATAAGATGTTTTGAATAAATTTTGCAGGAAGGTAAGCCATTAGACTTGTAGATGGTTTCTGTCTGCTAGGTAAGTAACTCATTTGAAAATATATGTTCGGACCCTTCTCATTTATGGTGATTTTGTGCAAGTTGCTCCTTCAAGCCTTGTTAAGGAGTTTGATTCCCATTCTTTTCAATTCCTACGGGCAGGAAACTTGCTCTCATTAAAGTAGATTTTGGTAAATTTGAAATTTATCTGTAGGTTGAAGCAAGAGAGAGGTCTTTGGCTCAAGCTTGTGAGTTTGATTAGCTAAGTCTTGTGAATTATATTGGAAATGTTGTACTTGTGAGGATAAATATTGGGATATAATTCTTACTCACAAATACCTTTGGGGGGTGAACAACTTTGATGTGCCTCAACATAGCCTTTTGGGGAAGGGATCTATGATTTGGGACAAAAGATGGGTAAATCTAATCAAAGAGGGTATTTTTGGATCCATTATAAAGGCTCTAATGCCCTTTTTTGTATGATTATTGGGATCGTTATCCATCTATGATATCAATGTTTCCTCATGTAAAAACCCTCTGATACAGTATTCTTGAAGTTGGTAGGAGTAGGGTGGAGAACTTTAAAACTATTATGTTTGGGACCAAGTGGAGGTGACTTGTTGGAAATATCCTTTGAAGTGGTCAATGGGAGGTATTTAGGAGTCTCTACAAGAGCTAGCTAAGATTTTGGTTGGTAGATTGTGCAACTCACTTAAGGGGGGGATAGACTAGCTTAGGTCAAAGGGGAAAATTCTTAGTTTCTTAGGGTTACCTAGAGTTGGATAGATAATTGTATGGTAAGGTTGGTATTTCCTGGTTGAAGCAAGTGTAGAATCCATTTTCTAGGCTAAAATGTACCTTATCATTATGGCTAGTGGCTCAAAATAGGTGCCTTACTCGAGAGAATTTGTAGAAGAGAGGTTTCCAGGGTCCCTTTATCTGTGTTATTTGAAGAAATATTAAAGATTATGTTTCACATATCTTCTTTTAGTATCCTTTCTCCAGGGATATTTAGCACCTTTGGTGGGTAGTATAGAACCATGATTGTGTTCATGCAAAAATTTTTGTTGAGTTCTTGGAAAGTTTGGGTAGGCCTCCAACTAAGACCTTTTTTTTTCTTTATATAGCTTGGATTATTGGCCCTACTTTCATTATTTGGCATCTTTGATTAGAAAGGAATCAAATGATATTTCAAGATACAAAAATGGTGGTGGGTCAATTGTGGCAAAATATCAACATACATTATTTGGAAATGAGGTATCCATCTCAAGACTAAAGATTCCAAATGAACTAGTTGCTCTAGAAAGAGATATTTATATGGTGATAAGAAAGTGACAAAATATGCTTCAACAAACAATCAAGATTTGGAGGAAGTAAATCTTAGTACTGAAAATGGTCTAAAGAAAGTATACATTGGTAAGAAACTTAATTCAAAAATCAAAACTACATTGATAAAATTACTCATAAAATATAAGAATGTTTTTTCATAGTCTTATGATGATTTTAAGGTTTATAAGGAGGATTTATTTCAACATGAATTACCTTTGAAGGTAGGAGATAGACCTTTCATACAAAAACAAAGTTCTATAAATCCTACTGAAACTCCCAAAATGCAACAAGAGCTCATTAAACTCAAAGATAGAAGTATAATTAAACCAATCGAGCATTCTACCTAGGTTTCAAAGTTAGAGTCAAATAGGTGAAGAATGGAGACATTGGTTATATGTTGATTTCAAAAATTTGAATATGACTTCATTGAAGAAAAAATATCCCTTTCCTAATATGGAATAAATGTTGCAAAAGGTAAGTGTTGTGAACTATTATCCATGATGGGTGGAGTTTTAGGGTATAATTAGGTGAAATTAAAGGAATATGTATAATAAAATACAAGTTTAAAAGCACCCTAGGATGCATATATGTATATAAGGATTTCTTTTACATAAACAAAAGTTGGAGCAACATTTCAAGGAGCAGTGGATGTTTCATTTTCAAAACTTATTAATACAATTATAGTCGCAATCTATCAAAGATGATTTAACTTATTATCTATAAAGGGTCTAGAACACTGCATACATTTAGAGAAGCTTTTCATTAGATCTCTTTAAAATTAGATATCATGAACCCAAATAAACATAAATTTGGTGTGACTGAAGGAAATATCCTTAGGCATATTTTGTTTAAGGAAGGAGTTAGAATTGACCATGATAGAGTTGTAGCTATTGAAAAGATTCCAATCCCAAGAACTGTTAAAGGGATGCAATCTTTCTTTGGACAAATAAAATATATAAGAAAAATTATCATGAGTTTTCCCAAAATTACCAAAGTTATATCAAATATATTGAGAAAGCGTGATTTAGCCTCGTGAGGTGATGAAACCATATATTCATTTCATAGCATCAAAGAAGCAATAAAGAAGGTGCTCATGTTGGGGTCACCTAGTTTCTCAAAGCTCTCTTGGTTCTTTTCTTTTTCTTCTTTTTACACCAATTATTGGTGTACTGTTGTAAAATAATGATGAAGGATGTGAACAACCAATTACATTTTTTAGCAAGTCCTTTCAAGTTGCATACTTTAAATATATGTTAGTTAAGGAAGTAAATAACTTCAAGCCTTATTTTCTTGGAGCTCATATTGTAGCAAAAGTTAGGATCATCTTGTAGTTAAATCTCCCCTCAACACAAGGTGACAAGAAGGAGATGTAGATTGATTAACAAGTTTCAAGAATTCAACATTGATATTAAAATCACCAAGTTGGTGAGAGGACATAGATTAGTTAAGCTAATGGAAGTGCATAACCTTGAAGCATGTTAAATAAACCAAGTTGAGGATGGAATTCCTTTTTAGAAGTGTAATTTACAAGATTTAGATTGGTAAAAGGATATTATTCAATGTTTTTAAACTACATGACATTTCCTAATTAAATGATTAAAAACTAGAAAAGAACTCTTAAGTTGCAAGCAATTAAATACATCATTTACAAGTAATTAAATTTCATTTTGCAAGTCATGAGTTATATTGGAAGAATCCATGTAGGATTACTCTCAAGTGTGTAGAGGTAATTTCATGGAAAAACTAATTCACATAAAATTCTTAGGTATGGTTATCAACATCCTACCCTTTCTACCAGTGTTTAGAAGATGGTTTTGAATTTGTGATACTTGTCAAATATTTTTAGGAGAAATATCAAGGTGTCTTACAACTAAGGATCATAACAGTTGAAGAACCATTTTAACAATGACTATTGACTTTATACAAAAAAAAAATTAGAGAAGATTATAGTTAGATTCTTATTGTTGTTGATTACTTTACAAAATGGATTGAAGCAATTCCAACTCAAAGAGAAACAACCAAGGTTGTTTTGTAAGGAAATTAAGGTAGAATAATGACTCCCTACACTAACCTTGAGATGAGGGTAATAAAAAACTTTTTGATCTTTGCACAACAATTGCATAAATTTAATATATATTGCGGAGAAGGAAAAACTACACCGACCTAGAGACCGATTAAAGTCTAAAGAGATTAACTTTTCCTTATTCCGCCTCACTTCAACTAGCATGCAAAGCTAGGGGGATCAAATGTGTTATTTGTTGGAGAGATTTCTAGCTACTCTAAAGGTGTTTGATACAAATAGATTAAAAACAATTAAAACTACTAATGTCTTAGTGTACGCAATGGATCAAATTCTATAACACTCAACAAAGAGGGTTAGTAGCACAAATTTACAATGGGGGAAAAAAATGGAAATA
Source organism: Thuja plicata (assembly GCA_018584345.1). Classification (NCBI taxonomy): domain Eukaryota; kingdom Viridiplantae; phylum Streptophyta; class Pinopsida; order Cupressales; family Cupressaceae; genus Thuja; species Thuja plicata. Next base: position 693,387 of record MU228073.1, read on the forward strand.
ACTACTAAAAATGAAAATGTGAATCAATAAAATGTACAAGCAAATAAGAGGAAAACAAATGAATGCAAACCCAATTGTCTCTCTCTACTCCTTCTGAAACATTGCTTTTGATGCTCAGTATTGGTGTGGGCAACATCTATGACTTGGGAGCGTTGAGAATATGCTATTGAAATGTGTGATCATAAGATGGCTTGAATGCTAGAACCAATCTGACAGAGCAATGGTGCATGTGAGCTTGAAATCCTGGATCCTTCAAATGGTTATGAAGAGTTTGTTATATAGGAATTGAGAATGAGATGAACGGTTGAGATCAATCCCAAAGATAGGAAGATGAATGGTTGAGATCAAAGGGAACTAGAGAAGCCATCAGTAAACTCCACCTCTTCAACTGGGAAAGAGGAGATAGAGTTTGGTTAACTGAAGAGCTAATTTTGAGTTACCTTTTAGAACTGAAGGGGTGGGTGGAGAAACCCATGTGAACTGAAGAGGTGGGTAGAGTAACCCATGTGATCCAATTAAAGTTATATCTTTGAAGATAAATGAATATTTAATTTATTTTTGAAATTAAAGTTTTCAACATGTGTGACAATTGAATTCTTTTTTATTTATAATTGCATTATTTGAATGAAATTAAATTAATTTAATTGAAATTAATTTAATTGGAAGAATTTAATTAGTAAGTTTAAATATTTCAATTTAAACTTTAGGAAATTGACGTTAATTAATTAATTAATGGAAATTAATCAATTAAGGTTAATTAATTAAATAAAATTAATTATTTAATTAATTTTGGAGATTTGATTAGATGATTTGGGGAATGAATTTAGAAGATGGATGATTAATTAACGATTAAAAACCCATTAATTAATAGATGAAAATTAGTGTTTTTAATGTCTAGTGGCAAGTCTATCCATTTTAGGGTGTCTTCATTTGCCCCTCTTGGATGCATTGTGGCTTGTCGTAGTGTGTCAAAGATTCTTTGTTTTGATCCTGCCCCAGCTTGCCCCAGTGATAGCAAGTAGACTATATGCCCCCTCAACAAATTAAGCATAGAAAATGCATTAGATGAGCATTAATTTGTTGAAAATGTGAATCACTATATGATGATGATGAATGCATGCCTATGTTAGTTATGATGTTATTGATGATGGATGCATTGATTATATGATCTACTATGCTCATGTTTTGGATTTTTCTTATGCAATAAATGAATGCAATCTACTATGCAAAAATATATGAGTAATGCATGTGTTAGTTAGAAGAAAGTCAAATGGAATTGTTCTCTGGGATCGATTGATATTTATGAATTGATAGAATGGATGGCTGACGATTGATAGAAATGAATTGATAGAATGGATGAGTGACCCAAGTCCCTGTCGTGTTTCCATTTTTCATCATCATTGCATCTTTTTATAAAATTCTGAAGAGTGTCCAATGCATCCATATCTCAGACCATCTGGATACGACTATGACCTCTTGATAACCAGAAGGAGTAGAGAGATTGTATAGAAAGAGAACTTAGCGCACCCAGATATTGACCATCTGGGTTCAGTTATGTTTCCTATTTTGAAAAGAAAGAGATCCAAATGCACCCAGATATTGACCATCTAGATACAACTATGAACTCTAATTTGAAAAGAAAGAGAGCCAAAAGCACCCAGACATTGACCATATAGATACCGCTTTGCTCGTTGACCATCCAAAAAAGATAAAACCAAGATAGAATTCCAATGCACTCAGATCTCAAACCATCTGGATACCGCTATGAACTCTTGATTTTGAAAATAAAGACATAAAACCAAGATAGAATTCCAGTGCACCGAGATCTCAAACCATCTGGATACCGATATGAACTCTTGATTTTGAAAAGAAAGACAAAAAACCAAGATAGAATTCCAATGCACCCAGATCTTAGACCATCTGGATACCACTATGAACTCTTGATTTTGAAAAGAAAGACAAGAAAGACAAAAAACCAAGATAGGAATCCAATGCACCTTGATCTCAGACCATCTGGATACCGCTATGATTCTATTGGTAATAAACAAGTAGATAACAGAAAAGGTTTATCCACTTCTTTCCCAGGGTTAAGCTCAGATCATGGAATTGTGTGGTTGTCAGATAAGTGACAACACCTACCGCATTTATCCTAAATCATCATGGCCCTAGAATCAAAGTGAATATTCCAAAGACAACAATTAAATAAAATAAGTCATGATCCATCATAGCTACTCTCCTCACTTGGTGGATCCTGGAGTAGCATAAGAACATAACCACGACTAAAGTCAAAATTTTGATTGTTCCTTGATTCAGTTTGATTCTCTTGATTGGCTTGAGTCTCTTGATAGGCTTGATATGCTTGGTTGTCATGATTGTGTCTGGTTTCAGTAATAGATGACTCATATAAGACTGATCTGTCTGGTTTTGAGCATATCCATCACTGTGTAAGATGATTGATTGATTGGATTGGATTTTGATCATTTTTGGTGGTTGGTCAAGCTGTGTCAGATGGGCCCAATGTTGATTCGCAAAGCTCATGGTTTTGACATTTGATAGATTGGATTGGTCGTCGGTTTGCTTGCTGATAGAATTGATAGATTGATAAAGCTGTGTCATATGAGCCCAAAGCTGATTTGCAAAGCTCATGGTTTTGACATTGATTGACTTGGCTTGATCGCCCTTTTCTTTGTTGATAAGCAAGTTGGTTTTATTGCTTGGGATTTTGCAAATTTTTTTTTATTGTTTTTTATGAAGATTGATTATTTTAGGACATTTTGATCTTTTTAGGGATTTTGATGAGTTTTCTAATTTTTTCAGGACATTTAGAATTGCCCCATAGTCTGGTGGGCCAGTACTTAACCATGGATAAGTGTTGGTGCTTAGAGGGGATTGTGCTTCTGGATATAGCTTGAGTAGTCAGCCTTACATGTGGAGTTTGCTCTAGCTTTTGATCTTGGAGTTCATTGATGGTGAAGCTGGATTTGAACACTTGGCGACTGTTTGCTAGGTTTTCACCAAGATACCTACTCAATAATGCATGTTTGCCAGGTTTTCACTAAAAGAATGAATTTGTTTCTCTTTACCTTTTTTCTTTTTTGATTTTTTTGTTGTCGCCAAGGCGCCTGTTTGCCAGGTTTTCACCAAGGTAACATTTTGTATTTTTTTATTTTTTTGGTATTTTCTGGATATGTAGATAGTTGCCTTAACCATTGAGACCTCAAGCATAGAACCTCTTGAGGTGCATGTTGTTTATGTATCCAGGGAGCTGATCTCCTTCTGGTGTTGCCAGTTGGTATGCCCCACTCTAGGTAGAGTTAATAATGACATAGGGTCCTAGCCATTTAGGCTCAAACTTTCCTGGTTTCACTTGCTCTGCTTGGTTCTTTTGGTTTTCCACGAGGATGAGGTCTCCTACCTCAAAGGTGCGTGACCTCAATTTCTTATGATATTTCCTTCTAAGGATATTATGATAGCCTTGTAAGTGATTAAATGCATTTTGTCTTCTTTCGTCAAGTAGTTCCAATTCACTGAGCCTTGCTACTCTATAGTCTTCGTTTGAAATCAGATTCTTCAATGATATTTGTAGGGATGGGATTTCCACTTCGACGGGTAAGACTGCCTCTTATCCGTATACTAGTGATAAAGGAGTGGCTCATGTAGGTGTTCTTACGCTAGTTTTGTATGCCCGTAATGCAGGACTAAGTTGTAAATGCCAGTCTCGCCCTTATTCGTTAACTGTTTCTTCAAGATTTTCAAAATGGTTTTGTTTGTTGCTTCAGCCTGGCCATTCCCTTGAGGATAATAGAATGAAGAGAAACCTTATTTGATGTGGAATTGTTCACAGAGACCTTCAACATCTTTATTTTGGAAAGGTGTATCGTGATCCGTTAGGATGGTTTGAGGAATTTCATATCGATAGATGATATTGTTGAGTATGAACATTGAGATCTCCTTTCCAGTTATGTAAGTGAGGGGAATTGCTTCCACCCATTTAGTGAAGTACTATGTTTCTTCTATGATGTATTTATGTTCATTAGCTGAAGATGGTGTAATCTTGCCCACTAAGTCAAATCCCCACATAGAAAATGATAATGGTGAAGTGATAGGATTTAGTTCTTGGGCTGGTGCATGGATGAGGTCTCCATGAATCTGACATTGCCTACACCTTTATACATACTTGTTTGCATCTATCTCTACTATGGGCCAGTAGTATCCCATGTGGATGATCTTTTTAGCTAAGCTATTGCCACCTCCGTGGGTTCCACAAGTTCCTTCATGTACCTTGTACATCGCTCTCTGGGATTCCGTGGAAGTGAGACATCATAATAGCGTTCTGTCTAGACTTTGTCTATATAGAGTAGTTGCGAGAATGGTGTACCTAGAGTCTTGGCGGATGAGGGAATTTTTCTAGTTCCTAGACAAGTCAGGAGGTAAGACACTACTTTGGAGGTAATTATACACGCCACGGTACCATGGGGTTTTAGGACCAATAAGGACACACTGATTATATGATTGGCACTTGATGAGATGGCATCATGAGCTGCTCCACTAGAAACTAGAATCTGGTTTCATTGCCTGACATATCTATCAAGGATGCTATGGTAGCCATCGCGTCTGCAACTTTTTTTTGAGCTCTTGGTATTTGCTTGAAAAAAATGTATTGTAACTTAGTGTGCAACCTATCCATATGTTCTATGTATGGTATTACCTTCTCATATTTTGTCATATAATCATTGTTTACTTGGCTAATAACCAAATTCAAATCTTCATAGACCTTAAGGTTCTTGATTCTCCATTGAATTGTTGTCTTTACTCCGATGACTAGTGCTTTGTATTTGACTATGTTGTTTGTACATGGGAAGTTGAGTCTGAAATTTTTTGGAATTGCATCATTGTTTGGAGTGATGAGTACTATCCCTGCTCCTGCACCATGGTCCGTGCATGACCCATCAAAGTATAATTGTCATACCTCTATTGCTGGTTGGAGTGTAAGGATAGACTCATCTGGAAAGTTAGATATGATAGGTTGATGATCCTGAATAGGTGCCTCTGCTAGTTTATCTGCAATCACTTGCCCTTTGATGGCTTTTTTGTCTACGTATTCTATGTCGAATTCGCTTAGGATCATCACCCACTTTGCTAGTCGTCCGGTGAGTGTTGCTTTTCTTAATAGATACTTAAGGGGATTAATGTGTGCTATCAACTTTGTTTGATGGCTTAACATGTAATGCCTCAGTTTCTGTGAAGTGAAGACAACTGTTAGGTATGATTTTTCAAATGGCGTATAGTTGAGCTCATAGCCTACCAATGTTCTGCTGAGATAGTAGATGGCTCTTTCCTTGCCTGTTTCATCATGTTGTGCTAAGAGTACACCTAATGTTTATTCGGTTGCCGAGATATATAGAAGCAATGGCCTGCCTTGGACTGGTGGCACCAATATGGGAGACTTGAGTAGATAGTCCTTGAATATTTGGTATGCTTGTTCGCATTGTTCTATCCATATGTATTTTATGTCCTTGTGTAGTAGATTGTATACACTAAAAATTGGCTTCATTAATTAATTAATTAAATATTTATTATTTAATTAATATTGACTTGATGAATTAATTAAATATTTGTTATTTATTTAATATTTATTTCTAATATTTATTAAGTAAATTATTTAATTTATTTAATACATTCACTATAGTCTATTCTTCTTATCGTAAGTCTTCTAAATTAGTCTCGTTAAAGTGATTAAATACACAGTCACTAAATATGACTAAACCTCCTAGTCCACCTCATAGACCTAGTCACTTGACACATCACCTTGGCTAAAATAATTAATTATTATTAATTATTAATAAATCATTATCCCCACCCACACATGTCCTATTCTTAAGGGCTATGTGGCCTCATAAGACTTGGTCTCATGACCGCGTGTCTTCTCCTACACTAAGTCAAGAAGCAATCCCTATTCCTAAGGAGCTTCTCAAGCCACCTCAAAGAGTCCAAGGTGACTCATGGGACACTTGTACCAAGAGTCCTCATCGGGAAAAAGTCCTTCCTCCTTCCTCTCAATGGTCTTTGTGAGACACTTGACATGTGTCTTTCCCTTCCACCTTCTCCTCCTCTATGTCAATGTAGGAGGAAAATCCTCCCTATTCTTCCTCTCACAGTCCAACTACATCCCCCTCTCTCTCAACCCCTTCAACCAAGTCAATAGCAACCCTAGGATCTTCCACCTTTCAATCTCCACCCTAGGACTGTGCCACCTAGGCTTGGGTCCTCCAAAATCCTATAAAAGGAGCCTCATTCTCCCTTTGTGAAATATAGAAAAAAATAGGAAAATAGCAATCAAGCATTCAAGCATTCTAGAGATTAAGAAATCAAGCAATCAAGAATCCAAGCATTTTCATACCATTCCATTATCCATTAGTTTCATAATCAAGCTTTAGGCCATTTTACATACATCCACTCAAATCTCCACACTTTGGTGACATCTTGGACAAGGAGCTTCAATTGGAAATCTAAGAGCTCAACACATCTAAGAAATCAAGGCTAGGAGGACAATGGAGACAAGCTACTATGGGTAAGTGAAGGTAAACTTGTTTTAATTTCATTTGATCATTTGTAATCTTCACTGTGTTGCATTTAGATAGATTTATTAACTTTATAATAGTAGTATTTCATTTATAACAATAGACATCTATTTTGCATACATTTTTGGTGCCCACCGTGGGGCCATCCCCACGAAATTGACATTTTGTTTTTAGTTTTTCTATCTAAAGGATTCTATAGGCTTTTTCTGCGCATTCATCCCTGATACCTGCGCATACATCCATTCCTGTTGCGTTTTTGTTAAAACTACACATTCATTCCATCATGTAGCACTTTCATCCACTATTGTTGTGCATTTACATATTTTGCGCATTGGTTCTCTGTTCCTGCGCATTCATCTATTGTTTCTGTGCATACATCATTTTCACCAGTAGAAGTCTGTTTTCTCATCATTTTGTTTTGGCTAACTATCTTAAGAGGTTTTTGTTTGTTCTTGTAGTTTTTAGGTTGTTTTGCATGTCGTAAATCTAAAGACCCCGATCTTAAATTATTGATAGTTTACTTGTAGGTTCCTAGGGGTTTGCAAAATAAACTATAACCTTTGTTTGGGCTTAAAATACGACATGTTTTTCAAATTTGTGTGTTTTATTTAGTTTAGCAAACTGTCTGTTGTGTCTTACTTTTATAGCTCAATTGCAATCCCAGATTATAACAATGTATCCTCTCCCCTCGCCATTCATGGACCTTAGGTGTAAGAGAAACTGTTATAATCTTTAGAGGGTGGTCTTTGGTGGGAAAAGAGGTACTGACCCCAAGGAACAACCCAACCGGTAACAGGCTAAAGCCAAGCCCCTCCAAACCGGTATACAAAAAATATCATTGTGATTAATCTCACAGTGGACAGGTGTGAATTCATTGTGGCAACCAAAATCTCTTCTAGTACCCACGTGGTGCGTTAAAGTCCCTACATTGTTAAGGTAAAAATCTTACTTTGAAAGGATTGTGAGAGCCCCTTAATTAGGAAAATGACTTGATCACAACCACCTTAATGGATGTCCTTACTAAAATATTTTGTTTAGTGGCCAAAAACCTTCTATTTGTTGGTTCAAGGGGTAGCCCAACCCGTGAAGACACCCCACATTACTCATGGTTCATAGTAGAGATAACAGTTCTTTGGGAAGTAATGACCCATTGAATTTGGAACTTGGTGTGCCAGAGAAGTGAGTGCATTGTAAGGAGGAGCCAGTGCCTCCAATTTCCTAGGTTGTCTGCTATGAATTTGCGTGGCTGGATTTTATTATCAAAGTGGGGATTCAACTGATACTGTCCTTGCCAACCCTAGGAATTATAAGCATGTTTGTGCATACATACTAGATTAAATTAGATTTGATCATTTATGTCTTATGTGTGTGTTTTTATGTATTTTCATTTTGCCAAAATCATCTGAAAACTACAAAAAATTCCAAAAAAATCCACAAAACCATAAATTTTTTTTTTAAAAAAAATAGAACCTGCCCATATATCACTTTATGCTGCACATTTGTCCAATCTACCGGCATATTTGTTCCTGCGCATACATAACAATGAGCCTTTGTATGGACCCTCAAGATTCCAAAAGCACTTTTTCAGCTACCCATTTTTGTCCTCAGTACGACTTTGGAAACACATTCAATTTTATCAGACTTTTGATCTTTAGTTTGACCATCTTCATTATTTTTAGTCTTCTTTCTTTCATCCAAAATTCACCAAATCATTCCTCAATCTTCAAAATCTATATTTAAGTGTTGAAACATTACCTTGATTATTAGATTTTGGCTTTTGTGAGTTTTTATCATATCAGGATTTATCATCCTTCATAAAAAACTTACCTAGGTCACTGTCTCTTGGTTTTCCTTTATCATATCATAGCGAGATCCATACCTCCTATTGACTTATATTATCAAGTTACCCTATCTACTTCAACACTTTTGAATCTCTTTCTCACATCTTTTATATCATCACATCTTCATCTATTTCATCTCTCACCTTTTATGGTTCAAACTCGATCTCAGAAACTCAAACAAACTGTTAATCCAAAATCTATAGACAAGATAGAAGGAGGCAATACCAATGAGGAAAACCCTTGGTCTAAGAAAACTTTAATTTTTACATCAGATCACGAACCCACAGATCAAGAGCTAAGAGATGCTATGCAAGATGCTAGGTTCTACAATGTCATGGAAAGACTTTTAGACATGGATAAAGAGATGTATTTCCTTATGCTTGCTCAACAAGGAGCAAAATTACCCAATGATTTTAATGTATCTACTCTTAAAGAACCACCTATCACAAATGACCAATAAGTCCCTGGTGGTTCTCAAGAGACACATGCTCATGGAACAAAGGAAGACAAGCAAAATAGTGCTTTCCAAAACACCCAAGGACCTCCACCACCTTTGGATCCCGTCCTACAACAAATCCAAATGCTTCAACAACAAATTCGTGACATACAAACTGAATCATCAACCAATAAATATTCCTTGGATGATATATGTCCCTATCCTTTTGATAAGCAGTTGGCCATGATTTCATTACGTCCTCACTTTGAGGTACCAAAATTTGATAAATACAAAGGGAATTCGGATCCACAAGACCACATTCGTGAGTTTTGTGCTGCTTGTATTGAAGTCACCCACAATGACACATATCTTATGCGACTATTTCCATGAAGTTTAGGAGGACAAGCCATGGAATGGTTCTCCAAACTACCACCAGGTATCAAGTCTTTCAATGAGCTTATTGACAAATTTGTGACTCATTATTCATATAATATCAAACATGAAGTCACTATGCTTGATCTTTGCAATGCAGAACAAAATAATGGAGAACCCTTCCTTACTTTTTTGCAAAGATGGCATCAATTGTTTGCCAAGTATCCACGAACAATTCCTAAACAAGAAAAGATGGATATCTTTGTGCATAACCTTACACAAGAAATGAGCTATAGGTTACGATTGCAATGTCCTCCAAACTTTAACAAGCTCATTGAAAATGAAGTCAAAATTGAGGAGGCTATGGTTAGAAAGGGTGAGATTAAGCTTTACTCCAAGGACAATGTTGGATCTTCAAATTCAAATCCCAACAACAACAATAATGACAAGTCCAAATTTTGGAACAAAAACAAGAACATTGTCAATGACGGGATTGTGGACAATCGACATGTTAAACCAACACAACCTATTTTGAATACCACAAGCAAAGCCAATGCTACTCAACCTACTCATAACAATCAAAGTGCAAATCAAAATACCAACAACAATTCATCAAGATTACCCTTTATGCCACGTAGAAGAACTTTTACTCCTTTAGGTGAATCTCTTGAATCTGCATTAAGGATGTTGATCACAAAGAAACTCATTGCACTTCCTGCAACTAGAGATTTTGAACCTAGGGTGAAGCCTTCTTGGTGTAATGATAATGATTATTGTGAATTTCATAGAGGGAAAGTTCACAAAACCAATGATTTTCGAAGACTCAAACATGCGATACAAGATTTGATTGCAAGTGGAGAAATTAATGTTGATGGACATACCTCAAATGAATCACATACGGCTTTTAAAGATCCACTTCTCGAACATGAGAAAGGAAGTTCTTCCAATGCTAAGGGTGATAATCAAGCCAACTAGAATACCACATCATATAACTATACAAATCACATTTTTGAATGCCATCCTTCCCAATACTATGTCAATGTGATTTCTATCAAAGAAAAGAGTCAACCAGCTAATGTCACTACTCGAGCCCAATCCAAGGTTACTCTTCAAGGTGTCTCATCCAAACCTAGCACCTCTCAGAACAAGTCTTCCTATGTTCCAAAATCCATGCCAAATGTTTCCAATCAATGTAATCTTTTGGATCAATTGAAGAAAACACCAGCCCAAATATCTATACTAGAGCTTTTGCGTATGTCACCTTCTCATAAGGATATTCTTGAGAAAGCTCTCATAGAAACCAATGTTCCTACAAATATAGATCAAGCCCAATTCCAAGCTATGGTGGGACATTTGACAACTCCACATTACCTATCCTTCACTGAGCATGATGATCTAGCCATTAATCAACCACATAATGCTCCACCCATATAGAAGGCCTTGTGCAAAATCATAAAATAAAAAGAGTACTAATAGATGGAGGGGATGGCTTGAATATATGCACTCTAAAACTAGTCCTTGCATTGGGATTTTCTGAAAATGTTGTAGATCCAAAGAAGAAAATCACTATTAAAGTTTATGATGAAGAAGAGAGGTCATCCAAGGGATCTATTGTTCTTCCTATCAGAGTCGGTCATGTAGTCAAAAATGTGCTTTGTCAAGTCCTTGATATGGATCTAGCATATAACATTCTTTTAGGGAGGCCTTGGATTCATTCTATGCAAGCTGTGCCATCAACTTATCATCAGTGTTTGAAGTTTCCACATAATGGTCAAGAAATAACCATCAAATGAGATCCAAATCCTTTTTAGTATTGCAACACTGTGAAGACAACACCTGAATCCTTGGTACCCTATAATCATGTTGGATATCCTATAACAATACCCATTGATCCAAGTAATGAAACATTGACCTCTAAATCCAATGGGATCAAAATAGACATAAAAGATCAAAGTATGGGAGAATATACTCTAGGTCAAACTTTATGTATCATAGAGTTACCCTTATCTCCTAAGTCATATGGAAAATATTTGATTACCAAACAATAATTAGAAGCTCCTTCTACGCTTGTGTATGGCACATTTATAAGTGGGGGCACTATATCAAAAGAGGCAGCTGAGTGTAATGCTAATCATTTTCTTAAACACCATAAAGATCAAGAAGATGAAAAACATGAGTATATATCACCTAATGTATACGGTAAGGGATATACTTTGTTGCAAAAGATGAGATATCAAGGCAGTGGACCTATAGGGTTGCAAAGAGAGGGTGTTATAAAACCAATTCTAAAAAATCCAAATTACCAAAGGGACATCATAGGATTAGGATACAAAGGAGAAGGACCAAAAGAATCTAAAGGTAAAGAAAATATTACACCTTTCTACAAGAATTCTAAAGCTACCACATTACAGTTCCAAAAACATGGCATGTATGTAGATCTAGAAAAGAAAAAGATAGCGACAAAAATCATTAACAGACTTAGGGATGATGATGATGATGATTCTAATTCTTATGAATGGGATTAATTATCTGACTATGCCAAAGATATAGGAGTTGATGTTGTTCATACTTATAGTAACAATTATCATGAGTGGGAGAGTTCTAGGATGGAACCACTAGGATTAGATTCGCATATTACTACTCTTGGCGATTGTGAGGAAAGTGGGAATTTTCTTGTGATAGACAATTCAGACGAGAGTATGGAAATAGACCTTGTCGATACAATCATAAAATTTGAGAAATTTTCCATCAACACCATCTCAACCTTTGAAATTGACCCAAATGATCCAATACCCCTTATCCACCATGAGCTTATAGCTTGGGATTCTCCCAATAATCCAAAACTTGATGTTTTCCATAATGATGACACAATTATTGACTATCTTGGAATCAAAGATCATCTACCACCAGGGGATCATAAATTAGGATTTCCAATAGAACTCAATGACATGGCTTATTTTGGAGAGGGTGCCAATCCTTTCATTCGTAAAAATGTGAAAATAATTCATCGATCTAACGGTGAAAACCACTCAGTGGCAGTGTTAGATCCTAAAAAATTATCGAGAGCAATCTGCAATACTTATTGAACCAATGTTGCCTCTCAACATTGGGACGGAGGAGTCCCCACATATTCTGAAGATAGCAGCATCCTTAACATAATTAGAAAAAGAAGCCTTTTCACATTTTTTCAAAGAGAGACATGTCAACTTTGCCTGGTCTTATGCTGATATGCTTGGGCTTGATCCTAATCTTATTATGCATCATTTGTCTATTGCACCAGGAATCAAGCCAGTAAAGAAAAAAATCAGAAAAATGCATCCTCATATTGCACTTATGGTCAAAGCAGAATTGAAGAAATTACTAGATGTTGGATTCATTCGAGCCATTGATTATGCTAAGTGGATTTCCAATATTGTACCAGTATCCAAGCTAGACAAGTCTATCATAATTTGTATAGATTTTTGAGATCTCAATAAGGCTTGTCCTAAAGATGACTTTCCATTGCCTAACATTGATATTATAGTTGATTTGACGATTGGGCATGAGATGTTATCCTTAATGGATGGGTTTTCTGGCTATAACCAGATCAAGATTGTGCCAGAAGACTAGGAAAAGACTATTTTTACATGTCCTTGGGGCACATACTGCTGGAATGTGATGCCTTTTGGGATAAAAAATGCTAGTGCGACTTATCAGAGGGCTATGACCACAATCTTTCATGACATGATGCATACCATAATGGAGGGTTATGTTGATGATATCCTAGCAAAATCCAAGAATAGAGATGGTCATTTAAGAGTGTTGGATAGAATATTCACCCAAATGGAAAAGTACCAGATTAGACTCAATCCAAAGAAATGTGCATTTGGGGTTACATCAGGAAAACCGTCAGGGTATATTGTCTCAGCTAAAGGCATAGAAGTTGATCCAGAAAAAGTTAAGGTGATCATGGAGATGGATTCACCTATGAATATCAGTCAATTAAGATCTTTACAAGGACGCCTCCAATCAATTAGAAGGTTTGTTTCTCAATTAGTAGACATAAGTCATCCTTTTCAACACCTGTTACATAAAGACATCTTATTGAAGTGGGATGATAAGTGTGAAGAAGCCTTCACTAAGATCAAGTAATATTTAGCAAATCCTCCTACTCTTATGTCACCAATTCTAGGCAAGCCACTCTTGCTCTATATTTCAGCTACAGAAGTCTCACTCGGTGCTCTTTTGGCCCAACAAGATCAAGAAGGAAAAGAGAAGGCTATATATTACATCAGTCACACTCTTGTGGGATACGAGCTCAATTATTCACCAATTGAACAAGCATGTCTAGCAGTGGTCTTTGCTTCACAAAAATGGAGGCATTACATGTTGTCTCATTCCATCAAGCTTATTTCAAAGATCGATCCTTTGAAGTACCTTTTGAGTAAGACAACATTGACAAGAAGATTGGCTAAGTGGGTTATGTTGCTTGGTGAATTTGATATTGAGTATGTGGATTAGAAGGCCATCAAGGGACAAGTAATTGCAGATCAATTGGCTGAGGAACCACTAACAGATGATCAACCTATACATACAGAATTTCCAGATGAACATATCTTGACATTATCTACACAAACATGGAAGTTGTATTTTGATGGATCATATACTCAGCATGGTTCAGGCGCTGGAGTGTTATTTATTACACCACAAGGATATACAATACCAAAGTATTACAAGTTATTTTTTCTTTGTACAAATAATGTAGCTGAGTATGAAGCTTTGATGATTGGATTAAAGATGGCTCTACAATGGAAAGTCATTGAATTGAATGTCTATGGAGACTCCCAGTTGATTATCAATCAAGTTAATAATGAATACCAGACCAAAGATGACAAGTTGTTACCATATAAGAATATGGTGGATGACTTTAAGCAATATTTTTCAATCATTACCTTTGAGCAAATTCTAAGACATGAAAATAAGGTTGCAGACGCTATGGAAACAATTGCTTCTCTATTTGATGCGGAATATACCAAAGCCCGTTTTGATTTCTTAGTGGAATCCTTGGCTTATCCTGTGTACGATGATCCTGATACAAGTATCATATGTCATATTATCGGACAAGATTCCCCTACCTATAGAAAGATATATTCCTACCTAAAAGATAATATCATTCCACCCGACTTATCTAGAAACCAAAAACAAACCTTTTTACGCCAAACCTCTCGCTATCTCCTAATATCTGACACCCTGTATCGGCGAGGTCTTGACGGTACTCTCTTACGATATCTTGAACATGATGAAGCTCAAACTACCTTACAAGACATACATGAGGGTATTTGTGGAACACATTCGAGTGGTCCTTCCTTGGCTTAGAAGCTCATGCATATGGGTTACTAATGGCCTACTATGGAGACATATTCCTTTCATTTTGCTAGGAAATGCAAGAAATGTCAAATACATGGGAATCTTATTCATGCAACAACACAACAACTTCATCCTTTTACAACAACATTACCATTAAGTCAGTGGGGAATCAACCTTATGGGCTCAATTCACCCTCCATCTTCTAACGGCCATAAGGTCATTATAACTGCAACTGAGTATTTTACCAAGTGGATTGAAGTTGTTCCATTGATCACTACCACAGGTAAACAAGTTTCCATGTTTATCCTTAATTATATCATTTGCAGATATGGTATCCCTATACATCTTATTACTGATCATGGGAAGCAATTCCAAAATCAAGATATGGATGAACTATGTGATAAATTCCACATCACCCACCATTATACCACCATTTATTACCCCCAATACAACAGTCAAGCTGAGGTGTCTAGTAAAACCATTGTCAAAATCCTTCAAAAGACTGTCAATGACGCTGACTGTGACTGGCATGTCTAATTGAATCCTACCCTATGGGATTATCCCACTTCCATCTGTACTCCCACTGGAGCCACACCATATTCCCTTGTCTATGGGTCTGAAGTTGTTCTACCCTTCGAGGTCGAGTTACCTTCTCTTCGTGTGTCCCTGAAAGATTTGATTACAGATGAAGAATATAGAGTTGCATGACTAACTGAATTAGAATTGCTGGATGAATGTCGTCAAAGAGCCTTTGATCATTTGAAATTCTATCAGCAAAGAATGTCTCATCAGTATAACATTAAAGTGAAACCCAGATACTTTCAGGTGGTTGATCTAGTCCTTCGTGAGAATCCCAAAAATCAGCAGTATCGTGAGAAGAAGGGCAAGTTTGAACCTAACTGGTTAGGTCCTTTTGTGATTACAACAACCTATGGTTCTGGGGCCTATCAGTTGTCTATGTCTGAGGGAGATCTCTTGGATGATCCTCTTAACAACATGCACCTCAAGAAGTATTATGCATGAAATCCTGGTGCAAGGGATATGTTTAAAAAAATAAAAAAAAATAAAAAAAATAAAAAAATCACGAGAAGATTGCAATAAAAGCATATGGTGAAAACCTAGAAACAGGCGCCATTTGTGACAAGGTAGCTCCTCTCTCTATTACGATTCTTCTAGTGCATCATCCCATTTGTATATACCCGTAATAAAGTGTCTATTCATGTCACCATTCACCTTGTACATATCATAATAAAATGGCCAATTACATGATTATCTTATCCATTGTATAAATCCCTAATAAAACCCCATCATATCTTGGTCTACTATCTTGGTCTTCATCCTAGTCCAGTGTGTCTTTCTTCACCCATAATAAGTCAATCCATCACCTAGCTAAGGGCATGTCCTCGACCTAGTTTGGGAAGTGGATCAATGATAGTCACGACTCTTAGAGGAAAAAATGGAGTACTTTTCACCAGACAAGCAAATGCAATCAACTGTTCTTACACAATGCTATTCTAATCATGATTCATAAACTGTGACCTATCTTTCAAAATATGACCGTTTATCTATACATTTGCAACAACATCACATTGACCAAACTGATCAATAAACCAAACACTATCTTTTGGCAATGAAATGTATATTCATGACAGACATGTTAGAATGATTTGTTATACGATTATGCATTCATATATGGATTTCATTGTTATCATGTTTCCTATGCTATTCTGGGATATCTTTGACATGAGTTTAAAACTCCAAATATGTCATCGGTTAGGATAGCTGACATGGGACATGATATTTTCTTTGATTGTTGTTTGTGGGATATTTTCTAATGAAGTTGAAGGAACAAACAATTGGGGTGTATGTGTGTAAGTGTCTTCATCCATTGAATAAGTATTGACAACATACAAATCGTGTTGTTATGTGAATACTATTGACAGTGATACACCACACATACCTCAACTCCAAATATTTGTTCCTCGATGGGGGGGATATTCCTTATCTATTATGCAAACGAAACTCAGGTAATCTCGATTCAATTATACCTAGACGCTTGTCAATTTTTCTATATTAAACTCCATGCAAGAAGTGCTCAGGTCATCCTGGTTTAATTATACTATGATGCTTTCATATTCTTGTAACATAACGAGCTCAATGATGAAAATCAAATTCCAACAATTATGAAGTTCTAAGATGTTTCGTGAAGTTGTGGAGATACTCATTTCACATATCATTTTGCATTAGATTTAATAGATTTTTGTTGCATATCCATGCTCCTTTTATAGGGTTATGTAGGATATCTTGCTTAGACAACCTTTTATCTTTGTCTATTCTTCTTGTGTCAGACATGTTATTGTTTAAAATTGAGGACATTCTGGATAACAAAAATATAGCATTTATCATGGTTCATTATGTACATTTCCTTAGTTTTTCTTTGTTAGGATTGTTCATTTGTATATAACCATTTATATTTATATGCATATTTTGATCATTTCATTTTATCATAGTTGTCATTTCATCACATTATAGGTCATTATACATTTCATTTTATATCATTATCACATATCATTAAGTTCATTATCATTTTCATTATCATTTGTTTCAATCATTATTATTCATCCATCTATTTACAATTCATTCATATACCATTAGTCATTATATGATCAAATCATAACCATTTTGTATCCATATAGAGATAGATCATTAAATTACTAGTCATAAAGTAAAATGCATAATCAAAGTCATTCATCACATCCTACATGTGTCAGTATCCACACACACACACACACACACACACACACACACACACACACATATCATCATAAGAAATGCATCATAGAAGTAATCATAATAGAACTGCATCATATAGAAAGTCCATCATCAAGAGTCCATAAAACAAAAATAACATGTCCAAATGTCCAATGATATCTCATAAAATAACCATG
>MU228073.1:710960-721944 GCA_018584345.1 Thuja plicata
ATATAGAAAGTCCATCATCAAGAGTCCATAAAACAAAAATAACATGTCCAAATGTCCAATGATATCTCATAAAATAACCATGTGTCCATAAGTGTCCATCAAGTCTACAATGATAATACAATAATGAGACAATAAAGCCATAAATACAAAGTATATATCAAAAAGCTAAGATCCACTGCCTCCAGACTCTGTCTATCGATGTCTACGTGCTGCAATATAAGTCCATGCCACTAATGGATCCCCAGAACCTGATGGTGGTCTCAATGGGCGTGATGATGTACCCCCACTACTCGATGACCCATGTCTTTGATGAGCTATTGTCCTAACTGCATATGAGCTCTCTCTGAAGCTCTCAATCCACTGATCCTGAGGAACAACCTGTCTGTATGCCTCCCTCTAGTAGGTGATCTCCCTACCAGCTCACATCATCATCCGGAGGCTATTTGCATGAGGCCCCAATGTCTCTATGGACTCAATCTCATCTAGAAGTGTCTCTGCCTCTCCTAACCGCTCTATGGCGGTATCTCACTCCTGTCTAACCTCTGTAATCTCTACCCGTCTCTCTAATCCAGGGACGTGGTCAGCCTATACCTGTATCGTTGCTAGTCTAACTAGCAATGCATCAATGTCTATTTCCTCCTCCTCTGCTGCATCCCTCTGTAAATAGGGATCCCAACCCTCGACATCCACCTCTACCTGTACATCTTGTGCCCCCACATCTGGCATCTGTACATCATCCCCAACATCGAGCATATGCTCGTCTTGAATGTCATCCTATACAAATTTGCCCCATACCACTCCCTCCTAGCCCAATATCACATCTACCTCATCCTGCACCTGTCCTACCTGTATCCTTACCTGTGCCTATACCAAGGGATCTACCGGTATTGATATCTGTTACTGTATCAGTACCTATCTCGGGGTAGTTGTTGGTCTCTGTGCAGGTGGCTGGCATACCTCCTATCTGGTTGGAGGTGGCATCAAATCCCACAGTCTCCCTCTATCCCCATTCCTCTGCCTGGACCATCACCTCCATCATCTCCATCATCATCGCCACCTCTGCCTCCCCCTTGACCTCTCCTATCCCGGCCTTGTCGCCTACCTCAGTGTCTATCCTCAGGATCTCTCTATGGTGGCCTCTCTGCTGGGTCAGTCAGTCTAGGGAATGAATGATCCCTCAGATATCCCTCGTACTCCACAGTCATGCTTGGGTCTACAACCCCCTGTCTCATCGTCCATGCATGAAATGACATGTCTAAGAACTCCTGCCTCGCAATCTCATAAGACACCATAGGCGCCCAATACCATCTCTCCTAGTGGGTGCATGCGAACTCCGTCACCCCCTACGACATCCCCTAAATCCTACCAAACTATTGCAAGACCCCGCTCACCATTTGCCTCTCTATAATGAAGGGAGTCCTCCCTATCAGCCACTGAGACTCGAAGCAATATCTGAGATGACGCTCGTCCTCCCATGGATCACACCCCAGGTAGGGTCTCTAGATCACAACATCAATAGTATCAAAAGTATACCTCCAAAACTCCAATCGTCCCAGCTTACGCTGAGACTAGATCGATGCATAAAGAAAAATGTACAGTTGCCCAGCGCCTCAAAATCTAAGTGTTGTAGTCTATCTGATCGCTATGTGCTCCCATGCCCATACATGAAGCAACGTGACATCAACTGATAATGATGCTCCCCTTTGATATACTACATGATGTAGATCATGATAAAGATGCACTAACAAGCACACCCCCAAGAAAAATGGGTCCCCTCATCCATCATCCTCTGTAATGTCCGGCCCCATCCAACTGTGAAGCCATGCGATCTCTGGTCTGGACAGACATATCCTCTGATCGCTCCAGCCAAAATAACTGGCAGTGGCTCATATAAATCCACCATATCCTCCTAGCTGATCTCTAGTTCGTCTATATCCTCATCACCGAATACTCCTCTACACTCAGTCAAACCATCATGTCGATCATATTGCACCAAGTCTCTTATGATGGGTAGTCGTAGGATGCGATAAATATCCTCTAATGTAACAGTCATCTCTCCTAAAGGAAGATGAAATGTACTCATCTTCGAGTGCCATCTCTCTGCCAACGCAGTTATCATACCCAAGTTTGCTCGAATCTCGGGCATGTAGATCACATTATATAGGCCTGTCGCCCCAATCAATGCTTTGTCAGTCTTCGACAATGTTGATCTTAGACTCTGTGTCATGGGATACATCTCCCGTGACATCAAGACGTCAGTAATATCCTCCTATCATTGATAATAATAAAATCAAACTATTAGGTATTGATCAAACTGATCTATCTATCTATCATATCTATCAATCGAACACATGTTTATCACATGTATCAACAGATAATTCTATCAATTATCTACAAACAAGATGGTTTACTAGCGACCATGCTACAATGTTGTCTATCTTGACAAAAATCAATCAAAATACAACGCCAACCAAATCATATCATCTTATCGATATCAAGTTTGACCTAATTGACTTGTCATTTTATCCACATTCTATCTTGACATAAATGTGCAACACAGAAAAATGCTTGTGCAGAAACACTTATCATTTGCACAAATTTAATGGATGCACAACATTTCTACACAAATGCGCATCATCAGAATTCAAATCCCACGCATGCATAGGATCCCCAAATGAATTCACAGCTATTGCTCAAACATGGCTAGTTGCTGTGCATACGTGCACCGCAACTACGCATTCATTTTTTGCCTAAAAATAATCAAATTTCCTATCCTAACCTATGATTGGATCTACCCTAAACATGCTACAAATCATATCAAACATGCAAAATTGAATCAACTTGATGAAGTAGGATGAATCACCTACCAGATCTCCAAAATATGGCGGCCTCTGGAAGCGTCTGACCCTCTCAAAGCGATGATCTGACAGTGGGAACGACATCTTCTTAGCTCTGCTCTTCTCTCTCTCCAAGCTCCAATCTCCAAATGACAAGTGCGCACAATGATCCTATAGTGGACCCTTTGACTCTATATATGGCCTATGGACCCATTTTTCTTGATGTGTGGACCCTACCCTTCGAAATCATTCCGTTTCACCACGTTTTCACTCACATTTCTTTCGATTCTTTTCGTGAGATTGATTGACAAATCCAAAAAATAAAATAAAATAAAAAACACAATGATAAATTTTGTCAATCAATCTCTCGAGGGGGCATGCATAGGTTGCCTTCGTCGACATTGTCTGGGGTAGGGGCAAAAAGCTGGATTTTTGTTTGAAACAATGTGACCAACACATTATTTCAAAGAGGGGCAAAATGTATACACTAAAAATTGGCTTCATTAATTAATTAATTAAATATTTATTATTTAATTAATATTGACCTGACGAATTCATTAAATATTTAATATTTATTTAATATTTATTTCTTCTATTTATTAAGTAAATTATTTAATTTGTTTAATACATTCACTATAGTCTATTCTTCTTATCCTAAGTCTTCTAAATTAGTCTCATTAAAGTGATTAAATACACAGTCACTAAATATGACTAAACCTCCTAGTCCACCTCATATACCTAGTCACTTGACACGTCACCTTGGCTAAAATAATTAATTATTATTAAATCATTATCCTCACCCACACATGTCCTATTCTTAAGGGCTATGTGGCCTCATAAGACTTGGTCTCATGACCACATGTCTTCTCCTACACTAAGTCAAGAAGAAATCCCTATTCCCAAGGAGCTTCTCAAGCCACCTCAAAGAGTCCAAGGTGACTCATGGGACACTTGTACCAAGAGTCCTCATCAGGAAAAAGTCCTTCCTTCTTCCTCTCAATGGTCTTTGTGAGACACTTGACATGTGTCTTTCCCTTCCACCTTCTCCTCCTCTATGTCAATGTAGGAGGAACATCCTCCCTATTCTTCCTCTCACATTCCAACTACATCCCCCTTTCTCTCAACCCCTTCAACCAAGTCAATAGAAACCCTAGGATCTTTCACCTTTCAATCTCCACCCTAGGATTGTGCCACCTAGGCTTGGGTCCTCCAAAATCCTATAAAAGGAGCCTCATTCTCCCTTTGTGAAATATAGAAAAAAGATAGGAAAATAGAAATCAAGCATTCAAGCATTCTAGAGATCAAGCAATCAAGCAATCAAGCATCCAACCATTTAATCAAGCATCCAAGAATTTTCATACCATTCCATTATCTATTAGTTGCATAATCAAGCTTTAGGCCATTTTGCATACATCCACTCAAATCTCCACACTTTGGTGACATCTTGGACAAGGAGCTTCAATTGGAAATCTGAGAGCTCAACACATCCAATAAATCAAGGCTAGGAGGACAATGGAGACAAGCTACGATGGGTAAGCGAAGGTAAAATTGTTTTAATTTCATTTGATCCTTTGTAATCTTCACCGTGTTGCATTTAGATAGATTTTAAATTTACAATAGTAGCATTTTGTTTATAACAGTAAACATCTATTTTGCATACATAGATATTCGAATGGATGGCACTTATCTGCCAGCTGGGCTGTGAAGCGCCTGATAGATTGGAGTCTGCCTTGTAACCCCCTTAGTTACCTTAGGTTGGTCAGTGGTGGCATGTACAGTATTGCTTTAACTTTCTTTGGGTCTACCTCTATGGCTCGATGTGACACTATGAATCCCAATAGCTTCCCCGTCGTGACCCCGAATGCACATTTCTTTGGGTTTAAACAAACCTTGTATTCCTGCATTCTGTCAAAGATGGGTCCCAATACTTGTAGATGATCCTTCTAAGCATTGACTTTGCAAGTATGTCATCAACATAGTTCTCCATTGTCTTGTGGATGAGATCATGAAAGATGGTTGTCGTGGCCCTTTGATATGTTTCTTCGACATTTTTTAGACCAAATGGCATGACGTTCGAACAGTAGGTGCCCAATGCACATGTAAAAGTTGTTTTGTTTTGGTCCTTCGGTGCAATCCTTATCTGATTATACCTTGAAAAGCCATCCATAAGTGATAGCATCTGATGTCCTGCGGTGAGATCTACTATCATGTTGATGTTAGGCAAAGAAAATTCGTCCTTGGGACAAGCTTTGTTAAGATCTCTAAAGTCTGTGCAAATACGAATCTGACCACTATGCTTGGTAACTGGTACCAGATTAGATATCCAGTCTATGTATGGGATTGGTCTTATGAACTTAGCATCTAGGAGGTTTTTCAATTCTACCTTGACTAGTAATGCAACATGGGGATGCATCTTTCTTAGCTTCTGTTTGACGGGTTTGGCATTGGGTAGCAACAAGAGATGATGTAGCACAAGATCTGGATCTAATCCAGGCATGTCTGAGTAGGACAATGCAAAATTGACCAAAATGTACGTAATAGATTGAATTATATAACACTCAACAAAGAGGGTTAGTAGCACCAATTTGTAATGGGGGAAAACAAATGGAAATAACTGCTAAAAATGAAACTGCGAATCAATAAAATGTACAAGCAAATAAGAGGAAAACAAATGAATGTAAACCCAATTGCTTGAAGATTCTATTGTCTCTCTCTACTCCTTCTGAAATACTATTTTTGATGCTCAGTATTGGTGTGGGCAGCGTCTATGACTTGGGAGCGTCGAGAATATGCTATTGCAATGTGTGATCGCAAGATGGCTCGAATGATAGAACCAATCTGACAGAGTAATGGCACATGTGATCTTGAAATTTGAGATCCTTCAAATGGTTATGAAGGGTTTGTTATATAGGAATTGAGAATGAGATGAACGGTTGAGATCAATCCCTGAGATAGGAAGATGAATGGTTGAGATCAAAGGGAACTGGAGAAGCCATCAGTAAACTCCACCTCTTAAACTAGGAAAGAGGAGATAGAGTTTGGTTAACTGAAGAGCTAATTTTGAGTTACCTTTTAGAACTGAAGAGGTGTGTGGAGTAACCCATGTGATATAATTAAAGTTATCTCTTTGGAGATAAATGAATATTTAATTTATTTTTGAAATTAAAGTTTTCAACATGTGAGATAATTGAATTCTTTTTTATTTAGAATTGCATTATTTGAATGAAAGTAAATTAATTTAATTGGAAGAATTTAATTAGTAAGTTTAAATATTTCAATTTAAACTTTAGGAAATTGACTTTAATTAATTAATTAATAGAAATTAATCAATTAAGGTTAATTAATTAAATAAAATTAATTATTTAATTAATTTTGGAGATTTGATTAGATGATTTGGAGAATGAATTTAGCATAAGATAGATGATTAATTAATGATAAAAAAATCATTAATTAATAGATGAAAAATAGTCTTTTTAATGTCAAGTGGCAAGTCTGTCCATTTTAGGGTGTCTACACTTAGAATAGACGAAAACCTAAATAAGTCAAGCAAGTTAACAGATAATAATATTTAGACTACTAAAACTGAAAGAGCTAACTATGAAAAACAAACACCAAACTTTGCAAGCTCACTTCCCAAGACACCAATGTGGGTCATTGACAAAAGAACGGGTACAGGACGACAATGCAATGTGCTCACAGCCCGTACAGATAGAGTATGAAAAAATGACACAAAAACCAATAAAACTCACATATACTAGATAAATAAGGTGAAGGAAAATAAGATATACTAAGAGAATGATAGAAGTTATCGATTATGTTATAATAATGATGATAAGTAAAAAGAGAGGAATAATGTGATACCAAATTTGATAGTTGTTGGAGTTGGTGAAGCTAATATCTTGAACTCGTACCTCCACAAACCTGCACACATGGAAATGAGAGAAATGTTGGGGATGTTTGGAGACCTGCCTTAGTTAGATCCTTGTTTTGATGTTTCGACCTCCACTGCAGTCGAATAGACACAAGATATAAACAATGATAGATAATGGTATTTTATAATATAAATAAAAAATGAATATGCTACAAAGATACCAATAAGATGATATGTTGTCAAGAAAACAAATAAAATGGAGTGAAAAGGCTTCATTCAGAGAGATGGAAGCCCAGTGACAAAGATGATGAGATTGACATATTTCCAATGCAATCAAGAACTCAAGAACACAATGGAAAGCCTTTGAAAATAAAGTGAGAAAGTTGTGAGTGTGGAGAAGAATGCCCCAATTTTCAAGAGAGAGACAAAATGAAGGCCTAAAATGGGATTATAATAGCCAAATTCAAATCCATGCATTGGTGGGTAGCAGATTCAGGCATTACATTTTACAAGGTGGAAGTTCACAATATCTCAATGGTACACTGCATGTCTGTAGATTCATGGGTGAGTGTGTGTCATGCAGATATCTCTATGGAGTGCACGCATCATGTGCCTAACAGACTGTGTCACCGAGATTTCAAAGTGGATGGTGAGAGGGAATGTTAAGCAGGTGTGGGTACATGACGTGTATTTTTGAATCTTAGGCTAAGACGAGGGCAATGCTAAATGGTAATTTATACAAGGGTGAAAATTTAAGCCATTAAATTTTGCCCCCACTTTAGCGAACATATCATATCACAAAAAGAGATGCGAGCTAAAGTAAGAAAAAAAAAACCTTACTTACCTGCGAGAATTCCATTATATGGAGTTTCCCCCAGCTAGGAAGTCCTAAATTGTTGTTGAGTCACATCCAACACACAAGTTATAGACAAGTGTGTTAGATGATAAAGACAACATGTAGACCCAAGACCATTCATGGTACACCGATATGGGTGGAAATTTGTGTTCTATCAAATATTCATATGATAAGGCAATTTTGATAGTTCTCTGACACGCATAGAGAATGCTAAATATGTATGTGATAGGGAGGATTTAGACGTTGCACATGTTGGAATACAAAATTCATTGAGAGGGGGGGTGAATTAGTGGTATATTTTTAGACCGATACAACTTATTGAATAACACAAACTTAAGGGTGTAGGTAACAATAACAAGATGAGACAATAAATAAGAAATACAATCCACAAAGATGTTTAACACAATATTATAGTGGAAAACCCCTAAGGGTGAAAAACCACTTTCAAATTGTCTTTTATTGAGCCTTTTAGGAAAATGTTTAGAGCACCTACTAAAGGAAGAAGCAAACCCATTACACTTTTAGGAGCACCCCCCTCCTCAAGGAACATAAATCCCTTAAAATCTTGAAGCACCCACTTTAGTTTGAATATAAAGAAGACATTTGGATCAGAGGGACACTCTGTTATAATACATTACATTTGTCACACAATAACATCTTAGAAACTCTCTTCACATTGCTCATCTTTCTGAGATCCTTTCAATCTTTGCTTTGAATCTTCTTCAATAAACTAATTATCATACCTATCTTCATATACTTCACATTAACCTCAAAAATATTTAAACATAATCAACACTTCCTTTTTTTTGACAATAATACTGCTATCATATAATGACAAACCTTTCGAACGTAATCATGACATAAACTCGTGTTGATCAAATAAACATTGAGGTCATTATTGATTGAGTTTAATCATTAAATCCTCACTTGATTAGTATGTGAAGTGAACATTCTTTTTAAAGTATCACTCTACTTCACAATGTCATATACAAATCAGAAATTTAATTGTGATAGAAATTTTTTTAAAGAATAGATACAAACTTGTAAATTTAGACTATTTAATATCACTGATATTCAAAGACAAACCCTTAATTTTTTTCATTGTGCTCAACATTTGTCTTAAAAGCCAACACATATCCTCATTCCATCAATCTCTTCATCTTTTTCACTGTGAATGTGATCTATCTATCCTCTTCACTTTTGCACCTCCACTTGATCATCCTTCTATTCAACTCTATCATTGTCAAGTTTGTTTAATCTATTATATATAAAACTACGACATGTAACCTACAATATATTTTCTTCTCCTTGATACTTATTAAGAATAAAT
Source organism: Thuja plicata (assembly GCA_018584345.1). Lineage (NCBI taxonomy): Eukaryota > Viridiplantae > Streptophyta > Pinopsida > Cupressales > Cupressaceae > Thuja > Thuja plicata. Next base: position 719,855 of record MU228073.1, read on the forward strand.
TACTTTGATATTATCGATCATCAATAACTTCCAACAATTACGCAACCAAGAGGAATGTATATTCAGTCTATAAACCCGATTTATAGATAGACATTGACTACTTTGTTTTTTAATTGTTCTACGTGATTCCTTCTATTTTCCCCAAGTCTCCTTTATCGACCAAAATAATACATCCAACCGTATTAAGAATATTCTTCACTAACTGCTACTCAACAAAGTAATTTGTAGACCGTTAAGAGGAATTAATTGTCATTTAAGCTGCTTTATACAGATTTTTAATATTCAATACACATATCATGTTTGAAGATCAATCAATGATAAACAATTAATCCTTTATTAGGTTAATGATCTCCACTAACTAATAAAAATACTTTTTTTCTCGAGAGGATGATTTTTTAACTAGCTATCATTAAATACAAAGTTCTTGTCGCCATACAAAAGACTCCTATTATCCAAGCTATAGGAAGTAATGTACACTTTAAAACTTAAATAGAAGCACATTTCCTTGAATGCCTAACATATAAATCGCTATGATGAATGTGACCATAATTAAACTTGAATGTAATGATGAATATTAAACATTATGATTGTTGTCAAAACAACAAAGAGCAACTTTAAATCCTTAGCAGCAACCTATGTTAGTGTTGATTATTGATTGACTGATTACCATTGACATCAATAACAAACCAAAGGCATCACCAAACTCCCTCTTTGGCATTGATGTCAACCCAGACATCAATACTCCCCTATCTCAAAGATAATCAAGTTCAATTTTTCTTGCACTATTGATCAATCATTGATTATTGTTCAATATCTCCCAAAAATCAATCACCGACTGTCGTCAAATATCTCCCAAACCCGCAACTATTGTCTTCACAAACCTGCAATTATTGATCAACAATATGATTTTTCATGCATTATGATAATCATATGTTGTTGATGATCATTATGATCTTTTCTGTTGTTGCTATGATCTTTTCTGTTGTTGTTTCACTCATCACCCCCTTTGACATTAATGATAACGGGGACATTAGGAGGTTTTAGTTTTAACAAGAAGAATAGCATGAAGACTCCCCCTGAAACCTATCCATGTGACTAAGAAACTAAGTGAGAGAAGAGAGGGATATAACCCTCAACTTCTACCTTAAACCTTCAAAGACATCCTTTTATAGTGGTTTAGTAAAAATATATGCTAATTGATCAATAGAAGGGACATATTCCAAAACTACATTACCATTCAACACACGTTCTCTGATAAAATGATAGCGAATATCAATGTGCTTAGTGCGAGAGTGCATGACTAGATTTTTTGAAATGCTAATGGTCCTAGTGTTATCACAAAAGATAGAGACCAGTTTAGATACATTCACCTTCACATCGGACAAAGTCCACAACATCCAAAGAACTTGTTGACAATAAGAACATGCAGTTATATATTAAAAGCCTCTATTATTGATAGTGTTATAGTTTCTTGATTTTTGCTATGTCAACACACTAGTTTGTGCCCCAAGAAGAATGTCGCTCTAGAAGTACTCTTCCTATCAACAAGGCATCCTCCCAAACTTGAGGTAGTATAAGAAATAAGAGTGAAATTATAATGCTTGGGGCACCACTGTCTTATGCTGAATGTAGACCTCTTGATTCAACACAAACGCAACATAGTCCTTACACAATCAATGAATTTACAAAGACAAACATGGATTGTTTGCTCTGCAAATGTGATTGAAGTGACCTGTTGCCTCCTAATTAGGTGTGATTGTTGCAGTTTACCCTCAGAACAAGAGCCAACAACCTTACCATTGCTAATACGGAGGATTTTATAGTGCAAGTAGATGAAGAAAAGCCATTATTTATGAGAATGTATGCAACTAGTTCATGAGAAATTGCTGTTATTCTATGAATTAAGACATGATTAAGCTATGAAACTGAAGTGCAACTAGTCTAGAGATGAAATGCAATTAAACTATGGAAGTAAAAGTGCAATTAAGCTAAGAAATTGAATGCCTCTAATCTAGAAAGTAAAATGCTTGAAATCTAGAAATGAAATGCTTTCTAAGCTAGAATTTGATTAGTAAACCAATATAGAAAGC
>MU228073.1:726252-749258 GCA_018584345.1 Thuja plicata
TTATGCAAATTTGGGTTTTCTACATTTGAAACTCAGTCAATTAAAGTCAATTAGGAGAAGAATTTGCCTAATACAATAGGACTTTGAAGATAAGAAAATGCACCAAAATTGATTGATTATTAGGTGCAAATTTTGGGGTGTTACAACCACAAACCACAATCCAAGGTTCTACTGATGTATCTAAAGATTATTTTAACAACATTAACATGAGATTATTTAGGTGAGTATTGAAACTGAGAAAAAATACACACAACCTACATTATATTAGACCTTAAATTTGTAAGATAAAGCAAGACTCCAATCATGGATCTATACCTCATTTGGTTTGCATAAGGAGAATCATCTATATTAGTAAGTTTGCAACTATTTATCATTGGTGTTCCCATTGGTTTACAATCTTCCATGTGAAAATTCTTTAACATCTCTTTGGCATACTTTTTCTATGATAATAAGACCCCTTTTTCCAACTATGAAACCCACAACCCAAGAAAATAAGATAACTCTCCAAGCATTGACATTTAAAATTCATATTTCATTAGCTGAGAGAACTTTTGACTTGATTCATCATCATTAGAACCAAACACAATATCATCAACATAAACAAGTATCACAAGAACATCTTCACCTTTAACCTTGACATATAAATTGTTGTCAACTCCACCTCTTGTAGAGCCATTTGTGACAAGATACTTATCCAACCTAGAGTACCAAAGTCTAGGGACTTGTTTTAAAATATAGAGAGCCTTCTTTAACCTGTAGACATGATTAGGATATTCTTTGTTCTAAAAGCTTTCAGGTTATTCCATGTACACCTCCTCATCAAGATAACCATTTAAAAATGTTGTTCTAAAATCCATTTGATACATTTTAAATACTTTATAAGCTTAAAATGCTAGAAATATTTTGATAGCCTCAAGCCTAGCCATAAGTGCAAAGGTTTCGCCAAAATCAACACCTTTTGTTTGAGAATACCCCTTACAAACTAATCTAGCTTTATTTCTTTCTATATTTCCATTCTCGTCTAATTTATTTCTAAAGTCCCATTTGGAACCTATTACATTTTTATCTTCAGGTCTAGGTACTAACTCTCAAGTTTTATTCTTTCAATTTTCCCTAGTTATTCTTCCATGGCCTTAATCCAAAATTCATCTTTACTAGCTTCAACATATGGCCGTGGTTCTATTTTAGATAATAAATATATATTGGTTTGCTCACCAGATTTTGCATCCCTTATTCTTATTTATATACTTGATCCTTTATCTCCAATAATTTGATCTTGTGGGTGGTATTTTGCAAGCATCTTTGTTGTAGATTTAGTTTCTGTCATTTTTGTGCCAGGAACGATCTATTTTGTTGCTTCCAATGTTTCATTTGTTGATCCTTCTTTCTTATCTTTTTCTTTTATTTCTTCTTCAAATTATGATTTAATAGACTCCTTTTCATCATCCAAAACAAGAGTATTATCAACCCACATTTCTTGTTTATCCTGCACAATCTCATCAACTTTGACATGCACACTTTCAAGAACTTTATTTAACCTTTTGTTAAAACACTTGTAATCTTTGATCTGTGTGGAGTAGCCTAGAAATATTCATTCATCACACCATGAATCAAAACTTCTAAGATTATCATCAAACATTTTATAAAGAATTTGCTACCAAAAATATGTTTAACAGATGTAGGATGACCATACAATAACTCATATGGAGTGTATTTGGTTTCTAACCAGAGTTGTGCTTTATTCAAAGTATATGCAACTGTATGGACAACCTTCTTCCAATATCTATCTAGTAACTTTGCCTCATCCAATATATCTCTTGCCATTTCTTTCATGATTCTATTCTATCTCTTTACAACCTCATTCTATTCAGGATTTCTTATAGCAACATACTACCTTTTGATACCATGTTGCTCACAATAGTTCATAAACTCATCCAAAGTGTACTCACCACATTTATTAGACCTTGGGCATTTAATCTTCATATCTTATTATTTCTCCACCATTTTCCTTAAATTCTTAAAATTTTTAAAAGCCCCAGACTTGTGTTTCAAAAAGGTTACCCAAGTCATCCTGGTGTAATCATCTACAAACAACATAAAGTACTTATCTCCATTAATTGACATTATCAGACCACATAAAGTGGTATGTAAAAGTTTTAAGGGTTTAGTAGATGAATGTTCCTTTGAAGTAAAATTGATTTTAGCTTGTTTTCCATGTTGACAATCTTCACAAATGTTTTTTTCAAGTTTACGTATGAGTGACATACCTCTTACATTGTGATGCTTACTTATTTTGACCAAATTGTAAAAAATTAAGTATCCAAGCCTCTTGTGCCATAACCAAGCTTCATCAACTTGACCCATACAAAAAATAGGATCATTACCATTAGTATTTGTGACATCTCTCAGTTTAAAAACATTTCCTTTTGATGTTTTACCTTCAGCCACCAACTTTCCTAATTTCAGTTTTATCTGACACCCATGATCATCAAATAGAATTTCATAATCATTATCACCAATTTGGCTTACGATCAAGAGATTATATTTTAACCCTTCTATAAAATATATATTATGAATAGGTAGGTTATCACTTAGGATTAAAGACCCTAAACCTTTTATTTGTCTTCAAGGGTCATCACCAAAGCTCACACAACCACCTTCATAACTTACCAACTTCATAAAGTTCCTTCTGTCTCTTGACATGTGGACATAACAACCAATGTCTATGATCCATAGGTATTTTTTTTCAGAATGTAGAGAAACTTGAACAAACATAGAATTACCAATATTCTTACCCACTTTAGGTATCCAAATATTTGTTTCCTTGACTTCTGATTTCTTTGATCCTTTATCAAATTTTTAGATCAACAATGGAGTCATTACTTTGCTTCTTCATAAATGTGCAATCTATCTTGACATGGCCAATATTATTGCTTTTAAAACAACTTAGAACATTCATTCTATGAAATGGATATCCAATATTAAACCAGAATGTCTCATCAAAGCAACTTTGCAATCATTAACCCTATGTCCAAATTGATGGCAATAGAAACAATATCGAGAAAAATAAGAATTAAACCATTTTTTAAATCTTTTACCATCAAATGAAGAGATTTTAACCACATGCTTTTGACTTCTAGTAAAAAAATTTGGATTTTCACCTTTGGATAAGAATGTATGATCAAATTTTGAAGTATAATGAGGAAGATCATTGCTCTTACCTCGTTCCTCAATTGTCGCACTTTTGTTTTTAGATATGAATGTCATACAATGACTTATTATCTTTACTACCAAAAATTTGTCCAACCTCAAAGTCCAAACCAATCACATCTTTGGATCTTCTTAGTTTTCTCAACATGTCTTCAAGAGTGGTGTTTTTATACTTTTCAAGTTTCTTCCTATACATTACAACTTCACCCTCTAGTCTTTTACATTCTGCATCTTTTGAAATCAATTCAGAGATTGTTCCATCCACAATTATCTTTTTCTCTTCAAGATGAATTTTCAAATCAACAACTAGTTGTTCCCAGGTTTTGATTTTATTTTCCATAAATTCTTTGTCTTTCAAGTCTTGTTTGATAGGGAGGATTGGATGAATCACTCACTGACTCATGCTCTTAGTCTTTCTTGGAAGACTTCTAGGGTGTCTTTCTCCACCACTTGAAACCTATAGGGAGGATTGGATGAATCACTCACTGACTCATGCTCTTAGTCTTTCTTGGAAGAATTCTAGGGTGTCTTTCTCCACCACTTGAAACCTATAGGACCTTTCTCTTCTAGGCTCCCCTGGTTCTACTGGCCAATCCAACTATCATTAAAATTCCTTTAATAAAGCCAAAGCTTGATGCATTCTTCCCTTACTACACATTAGCCCTTAATACACTCTTAAGGCTTCTAACCTCCAATTTCTTGAATGAGTTTTACAGAGGTGTGGAGGTGCCTCTAAAAGATCCAATCCATTCAACTAGGGTCATTAGAAATCCATCTAATTCCATCTGCAAGTCGCTCACTCCAAACTTCATCTTTAGGCCTCAAAGGCTACTAGCCCTATTAGGTCTCTTTCTCTGAGAAATTAGGGATTTTCCCTAAGTTCTTCCAAAGAAACACCCAATATTTTATTGGTATTCTTGGTCCATATTCCCACCCCTCAAGGATTTTTGGGGTCTTGGGGACTCAACTGTCCGTACAATTCCCTAACTAGAAATGAGCAAAAACAAGGCTTTTTAGGCCTTTCCTAGCTTCTCTACAACTTACTAAGTGTTACCCTCACCAATGGATTGGTAGAGTCTTTCCCTCTTCAAGATTTCTTGGAAATACTCATCTCTTCCTTCTCCAAAAGTAATTTCATCACTAGGTGCTCACCTCTACAAATTAAGTTCTCTGCACTAAGGTCCTCCCTAGCCGACCTCTCCTCTGGCTCACCTAGGGAAAGACTTCAAAAATAGCTCATGTGCTTTCTAGGGACCCAAATCCTGACATATGTACAACCATGGAGTCTAGTAACTATTCCCAAAGGTCCATACAATTTGTACAATGGGAAAATGATCTAGCACCCCATTATTTACAAACTGCATGGTTCAGTCTAGAGACAATGAAGAACACAAAATAATTACAAGAAGTAATTCAAAATAAACAAAAATATTATCTACCACCACATAGAATCTAGAAACAACCTACATTACACCATGCACAAGTTAGGGTGCTTGATCTAATCCGTTAAAGTACCTCTGCAATGCAAAAACAAGAAAATTACACACATAGTCACTTATGCTTCCTTCAATTCAAAATTTGCAATCCGTACAATAGCATCCAACCTTTCCCTAGTGTCAAGGTGTCATATATAGGGTCCTAAAACATATGTTTCTTCGGCTCTTTTTGGTTGAGTTGGAAAAATTTGTCATCTTGTCCGAGCAACTTTTCAAAAGTTGCAAAGTTGCAAAATGCAACTTTTGTCAATGTCAAGCAAAACTAAGTAAATGAGTTCCCAAACTCTTCAAACCTTCTAAAAAATCATAATTATGACCAAAATAAGTTCATAACCCATATTTTACCCTATTGACCAAAATAAGTTCCTAACCCATATTTGACCCTATTGTCATCATTACTCTTGTGCCAATTTGAAGGCTTTACAACCTCTCAGCCTTAAATTACACCTTGCAAAGGTCCTAAGACTTAAAAGAAATAAACCCTATTGTACCCTTACTATGGTCAACATGACCTTCAACAAAAAATAAACAAAAATTCTCTAAGGCTTACACACAACTGAAAGAAAATAAGATTTCTCCAAGACAACCTTTTGGGTGCTCCTGCACCATACTCCCCCCTCTGCACAAATACTAAGGAATGTGAGGAGATATCAAGGAAAGATCAATATGAAATTTCTTGTAATGAGCTTCTTCCACCCATGTAGCTTCAGACTCTAGTTTTTCCTTCCACTGTATGAGGTGTTCTATGTACACCTTGTGCCTTGTAGACTTCTTAACTCTAGATTCCAATATCTTGTCTGCTTGAAGCTTGTCTTTAAGAGGTAAGAATTCAGTACTCACACCCTCCAATATCTCCTTGCTATTATCATTAACTTCTGTCAGTGGTCCCTTTTACTTGATTAATTCAGCTATATTAAATAGTGGTGAAATACTTAAACCTTCCGGAAGCTCCACCTTGTAAGCATTGTGTCCGTACTTAGCTATCACCTTGCATGGTTCCACTCTCTTCATCAGAAACATAGTAGGCACTCCCTTTTGTAACCTGGATTTGTTTAGATGTACCATGAGATAATCACCTACTACAAACTGTATATCTTTTCTAGACACATCCATCTTAGCTTTCAACTTTTGAGTAGCCTCAGTGATGGTCTTATTCACTTTCTCCTGAATCTCTTTCATAGTTTGAGTGAAATCCTCTACATGCCCACTCCTATTCTCCATAGATCCTAGTTCTCTGAGCTCACACACACCCCTTGGGTACATTCCATACACTATCTCAAAAGGACTTCTCCCTATTATCCTATTCACATTGTCATTATATGCATATTCAACTTGTGGTATGACCAAGTCCCAATACTATCCATACTCCTTGGTTAGGCATCTGAGAAGGTTACCTAACACCCTATTGATCACCTCAGTTTGACCATCCATTTGAGAATGGTAAGATGAACCAAATGACAAGTTTGTACCCAATCTACCCCATAGAGTCTTCCAAAAATGACTCATGAACTTCACATCTCTGTCAGACACTATGCTCAATGGAAATCCATGAATGCTCACAATCTCTTTGAAAAAGAGATGAGAAATGTAGCTAGCATCATGAGTGTTCTTAAAAGGAATGAAATGGCTCATCTTGCTAAATCTATCTACCACCACATAAACACTATCCAACCCTGTCTTGGTCTTGGGAAGACCTACCACAAAATCCATACTAATTCACTCCCATGGTCTATTGTGAATGGGTAAGGGCTGATACAAACCTACATTAATAGCTCCCCCTTTGGCTTTCATACAAACCACACATTGCTCCACGTACCTTCTAACATACATTGGCAACTTGGGCCAATAATAGAACCTCTGTACCAACTCCATTGTCTTGTTAATACCAAAATTTCCACTTAAGCTTCCATTATGCTTCTCCTGAATGAGATTTTCTCTCATTGATCCTTTGGGAACACAATTGATTTCCCTTGAACAATAGCCCACTTTGTAATGTATATTCCGAGAATTGACTGTGAAAATGATTCTCAAAATTAGAACATACCTTATATGATTCATAGAGTCTTCATCTTCTCCATAGATATCCTTGAAACTCTCTATCCCAATGATTTGAAATTGTATTTCCTGCGCTGTTAGCATCCTCCTACTTAGTGCATCTGCCACCTTCTTCAACTATCCCTTCTTATGCTTGATAGTGAATGTAAATGCTTGAAGATACTCCATCCAATTCAAGTGCCTATTACTTAGCTTTTCTTGTGTGTTGATGTAGCTAAGTGCCTTGTTATCTTTAAACACTACAAACTCCTTAGGCAGGAGATAATGTCTCCACTTTCTTAGAGACTGAACTAGAGCATAGAGCTCTAAATAATAAGTAGAGTACTTATTTTTGTAACCATCCTAATTTGGTCTGCTCTGACCATAGACCCTATTTTCCCTAAGTGTGATCATACCCCTAATTATGTCAAGACAATTCTTCAATTTATTGGCATAATTCATTTAAATCAAATTTAATCTCCTAAGTGATTTAATCACTAAATTACATTAATTGCCTTAGCCAATTAAATAAAAAAAATTTAATTAAATAAATAACAAATCAAAAACATGGCTAAAGTAATTAATAAAAAGGAATTAAATAAATCACAATTACAACTCTATTTGCAAAAGGGAAAGTCAAATCCCTAGCCAATGAGAGTTAAACCACTTGGATCACCTCACATGGATTACCAAAGATTCAACCTCCACCTCTCTTCCACTTTCAATCCTAACCTCTCATTCACCAAATTATTCTATAAATCAAGAATGAATTCTAATCTCAATGGGCCCCTTTATCTTAGAATTTGAAAGCATCCTTATGCTGCCCCTAATTCTTAATTGTTGAAAGCAACTTATGCTACTCTTATTTTCATAGATCTTAATGCATTTTAGCTCATCTTTCATAGAATATTACTTTGGAGCTTTAAAATGAATATTTCTTGAGCATCTAGATTCAATTCTTTCAAATATTCCATTCTAATATTGTATATGTCATTGATTTATGCATAATCTGAGGGAAATTATAGCATATTTCACACTCTTCTTAGATAGGAAGCAATAGGTCAATTTTAGTGATTGATATACTTGCTAACTCTTACTTTTAATGTTCTTTCACTAATATAATTACTTATTGAAGTGTTGTGTTGCAGACAACAAGTACACAAAATAACACACACATTTTTGGTGCCCACTGTGGGGATGATCCTCAGTTTTTACCTCCCTTTCTAATAATTTTGGACTGATTTGTCTTCTCTACTTTTAGGTACAGAGTTGCCTTTAGTCACCAAGGCTCGCATGTAGGAAATGAAATCGCATTGAGGAAATTGGATCGCATCCTAGATTTTAGAGCTCTCATCCAAGCAATCCCAAATCATTTATGGTAAAGGCTCGCATCCTGTATATCTTATGTCACTTTTTGTGCAAAGCATCGCATCTGGGAAAGGGTCTCGCATACAGGGTTTCTAGGATTTAATTTGGGAAAGGAAATCACATATGGTCATTTGATTTGAAAATTAAAATGTATAACCACTAATCTTGTGATCTTGTTTGCTTCTGTCCTTTTAGCAGCCCAATTTTTGATTGCAGATTGCTATCAGAGCCTTTTTTCTCAAAAAGGTGGAGAGAAATTACTAACTTGTGGTTTGCAGGTGGTTTAATGGATTAATTTGATTCTATTTATTCAAAGAATTGAAACTAATAACATTTTCTAATCACTTGCTAAATCAATAAGAGGATTATGCTCTTTTCCTTTAAAGGAAAATCAGAAACTCAAAAGTTGATTTAGAATTTGAGAAGAATTTGTGGGATAATTGAACAAGGCAAATCTACATTGTTTAATTTCTTTTGGAAAGTAATTGAAAAACACAAAGAATTTAATCTTGTGGATAATTGAACAAGTTTCATTGTATAATTCCTTTGGATAGTAATTGAACAACACAAAGCACTAAATATTGTGGGAAAAAGAACAATTCATTGTCTAATTTTGGAGAAGAAATTGAACAAGAAAATCACCTAACTTTGGTAAAATTGAACAAACAAAATTTGATTTTCAAGTACTTCGTGCTTTCATAAAATAGGAATTAAGAATCAAACTTAAGCTTATCACTTAGTCTCACTAGACAATTTTCTCTTCCTTCCAAGTGGAGGAATCAAAGACTTGTCATGGAAGATTGAGTTTTGAGTGAAGTTGTTTGAGGGAAAGAACTTCCTTGGAGTGTTTGTGGGAGAAAATGAAATGGAATAGGAGAGTATGTTATTCTTCTTTAGAAGAATCAGAAATCTAGACTCCTAAGCTCGCCAATCCTTTGTTATGCTTTCAAAACATTAGAGGGCTTTCCAGTTCAGGAAAAAATCTCGTAGGATGACCCAAGTGAGGAAAGGTTTACGCCAACCCTTCCAACTCGCTATAAATAAATTGTTTCCTTGTAGGCTAAAGCCTCATAAGGCGTAATTGGTTTTGTTCCTAGAATTTCAACATCATTCCTTGAACATGCTTGGGTGTGTGTAGAGCAGAGCCGCTTAAATCTTGCTTGCGAGACTACACACATTTGATACTCATAGGGTTATATGCCTCAATTTTGCCTTGTATAATTCTATGGGAGATATTTGCAAATGGATGCCCCAACATAACAAAAAATTGTAGTCAAATTACCTGATTCACCTCTGAAAGGGTGATAATCTTTGTGCAAGGAAAATAGTAATTTCCCCAAGATACTCATTATTTCATGCCCTCACTTGCATTTGGATTCGGCTAATATGGCATCATAATTGGAGCCATTTCATGCTTGGTGATGGCCATATTATAATTAGCATTTGAGTGTGTACCTAAGTCTACGAGCAAAGATTTTCAATGTATGCTTAGAAAATAGGGAATAGGGAAAGTGTTTTTTTCATCCCTTAACAAAGAAACTTTGCTTGATGTGCTTTAAAATCACTAAAAAGACAACTCCAAAAACAAGCAATAATATTCATTCCCTGACATACAAGTTGTTTTCTACTCACTCGAAATTCTCAGAAAAACCTTATTGTCAAACAAAATTTCATGTACTTCGAGACAAAACAAGAAAAACATGACAAAACATTAGAGGCTCATTTCTGGTCTGTCTTAGGCCGCTTCTGGTTGCATTAGATCACATCTGGGGAGAAAACTCACTTTTGGTCATTTTTGCCTCACTTTTAGGGAGAAAGCTTGCATCCTATATTTAAAATCTCACATTCAGGATATCAAAGTTCACATCTGGTTAAGAAAAACCTCGCATTTAGTGTGTCACATCTAGACAATGTGCACTTGCAGAGTTGTCTCTCAAAGAGATTCAGTATATTTGGATACCCTTTTGGCTCTTTAGTCTGGTCATGTTGCTTTTTCTAGTCCACCAGTCGCTGTTTCAAAACTTTTTCAGAAGTCTACCTTGCATCTCCTTTTGGGTTCTCACAATTGGTCTCAAAACATGTGGTCTACTCAATTCTCAAAACAACTTGATTCCTAGCTCACTATCAGGGCATTCTAACCCTCTAACGCTGGAGTTATCCACTTACATCAAACACAAAGAATCCTTTACTTCTTGGACACACTTACTTGGATAATTTGAGACTCTACTTGACACTATTGGAAACCTTTTGACATGGTTGAGATTCAACTTTCATGGTTAACACAAGATGTAACAAGTATCTTGCTGACTACTTGGAAGTACCTCCTAGATTACTATAATTTCAACAAGGAGAAACATCTCGTAATCCCTTATTTGACACAAAATCACCCTTAATGGAAGCTCCTCAGAACGAATGGAGTAAAGCTTTTGAAGAATACAACAATGACAAAAACCAAAGACAAGAAGATAGTAGTAGTGAAGATGAAATGCACATTAATCATCCTTTGTTTGACTCAAATAGTGATGTATATGTACCCGAGGAAAGTATAACAGACTTAGACAAAGTAGAAAATTCCAACGAACATTGGAAAAGATCATTGGTGAAGACAAGGAAAAATACTTTCTACATCTAGCATCCCTTGGAGTCAAACTTCCTAACAATTATGATGTTGAAAGACTAAAGGAAAAAGAGATACCAACCCCTATCTCTATTCTCACCAAGAAATTGACCTTGATGCAAGCCGAACTTGCAACACTCAAACAAGAAAAGGTCAAACCAACAAAAATACTCTTTGCACCACATTTGTCCATTTCCTTTTGACAAGACTATCAACATGATTCCATTTCCTCCCAACATGGAAAGGCCCAAATATGACAAGTATATGGGAGATACTGATCCACATGATCATGTGAGAGAGTTTTATGCTCTAATCATAGAGTAAATGCACGAACCTACATACCTAATAAGGCTATTTCTAGGAATTTTAGGTGGAAATGCTATGGAGTGGTTCTCTAAACTCACACCTAAGGTGAAATCTTTTGAGGATTTAATACAATGTTTTGACCAACATTACTCCTACAATATACAACATGATGTAACCATCATGGACTTATGTAACACAAATCAAAGAACCGGTGAATCCTTTACACACTTTTTACAAAGGTGGAGGAAAATCTTTGCTAGGTATTCAAGAGCTATTCCCGAATCATAAAAGATGGAAATATTTATTAACAACTTGATACCTGAATTAAACTATGATTTACAAATGCAAGATTCACCTAGCTTTGATAGGATGATAAAAAATGGTATCCATCTTGAAGAGGTCATGGTTAAGAAAGGAGAAATCACACTTCAAAGTGATAGTAAATCTACCAACTACAACAAAAATCCTAAGTGGTGGAAACAAAAAAAGAATGTTGTTAAGGATGGAGTGGTAGATGCATCCAATGCTAATCCTAAATTGGCAATGTTCAATTTAACAAACAACTTACAAGCAAACACAGAAGCCAAGGTAACAACCACAATACCTAAAGAAAACAATCAGAACAATAAGAGTAGACCATGGAATTCTAGACCTCAACTAACATTCAATCCTTTGGGACAACCTCTTGAGACAATTTTGAAGACACTCTTGGACAAAAAAGTTCTTACGATTCCTGATTCAAAACCATGGGAACCAGAAGTCAAACTGAGATGGTGGGATGACAATTCTTATTGTTTCTTTCACAAAAAAAAGGGACATAAGACTAATAACTCTGTTAAGCTTAAAAACATTATACAAGACCCTATTAAAGGAGGCAAGATCAAAGTGGAAGGACATGCCACTAATGAAGACCATATGACATTTAACAAATCATTTCCTAATTACAAAAAAGGGGAAGCTTCTAAGGGAAAAGGAAGTTAAGTGAATTACACCTACTCCAATAACGATAATGTGATCAAAATGTTGGACATTAAATACAAATCAATCAATGTGATCACTATTAAAGGTTCTAAAGATGCATCCATACAAACAAACGTGACAACTCAAAGTCAAGCACAAGTCACATTCAAAGGAGCTAGCTCCTCATCAAAGCAAGCAAAATCCTCGAAAGTGCCTGTTGCCACCATTCCCAAACCAGTAGTAACAAGACAAAGAGTTACCATTCCTTCAAAAAACTATAACTTGGCGGATCAAATGCAAAGAACCCCTGCTCAAATTTCTATATTTGAGTTACTCAAAATCTCTTTAGTGCATAGGGAATTTATTAAACAAGCCCTACATTCTGCAAATGTTCCAAAAGACATTTATATAGACAAGTTCTAGGCAATTGTTAATCATATCCCAACACCACACTATCTCTCTTTTTTAGAATAAGATGATAAGTCATTGACTCATCTGCATAACCAGCCCCTACACATTGAAGTCCTAATTCACAAATCTCGTGTCAGACGTGTATTGATAGATGGAGGTGCAGGTTTGAATATATGTACTCTCAATATGATAAATAAGTTGGGAATTTAAGAAAAAACCATTGATTCAAGAAGTAAGATAACTATCAAATCTTATGATGAAGAAGAAAGATCATCTAAAGGTCTCATTATTCTACCAATCAGAATAGGACCAGTTGAAAAAAATTGTGATCTATCAAGTTATAGATCTACCCTTGGCATACAACATACTATTAGGGAGACCTGGATCCATGAAATGCAAGTAGTACCATCTACTTACCACCAATGTATCAAATTCTCACATAATGGGGTGGAAGTAACAATTCCTGGAGATGCAAGTTACACTTGCAACAATGTCAAAGAAGATAGTATGGTTCCTCATAATAAGGAAGTCCCAAAAGAAACTGTACCTGAAACTACTAAAGACATGGTGATGAGAAGCTTTGGAAAGACATTAAAACTTGAAGAAACTAGTATGGGAGAATACAAGCTAGACATGACCCCATCATTAACAGAAATTCCTATGTCTCCAAGATCTTATGGGAAACCTTCCTCATCTTTCACACCTACTACATCTAAGGAACCATACATTCACAAAGAAACTAGTATGGTTAGAGCCTCTACTTCTCAAGAGGATGAAAAAGAAGAAAAAATAGTCTTGGCTTGGCTCTATAAAGGAGAACAGAAATATAATGAGGTAAAACATGTGGAGATATCTCCAGAAAAGTATGGTAAAGGATATGAACTTCTCAAAGAAATGGGATATAAAGGGAAGGGACCTTTAGGAGATAAAAGAAAAGGACTTATTGAACCTATACAAATGGAATTCAGAAATACCAAAGACAAAACAAGATTAGGTTTCAATAACAAACCTGAAAACCCTACTTCAAGAGATGGTCCAATCTTTGATGAAGGAAGTGATGAAGAAGAAGAAGAAACAACATTAGAACCATGGACCTATGAGAGATTATTTCATATTGGTACAAAGTATCCCAAATATCAAGGAGAAAGATATGTACCTACTTTTGTAACACAACAAGAGACTCATGTTCCTTTATTAACACAAGATACTAGTCAAGAAGTAGAGGAAACAACATGAGACTCTCCAAAAGTCCCATTAATAGAAGAAAATCCTAAAGAAATACCCCAACAAAAAGATTTACATCCTAACTGGGGGAAGTTGGTCACAATTTTACATGTCCTAGATTTACCTCACTTTGATCTACAAGTGGCTAATAGAGTACATCAGGTAACTATTACTGAGTTTCTAAACAGATCAGATGATGAAATAACAGACTCACATGAGTATGAATGGGATCACTTGTATAATTCTACTATGGATATTGAAGTAGATGTGATTCATAAATTTGCACCTCTATTGGAAAGAGGAGAGAGTTATAAAACTTCCCCTAACACTCCTATTGTTCCAGAATCAGATGAGATACCACTACCTAGGATTTTTGATGAGGAAACTGGTGTTTTACTAGGTCTAGAGGACATTTTAAGACTACAAGAAATGAGCTCTATTTTGCTGAGAGAAGAAGAAGAAAGCTCAACTGATGAGTCACTAGAGCTAGGTCTCCATATTACTAACAACAACCCTATTAATGACGATTTAACTCTTGATGATCTAAACGCTGTAGAACTTGACTTAACAAAACATGTCTTGTCAGTTAATAGTTTTGATGCTGACGTGATGCTGTCCTTACCAAACTTTGAATCATTATCCTTGATATACCCTGACTTAATTGATTGGACTAATTTAGATCCTACTCCTATCATGAACTTCCCTAATGAATACACTTTGGCATGTTACCTAAATGCTTGTGAACCTTATCCTTCTTCCACCAATGCAAGGAGCATGAACATTTCAAAGGAGGATAATAAATTTCTTAGTCACAAATTGAAAAATAAAAAGAAACAAAGAACTGATGGTGAAAACCACATTGTGACAGTATCAGATTCTAAAAAACTAAAAATAAAAGACGTATCTGATGGTGAAAACCTCCCAGAGGCACCAAAAGATGAGATTCTTGATATCCTCCTTAAGCACTTTCAAAAAAGATCTTTAGTTTTGATAGAACCAACACAACCGGTTAACTTGGGAATAGCTGAAGTTCCTCAATTTGTTCACTTAGCATAGTCCTTATTAGAAGAGGAGAAGATATAATTCACTGAATTCCTAAAAGTGAAAAAGATAAAATTTGCATGGTCTTACACTAATATGCCTAGACTCGATCCTGAATTAATAATGCATCATTTATCTATAGCTCCTGGGATAAAACCCGTGAAATATAAATTAAGAAAGATGCATCCTCATATTGCATTATTGGTGAAAGCAGAGCTAAAAAAATTATTGAAAGCTAGATTCAAAAGAGTCATCTCTTACGCAGGATGAATTTCTAATGTGGTACCAGTATCTAAAATAGATAAATCTATCAGGATTTGCACAGACTTTAGAGAATTAAACAAAGCATGTCCTAAAGATGACTTTCCATTTCTGAACATTAATATGATCATAGATCTTACAACATGCTATCAGATGTATTCACTCATGGGTAGTTTCTCGAGCTACAACTAGATTAAGATTGCTCTTGAAGACCAAGAGAAGACAACATTCACATGTGCATGGGGAACTTTTTGCTAGAATATTATGCCATTTGGATTAAAGAATGTCGCCGCTACATACCAAAGAGCTATGACAACCATATTCCATGATATGATACATAAAAATATGGAGGACTACGTGGATGATACCTTAGCTAAGTAAAAAACAAGGACTACTCATATTGACGACTTGCGGAAGATATTAGATCGCATGGAGCAATTTCAACTCAGGATTAATTCAAAGAAATGTGCCTTTGGAGTTCAATCGGGGAAGTTACTAGGGTTTATTATATCATCAAAAGGAATTGAGGTAGACCATGGAAAGGTAAAAGCTATACTGGAAATGTCACCTCCACACAATATTAGTCAAATGAGGATGCTACAAGGAAGACTCCAGTCAATTAGGAGATTTATGTCACAACTCGTAGACAGAGCACAACCTTTTACTAAACTACTACATAAGGGTGTTACCTTTAAATGGGACGAACATTGTGAAAACAAATTCAAAGAATTAAAGGATTACTTGGCTACTCCTCCTATTCTCATGACACCCATTCATGGAAAACCATTACTCCTATATATCTCAGCTATGACTACATCGCTAGGAGTATTGCTGGCTCAAGAAGATGAAAATAAAAAGGAAAGAGCAATATACTATATCAGTAGGACATTGGTGTCTTATGAACTCAATTACAATATAATTGAAAAAACTTGCTTAGCAGTTGTCTTTGCATCATAGAAATTGAGACATTATATGTTGTAACATATAGTAAAACTTATTGCAAAGATAGATCCGCTCAAATAACTCTTAAGAAAGATAGCATTAACAAGAAGGGTAGTAAAGTGGGTCTTGATTATGAGTGAATTTGATATTGATTATGTGGGTAGAAGGGCTATTAAAGGACAAGTCCTAGCAGATCAATTAGCTGATTCACCCTTGCGAGATGACACACCTTTGATAATTGAATTTCCTGATGAAAGAATTATGCATTTAACTGAACATCCATGGAAGATGTATTTTGATGGTTCTTTCACGGAACAAGGCTCTAGAGTAGGGGTTCTCTTTATCAATCCTCAAGGCTACAAGATACCCAAAGCATACAAACTAATATTTTCATGCACCAATAACATTTTTTAAATATAAAGCATTAGTGAATGGTCTTTAATTGGCTATGGAATGGAAGATCATAGGGTTACATGTGTATGGTGACTCTTAGCTTATTATTAACCAAGTAAATGGAGACTATCATACTAAAGATGAGAATCTGATGCCTTATAAACAACTAGTTGAAGACTTGAAAAAGTACTTTATCTTCGTCACATTCTAGCAAATCCCAAGGATATAAAACAAAGGTGCAGATGCTATGGCTACACTAGCATGCATGTTACAACTAGAAGAACATAAATTTCACCATGACTTCTTGGTGGAAGAATTATCCTATCCATATTTTGATACACCTAAGTACCAAGTAATTTGTGCTTTGAACACCCAAGACCAATCCCAGTATGCCAAACTCATTACCTATCTAACTGACCAAACTCTACCCAATGGCCTATCAAGGAATGAAAAATGAGCCTTAATTAGGATAACATTGTGTTATTTCCCTATTACTAATAACTTATATAGATGAGGTATTGATGGTACACTTCTTGGGTGTTTATAACAAGAAGATTTGGATTGCACATTAAAAGAGGTCCACGAAGGTGTATGTGGATCGCACTCAAATGGCTTTCCGTTAGCTAAAAACTACTAAGAGTTGGCTATTACTGGCCCACAATGGAAAAAGATGTTGTTCTATTTTCAAAAACATGTCACAAATGCCAAACACATGGAGATATCATCCATGCTTCTGCTAGATAAATCATACCATTTATAACACATTGGCCATTTCAGCAATGGGCCTTTGATTTGGTTGGACAAATATATCCTAATTCTTCAAGTGGACACAAATACATCATTACGACCATTGAGTATTTCACTAAGTGGGTTGAAGCCATGCCATTGATCAAAGCCACTGGCAAACAAGTGGCTATGTTTATCTTGAACTACATTATTTGTAGGTATGGGATACCCTCTTCTATTGTAACAGACAATGGGGGTCAATTTAAAAACCAAGACATCGAAGACCTTTGCACACAGTTTCACATCACTCAGCATTGTTCTTCAATCTATTATCCTCAAGGTAATGGACAAGCTGAGACATGTAACAAGAACATTCTTAAAATCTTACACAAAACTGGGAGTAAGTCTGGCAGAGTCTGGCATTTGCAACTGAATCTGACACTTTGGGCATACATAAAAAGTATTAGAACACCAACTGGAGCCACATAATTTTCTCTAGTCTATGGAACAGACACAATTTTACCTATTGAGGTAGAAATTCCATCTTTGCGGGTGTCTCTCCAAGGGCTTGTTACTGATGAACAATACTGCATTGATAGGGTGAATGCACTAGAATTACTTGATGAGCACATACAACAAGCTTTTTATCATCTAAAAGTGTACCAAAAAAGTATGTCAAAAGGGTACAATAAAAAGGTAAAACCATGACAATTTCAAGTGGGGGATCTTGTTCTCAAAGAGAATCCTAAGAACTAGCCAAACAGAGAACAAAAAGGAAAGTTTGAACCCAACTGGCTTGGACCTTATGTCATTACTACAACTTTTGGGACTAGAGTGTATTAGTTAGCTACACCTGAGGGAGATGTTCTTCCTGATCCCATTAACACTCTACATTTGAAGTGGTTCTACGCTTGACATCTGGCTAGCAGATCCCGTGCAGTGAAAATTCTCAGAAAATACCCAAAAAATCAGAAAATTGATCCTGAAAAAAATCCAAAAATAATGGAAAAAGTCCTGAAAAAAGGTATCCTTGGTGAAAACCTGGAAAACAGGCACCTTGATACTACAAAAAAAAAAAAGAATAAAGAAAAAAGAACAAAAAAAATTGAAAAAGAGAAAAGTGCCTTGGCAAAAACCTGGCAAACATGCGTCTTGGTAGCAAAAATAAAAAGCTTTGCCGAATGGTGAAAACTTGGCAAACAGGTGCCACTCAAACTTTTTGCTCTATCTATTAATGCATTGATAATACTAATCCTTCATGATCACACCTGTGCTATTGGTTGACTCTAATTCCTTACAAATATCCTATCCTTGCTTGGGATTTGTCTACATTTGCATCTTAGGAATAGTCATTCTGCACTGGGGGTATCTTTGCTAGCATGTCAGTTTGCGTCTGCTAGGTTGTCCTAGGTTCCTGTCTAGGATGGTTTGCCTCTCAAAATAATATTTCTCAATACTTGTATCGCAAATGTCACTTTCACAAACAAAGGTGTTTCTTCAACACCACCTACCTATAACAGACATCATACTAGTGTTTCTCAACACTTTAAACACACTTTAAACATACTAGTGTTTCTCAACACTTTAATCAAAAAATTTAAATTTACTATTGTTTCTCAACAGTTTAATCAACCAGTGTTATTAAACACTACATTGGATTGCAATTGCTAAAAAAATTAATCTCATATACTCAGACATGAAAAACATATTGCTTAAATTCCAAATTTTGATTGATGAATCTCTATTGCGCTTGAAAAATGAATTTACAGTATTTCTCAATACTACTTAAACACATAGACTGATCTTGGTTTGATTATGACTCTTTTATGTTCCCATGATGTTTCACACTAGGGGCATTGAAGCGGTTATAACTTTTCTTTGATTGTTTATCAATTTGTGATTGTTATGTCTTCCGAGTTACTCCATGACATCTATTTAAAGACAAAGAGTTGCAAGGACATGGGACATAACATTTTCATGGTTTTCTGCGTATGGTGATTGTTTCAATGATCCTAGAAATTTTACCTAACTTGGATGTTTATGGTAAGGGATGCCAACATGAGTGGATAATTGCATATATCCTGATCATTGTTATGTGTAAACTACGGTGAGGTTGAACCAATTTCCTTGTCTATTTTCTAACTCAGATTCTCAGTACGGTGTATGAAATATTATGTACCCAAGGATATGAATTTTTAAGGTTATTACGGGTCACATATCTTACATTACACTTGAACAAAACCTGATTCTTAATACTAAAAGGAGATAACTAACTTGTCATCGTGGATTCTATGCCTTGATACTTAAGTTTATTTCTGACATTGCATCCAATACACATAGTATTCATGCTTTCATGGTACCAGTGGGTATTAGTGACAGTTGTACTATCAGGTGATGTCCATTACAAAAATGCCCAATGATGATAAAAATTCTACAATGTATACAAATCAATGACAGTCCTAAGAGTCTGCATGTAGAGATTGCATGATTCATTTTAAAAGAAAAACATAAGGACTTGAGCTCAAAATGATTTCCTGATTCATTTGAAATCAAGGTTAATTACATAATCTATATTACTGATATTGATGTCGTTGCATATCCATGACATACATTCTGCATTCATAAATGAGAAAAGAGAAAATACAAGAACAAAGCATTCAAGCATTGCATTTATTTCTACATCCTAAGTGCATCCATACATTTATTTGCATAAAGAAAATCTCAAAAACATACATTTGCATATTCACTTAGCATCATTTGAAACACATTTTTATATCAATAATAAATCAAAGAGCATAAATGATGTCATCACATAAATCTATTCAACTCATCATGAGACCAAGATCATAATCACATGTGCATCACTCTAAACATCTATAAAAGTATGAGAACCCATGAACATATCAAGATCAGGAACAACTATATCAGATCTATCAAATATGGAACAGATAAAAAATGTGGAACTATCTACAGAAGAGTATTAGAATATTAGTGTGCATCAGATATACATGTATGAAAGTCTATAGTACAATGAATGATCTAAGAAGGATCAATATATACAAAATGTCTCAAATATATCAAAATACAGAATCAGGTTTGACTTCCACCCTCTCCCCGATCTGGAGGAGGAGGAGGAGGTGTTACAAAAGGAGCTGGTGGAGCCATTGCTCCCTTAGAATGCTATGCAATATGGGAATATGAAGGAGCTCTTTGTCCCTCTGAAAATTTAGCATGATATAATCCAAAATAATATGCATCTTGCTGACCCTAATGTGTCTCTATCCATGCTTGGGTATCTCACTCTTCTCTGAGCATATCTCCTTGCCAATCACTCTCTGCTCTTAGGTGCTCGGGTTGTGCATCTCGATCTACCAGTAATGCCTCTAATGTAGTGATCCTCACTCTGATCTTCTCAAACTTGCACTCATACTCTGATAATGTATCACCATCTCTCCTAGAGCCTTTGCCTGTAGCCTATCCCGTAGGCCTATCCTGTTGTCTATCCTGCTGTCTGTCCAGCTGTCACTATTGCTATCTTTGCTACTCTCTAGTCAGCAGTGGACCTAGATCTCTCTATGGAGAAATGAACCTAAGGTGAGTTTGTCTGCCACTGGCGCCCTCTCCACCACCCACTGCACCCCCACCCCTATCATCACCATCATCTCCATCATCTAGACCCTATCCTCTGTCCAAAGGAGGGTGCCCCCGTCTATCCTCTCTCATTGTGCTGCTCCTCTGCCTCTGACAGGTCAATCATCAGCTAGATCATAATCTAATGGGTCCTCAATCCAAGGAACTACCTCATCTGGAGCTGTGAATCGTGGAAAAGGATGTTGTAGCATCCGTGCAAGATATCCATTCGAACAACCTACATCTGCAACATCTAAAAGAATATCCCAACCAACTACAACCATCTCACTAATAGCATGCTGTGCATTCTCATAAACCATTCTGGCACCCCATAGTGGCTCCTCATCATGGATTTGGGCATAAGCTGATAAATCCTGACACCTGCCTTGCACACGGCTGTACTGTCTCAATACCCGGGTAACCAAGAAGTGATCTACTATGTACATGGTACGTATGATCAAGTACCTTATTTGAAAAAAATTACGACATCTGCCACCTATCTAAGACCCACTCCTCGCAATCAAGGTATGGTCGCCATACAACTACAGTCGTGTCATAAAAAATCTGGCACCAATACTCTACCTTGCCCAAATGGGGCTGTTGAATCCATCCTGAATACATGTATACATAAGGTTACTAATCCAAGCGTTGCCTATCTACTATCAACTATGTCACAGGGATATGCTCCTAGGCCTAGATCTATAACATAAGAATCCCTATAGTCATACTATGGGAATACTGATACACAATATCGTGCAACTCTTGATAAATATGGGCCAAAATGCAGCTACCCCATGCAAATATCTGGGAAGATACTACCATCTCTAACATATTGACCCAGCCACAAATGAAACCATGTTTTCCTCTGTCAGACATAAGAACACCTCCAATCAATCTGGCTAAGTAAACAGGAAGATGATCGTAATGATCACACATGTAATCCCAAGTAAGGTACTGATGAGCTATAAAATCATCCGCAAAGAATCGCCGAGCTATGGCAATAGCTGTAACAAAACTAGCATCAAATTGAACCTCTTGCCCCATAACAGGAACTTGAATAATGCACCACACATCCTCAGGTGTGACCATCATCTCACCGGTTAGGAGATGACATGTGTTGTGCTCCAAATGCCATCTCTCATCAAGCGCAGTCAACAACCCCCGATTTACCCTGATATCAGGTAAATCTCTCAAAGCAAGTAAACCTACACAGGTGACTAACTCTACCTCATCCCCTATCAGAGATCAGGATAAAGAAAGGATACGACCTAGATACAGTCCTCGAAAAGACACAACCTCAAAAGGAACCTATTAACAGACAATAATTACAGGATCAAATCAACATTCTACTTAAGGCAACAATGCATAAAAGTTATCAGCTAAGTGTTCTTGATTGTCAGAAGAAGAAAAATAGTCAAAATTGGAAGGAAACAGACTCTAAAACAAAAAAAAACTCTTCTTATACGTGGTGCAATCCTTTTTACAGGATACAATCCATGATTTCTAGGATGTGATGGGGCATCCAGGAAGCAATCCTATTTTTACAGGATACGACGCAGGATGCGGGGCGCGAGCCTATTTTAACAGGATGCAATGCCATTAAAATTCCTATTTACCTCTACTACATGTGATAAAAAAGGTAAAAACAAGATGTGATTCGAGATTAACAGGATACGACGCCAGAATTTTGGTAAAAATAGGATGTGACGCGGGATTAACTAGACATGATCCCAAATTCAGGATGCAATGCAAAATTCAATGTTCTCTAACTACTTCAAAAATGTATAAAAATGAAAATTGGAAATATGGACAGGTAGGTTTTGAGGTACTTACCACCAGTGGTAGTCAGCTGGACACTGATGTCATCGGGCGAGATCGAATTGATGTTTATGCACGGGGACCACCATCTTCTCTGCAGAGCTTTCAAATTACCAAGGATAAAAGTGAAAATGAATGGGTAAAAAGTGAATTTTGGGATATATATTTGACTTTTTGAGCTATTGAGGAGCTCTGGAAATCCTCCAAGACTATTGAAACTCAATTTTGTTCTATTTCTGATTAATCAAGAATGAAGTTGAACACACAGACAATGTTTTACACAACACAGTAAAATTTTTATGATAGTCACCAAAAATGTAGAATTGCTCCATATGTTCTAAAAATTATTCACATGCTTTATGCAATTCATTTTTTGGGTTCTATATCATCAAATTGCATGTTATTCATCAAAATATTGGTTCGACATCTGTGAGGTCCATCTCGGACCCCATCGTAGTTTTTCTAGTTCTTGCTTATGATAGACTTAGCATATGATACTTTACTTTTGATGCATTATTAGACATTATGGACCTTATGCTTTATGTCACAGATTTGATTGTTATGGATGC
>MU228074.1:20433-32410 GCA_018584345.1 Thuja plicata
AAAGAGGGAATCCTTATAAAAGGATACCGAAACCCTAAAGGGAAAATCTAGGTTGCATAATAATAATTAATAAAATAATTAATTATTAAATGCCTAAAGTTTAGCTTAAGTAAAAGAGAGATAATAACTGACTTAATAATTAAATCAATATGATTTAATTAATAAGTGGAATCACTTTATTACTCTAACACCTAGAACCTCTGCTATGTTCAGATGAGCACCTTTTGACCGAGGTACCTCATTAGTGTTTGTAGCATCAACGACTTCTTGTGTAGTGAGAAGTGATTGGGATTCTTGTTCAAACTGTTCTTGAAAGTGTGGAGGTATGTATAAATCACCCTGGCGACCTAGATTTATAGTATTTATTTCTTTCTACTCCTCATAGCTTAATGGAGCAAGGGAAGTGGTGTCATAAGAATTGTTGTTAGTTTCTACTGTACTGACACGCAGTATAAATTCATCTGGCTCAGCAAAGAATGTTTCCAGGTCTGGAGGAATAGGATAAGGAAAACTATCCTCCTTAGAGCTGTCTTTAGATTCTTCAGTATTAGATGTTTCTTCAGGTAGTAGTTGTTTATCTTCTCGAGGTACAAAATTTTGTATTCCCAGTTGAAATGTGAGTTTCTTGAAGCCTATACCTATAGATTCACGTGTTCTGCGCCCAATAGCTTCAAGTGGTGCAATTAATCCCATATGATTTGCACCTATAGGACCATTTCCTTTGTAGCCAAAACATTGCATAATAGAGAGACATTTTCCATACTGCTCAGGTTTTATGTCATAAGGGGGAGTATTTTGTTCTGAATTGTCTTCTCCTTTATAGATCCAAGCTTTGATAGCTCTATTTTCAGCTTCTTCTTCTAATGGTACCATGGCTTGTACAAAGGTACCACCATACTTTGTTGGAGGAGGAATCGTAGAAGGTTTAGTGCTCTCAGAAGGTCATCCAAAAGAATGTGGAGACAAAGGCAGAGATGTAACAGATAACATAGGTTCAATCTAATATCCTCCCATGTCAATTTCTTTGAGTGTTAAACTCTTTCCATTTTCTTTTAATTTAGTCTCAAGGAGCTCAATAGATTCTCTGTTGGTAGGCACAAAGATGTCAGCATATTTTGTGAGGGCATTGCAGTCATAGCGTGTATTAGCGGGTATAGTCACTTTAGATCCTTGGAATGAGAATTTAATGCACTAATGGTACGTTGAAGGGACAACCTACATTTCATGGATCCATGTCCTGCCTAATAGAATATTGTATGCCAAAGGAATATCAAGCACTTGACAGATAACATCTCATTCAACAGGGCCAACTCTGATTGGCAACACAACTAGCCCCTTAGATTTAGGTTCTTCTTCATCGTAGGCCTTAATAGTAATCTTTTTGCGGGCATTAATGTAGTCTTTTTTGTAGCCTAACTCAGTAAGGAAGCTAACAGAGAAAATATTGAGGTCAACGCCATTATCTATGAGGACATGGCAAACACGCTTTGGACCAATCATGACATTAATGTGTAGAGGGTTATTATGCGGGTGACTCAAAGAATGGTCATCTTCCTCAAAGAAAGACAAGTAATGGGAGGAGGTCAAGTGACCTACTATGGATTGAAACTGATTGAGATCAAGATCTTTTGGGACATTTTCCTTGGTGAGAGCTTTGTCTAGGTTTCCCTGTGAGTAGGGGAGATTTTTAGCAAGTCAAAAATAGTGATCTGGGCATTAGTATGTCGCAATTGATCAATAATGTTGTAATTGGAAGCACTAGATGAGGAACCCAATTTTGGATTCTTATTGGTAGATCCAACATTAGCTTTGTCTAAAGGTTGCGTTGATGTAGACATAGAAGGCTCAGGGCCTTTGACGATGATCTTAGCATGAGATCGAGTAACAACATTAACACTAACCTGAGACTATTCTTGTTTAGAAGACTAAGGTGTATATCTTCACAAGATGAAAGGTGTTTTGGGCTTGGGAGTATCTTCCCTTCCCTTGAGAATGATGATGTTATAGTATTCAGTATCAACAGGTTCAACCATATCAATGACATTGTCATTATTGGTGTATGCATAGTTGACCTTAGCATCAATATTTTTGCCTTTAGATGATTCACCTTTTCCATGAGGAGGAAATCGGTCTTTGAAATCTTGGTGATCAGAATTCTTGTTGTGACCTCCTACAAAAATAACTCACTATCGATGAGATCTTGGATTTTATGCCACAATTTAAGACAAGTAGCTGTTTTATGACCTTTGTTTTGGTGAAAATCGCAATAAGAAGATTCATTCCACCAAGAGGGTCTTGGTTGCGGATCATAAGGTCATGAATTATCTAGTGGAGTGAGTAGATGGTTGTCCAAGAGAGTCTTGTAAACCGCATCAAGAGGTTCTCCTAAAGGAGTGAACTCACACTTGGGTCTAGGAGCCCAAGGTTTAGATCCAAAAAATTGTGAAGTACTCAGTTTTGAATCTGTCGTAGCCTGTTTAGTGGCTTTGGATGCTTGTATCATGGTAGTGAGATTAAAGGAAGCCTTGGAAGGCTTGGGAGTCACATTTTCTACAACTCCATCAGTCACATCATTTTGGTTTTTGTTGGGAAATTTGAGTTTATCTTTGCTTGAGGAGGAAGACCCTTGTTTATTTTCCTTGTGTAAGGTCAATTCTCCTTTCTTGATCATAAATGTCTCAATTCGCATAGCTTGCTTAATCATGTCATCAAATGTTAGAGGACCTTGTAGCTATAGTTGATACCCCAAATTGGGGAGAAGATTGTCGAGAAAGATGTCCAACTTTTCAGATTCGAGTATCTTGCAAGAATATCGTGTGTAAAGTTGTCTCCATATTTGGAGAAATGCCAAGAAGGATTCCCCATGATTTTTTTTCAAGTTGCAAAGATCTTAGATATGAAATGGATGTTGGATGTTGTGAGAATAGTGTTGTAGAATTATACTGGCAATTTCATCAAATTTTTTGATGCCATTTGGTAGTCTAGAGAACCACTCCATAGCCGACCCTCCCAAACTACGTGGGAAGAGACACATGAGATAGGTTGTGTCATGTATAAAGTCCATAGAGAGGGTACCAAACTCCCTCAAATGATCTTGGGGGTCAGATGTACCCAAGTATTTATCATATTTGGGAAGTTCAACTCCTTTGGAAAAAGGAGGCATGCATAGACTCTTATCAAACAAGAATGGATGAATGTTGTCTAGTGTGAATTGAGTTGTAGGTTTGTCTTTTTCCTTCATGATTTGAAGGAGTTTCTCTTGCATGCCTTGCATTTTCTTTTGCAAGCGAGATTTTATTATTTCTTCCTCTTTCTCAACAAGTGTCTCTATCTTGTAATCTGAGGGAAGTTTGGCACCTTTGGAGGCTAATTAGAGAAGGTATTTCTCCTTCTCTTCTTTTATTATGAATGCCATCATTCTCATGAAGTTTTTATTATTGTGAGCATATAAAATATCCCCTTGGATTATTTCTCTTTCTTCCTCAGATGGGGGGTCTTGAAAAGTGTATTTACCCCTGGTTTTGGAGAGATTATCTCTGCTATGTTCACCTGATTGATTGTGTTCTTCCATCTTGTCAGAATGAAAGTGGGAAGTGTGTAAAGATTTTATAAGAGGAGATTGAGTGTCCAGAGATGTTGTAGCTCTAGGAACTCTTTTTGTTTCAATAGTGTCAGATTCGGGAAACAACTCTTCAGAATTGGAGTGTTCTTCAAACAAAGGATTCTGACCCCTACTAAGGTCTACTCAGAATGTACGTTGGACGTAAGGTCAAGATGTCAGAGAGGGAGATCAAGATGATTCCTCACTAGATTCACTAGACTTAGGTTGTGTGATATGTGAAGGGAATGTTTTTCCAGTTCGAGTTGAAACAGTCATAGACACAGGTTATGCAAGGGATATGAACTAGGACCAAACTTGAAACTGTCTCAAAGTAAATGCATAGAATGTGCTAAAAGGTGAAGTATCCTTGGTGAAAATCATCAGAGATGAGGCTAGAACAGCCAAGAATTGACTATTGCGACACAAGGCATGATGAAACAGTAGAAATAGACCAAAAGATGAGACAAGACCAGTTTAAGAAAGAATCACGTAATACTCAACCCAAGAAACCAAGTTTTTGACTGTGTGAAGATAGAAGGTAGATAAACAGACCCAGATTAGAGACTAGATTTGACAGAAGTATGCTTGAAATATGGGAATTAGCTCATTGTTTTGAAAAAAATGCTTCAGACTCACGCGAAGAAGTATCTTTTTACGTGAAGATTCTCACAAACGTGCGCAAAACTATGCAGTTCCATGCAAAGTTTGATGACAGACTGGTGCAAAAATGATAGCAATATTGCAAAGTGTTGCATGAATATTTTCATCATATTGCGTGAGGTTTCTTAGAGAATGATGGGAAGATGGAAGAATGTCACGTGAAACTATGCAATTTTGACAAATGAAAGTCTACAGAATCAGACAGTTAAGACCATATTGTGTTTCCCAAGATAAAATCATACTATTTTCTAACAGATAGTTTGAGTTACAGATCATTTTGGACATGTTCAAGTTTGACATTTTGTGTGTTTTGGTGATAGTTTTGATTGTTCAAATGATACACCCATGAAAAACACATTAAGCAGAATGTTTGTAGTACCAGAACAGAAACATCACAATCTTAGGATAGCCAGGACAGTATCTGTTGAATCCCCACTTGAACCAAAGTTTAGCTATGCCTACTCTTAGTGGACAACTTTGAAACTTGGATGCATGGGCTCCTCTTTACATGTGCACTCACTTCTCAAGCACACCAAGCTTCGAACCCCAAAGGAATTGCTTCCCAAAGGGCTGTTGTCTCTACTAAGAGTCATAAGAGTGTGGGGTGTCTTAGTCAGTCTCTGACCTTCTGTGCCAACAGATAGAAGGTTTTTGGAAACTAGAAAAATATTTTGTAGTAAGGACATCCATTCAGGTGGTTGTGATCAAGTCATTTTCCCAATTAAGGGGGCTCTCCCAATCCCTTCAAACCAAGGCTTTCATCTTAACAATGTTGGGACTTTAATGCACCACTAGGGTACTAGAGGAGATTTTGGTTTTCACAAAAAATTCACACCTGTCTATTGTCACATTAATCACAATAGCATTTTTTGTATATCGGTTAAGAAGGGCTTGGCTTTAGCCTATTATCAGTTGGGCATCCAATCTCACCGGCTCTGCTAAATCTCTCAGGAGGTAGCCACTCTAGAAGAATCACATGAATTTCTCTTACACCCAAGATCCATAAAGGTGATGGGAGAGGATACGTTCATGTAGTTCTTGGAATTAAAATCTAGAAAACACTTCAATCACGCAAGACAATGATTCATTTTAAGCACCAACCGAAGTGTGTTTTTAACTACTGAAAATAGACATGAGAATTTGTGAAAACACGTAAGGTCTTTGACAAACGTCCTGCAATAAACCCATTAGTAGTTTGTAATGACTTTCTTCATTTCAGCATCCTGCAATAAACATGTTAGAAGTTTATGATTTCTTTTCTTTATCTCAGCGTCATACAAACCACTGTTAAGCTATTCTAGAAGATAAAATTAGAGAAAACAGATGTCAAAAAATAGTAGATGGTTAGAAAATTGAGAAAAAAAATATCAAATAAAAGCTCTGGTGTGGAATTTTGCACGATGATTTAGCATAGATCGCGCGAAGAAGTGCAGAAGGCCCAACAAAGAACTAGAAGTTTACATGACATTAAAACAGAGTAGTACCTGCCCCATGGTGGGCGCTAGAAATGTATGTGGTAAATTTGGCCTTGTTAATCAACCATACACTTCAACATAGCCCTTATTCATCAGATACACACAAAAATGAATATGAGATTATTCATCTTGCCTGTCTGTATGATTCGACCTATTGCCTTCTATCCAGTTAGGGTTTCAAAATAGATCTTAGAACGAGAGTCTCACAACCATAGACCAATCTAGAATGAAGGATTTATGCTTCCATGAATGCAATGCAATGATTAATCTAGAAATTAAACATGCAAGATTAATCTAAATGATCCATTCAAACTATAAATGAGATTAAAACTATGCCATGGTTTCAATGAGATTATTCTAGAAATTGAAATTAATCTATTACAAAATGAAATTATTCTATATGAGATTATGAACTAAGAATGTAGCAACAATTCAATATTCTAACAATGCATATGACTAGAAATTCAAGAAGGAGGAAGCAGGTGGTTTGAATGAGAGATGAGAGTTCTTTTATAGACTCAGAGGTGATCAGAATAGAAAGTTTCCTTTTTGAAATAAAATAGATAGAAAAGCCTGTTCAAAAATAGAAAGCTTTCTTTAAAAGAAAAACAATAAATTGTTTTCCCTTTGCTTTAATTGTTTTTCTTTCTGATTTTAACTGTTTTATTTTGATTTTAACTGTTTTCTTTCTCTTTAAATCATAGTTAATTCAAAACTTCTATTTCTGAACAGAGGAAAGGTTTTTGAGAGAATATTCAATTAATTAAATAAATATGACCTCATAAATGTGTTTTCTCAATTATCTAAATAATTAAATTTAATTATTGAAATGAGGATATTTATTTAATAATTAAATATTATTTAATTCTTTTTCATGTGTTTTAGCTAAAAGGGGTGAATTTAATTTAATTAAAGTGCTAGGACTTTATAATTAAATTAATTCAATCATAGGGTTTTTTTAGCTAATAGATATTTTAGGAATTAAATATAATGTATGATTAATGCAAATTTAGGATTTTCTACATTTGACACTCAGGTCGAGTAGAGTCAATCAAAACTTAGAATTGCCTAGTACAATAGGATTTTGATGATCTAGAAGAGTGACGAATGCAACAAAATTGGTTAGGGTTGCAAGATGCCAATTTTGGGGTGTTATAGTTACCAGGCTGAGAACAAAGATGAGAACACTGACATCGAATCTGATGAAGATATTGAGGTGGTATTTATTTCTATGAAGGATAATTCAAACAAAGAGGAAAGGTATGTTTATACTGTAGTCATATCTAAGGTTAGTAAAAATTATGTCTAGATTATTGATAGTAGTTGTACTCACCACATGAGTGTATATAAGGAAAATTTTGAAAATTTTGAATACTATACTGGTGGATCAGTAAGAATAGGTAATAACTCACCTTATTTGGTTGTAGGTAAATGAACCATAATGTTGAATAATCTGATCTGATGTGAAAATTTATATTGGGTAAAAGGAATTAACTATAATCTATTGAGTGTTTCACAACTAAATAACACAGGTCACCAAGTTTCATTTGAGAACAAAAAGACAATGATCTTTAATGAATTAGGAAGGTTGATCGGAACTGGTGAACAGAGAAAAGGTAACCTATTTTATCTTGATGATATTAACACCACTTGTTTAATGGCTAGAAACAAAGACTTATGGTTGTGGCATAAAATGTTATGTCATGTGAAATTTGATGACATAATTAGGATAAGCAATAAAATGAAAGTAAGAGGCTTACCAAGGATGTCAAAGTCCGACCATTTCATGTGTAAGAATTGTCAAAACGGTAAAATGAAAAAGTATAGTTTCAAGAGAAAAACCTACACATCTAATGTCATTCTAGAATTATTCTATACTGATCTATGTGGACCAATGAGAATAAAGAGTTACTATGGTGATAGATACTTCATTCTCTTTGTTGATAATTATTCTAGAATGATGACAATTATGTTCTTAAAAAAGAAATCAAAAGCATTCAAGATGTTTAAATGGTATAAAGCTATTGTAGAAAAACAAAGTGGTAAGAAATTGAAATGCTTATAATCAGATAGAGGAGGACAATTTATTTCTGATGAATTCACTAACTTTTGTAATGAGCATGGAATTCAAAGACAGGTTTTAGCACCAAGAACACCACAACAAAATGAGATTTCTCAAGGAAGGAACATATCCATTGTTGATTGTGCTAGAACACTGACGATTGAGAAAGGAATCACTCAAACCTTTTGGAGAGAATCTATCAATACTTCTGTCTAAACATTAAACAGAGTTCAATTGAAGAAAGACACCAATAAGACACCTTATGAGCTATGGTATGGATACACACCCAATGCAAATTACTTCATAATTTTTTGGAATTCAATGTTATATTTTGAAAGATGATAGAAATGGAAAGCTTGACTACAAAGGTGAAGAAGGAATATTTTTAGGGTATTCTACCAAAAGAAAGACTTATAAATGTCTTAACAAATACTCTAACAAAATAATTGAAAGTGTAAATGTCAAAATAGATGAATTTCTGAGAAAACTGACAAGGAAAGAAAAAAGGAACCAGAAGACAATAGTAGGTTTGTCTATAAAGAAGAACTGGACACTCTTCCTAAGCAATAGTGTATCACTCCCAAACGACAAAATAATACACCCAAGCATCAGGCTGCAAACACCAAAAATTAGGAAATTTCTCAAAATGATGTCCCGAGTGATGAAGATCAAAATGAAGGTCAAGATGATGATCAGAATGATGAATAAAGAGTTGAACCTATACTTGCTAAGTATTTCAGAAGACACCATCCAAAGAACCAGATCATAGGAGACAAAAAGGCTGGAATGAGAACAAGAAGTAAGTCACTGAACACTAGATGTTTAATTTTTCATTTTGAGCCTAAATCTGTTAATACTGCACTTGAAAATGAAGAATGGGTTAGTGCTATGAATGAAGAGATAGAATAGATTGAGAAGAACAAAACATTGACATTAGTACCTAGACCGGATGACAAAAATGTCATTGGTACCAAATGGATATTCAGAAACAAGCTAAATGAGAATAGAAAAGTCACAAAGAACAAAGAAAGATTAGTATGCAATGGGTATGCACAAGAAGAAGGTATTGACTATGGGGAAACCTTTGCACCCATTTCTAAACAAGAATGAGTCATAATTTTACTTTCTTATGGCTCATTCAAATGATTCAAGGTATACCAAATGGATGTAAAATTCGCATTCCTAAATGGAATACTAGAATAAGAATTATACATTGAACAACCAGAAGGGTTTATTGATCCTAACAAGAGAAACATGGTTTGTAGACTACAAAAAGCCTTGTATGGGTTAAAGAAAGCACCTACAACATTGTATGAAAGACTTCACTCATATCTCATAAGTATTGGATTTGTAACAACAAGTGAAAATAATAATCTGTATTTAAAAGAAGATGATGATGATAACATTTTGATTGCTGAAATATTTGTTGATGATATCATATTTGGAGGGAATGATATGTTACAGAAATCGTTTTCTAATGAAATGAGCAAATAGTTTGAGATGTCAATGTTTGGGGAGATCAAATTATTTCTTGGTCTACAGATTCTTCAACAAGATGTAGGCATCTATAACACACAATCCAAATACATCAAGGAAGCGTTAAACATATTAAAGATGGAAAATTCCTAACCAGTTGGAACACCAATGGAAACCAGATGTAGGCTGACAAAGGAAGACAAGTCAACTGAGATAAATTAGAACCTATATAGATCTATGATTGGCAAACTCATGTATGATGTTGATACTAGACCAGATATAATACATGCAAGTGGAATAGTTGCAAGATTCTCTCCTAATCCCAAGGAATCACACATGACTATTGTCAAAAGAATTCTTAGATATCTAAAGAATACTGAAGACTATGGCTTATGGTATAACAAAGAAGGAAAATTTGAGCTTCAAGTTTATACAAATGCTGATTGGGATGGAAAATTACATGACAGAAAGAGCACAATAGGAGGAACATTCTTTATGGGTGAAAGACTTGTCACATGGATAAGTAAGAAGCAAGGATGCATCTCACAATATACTACAGAAGAAAAATATATGGCTGCTGCTACAAATTTCTCTAACATTGCATGGATCAAACAATTACTGGAAGGTATGAATATGAAAATTCTTTAACCAATGATTATCTATTGTGATAATACTAGTGAAATTAACATTTCAAAGAACCTTGTCATGCATGCTAAGACAATGCATATTGCTATCAAGTATCATTACTTAAGGGAACAAGTGCAAGTGAAGGAGGTGATACTAGAGTATCGAAGGAACAATTAGTAGACATATTTACAAATTCATTACCTCAAGATACATTTGAGTACCTAAGAAAGAGACAAGGTGTTCAACCCTTGTTTACTGGTCACTAAGCTAAATAGGAGGTTGTATCATCCTACACATAATCAGAAGATGATTCATGTTGATGCAAGAAAAGAGATGGACTACAAAGACACATCAGTACACAATAAGGTACTTATCTGTAACAAACACCAGAGTTATTATATAGATGATAGAGAGGAAATTCAAGGAGTCTATTATAAGGAGGTATATAGTTTAACATTGTTGTCAAAGAGAGAGAGTATATGCATTTGAAATATCTATCATGATATTCCAAAGGGAGAGAAGTATCCTAAGGGAGAGATGACTCAAAGGGAGAGAGTGTATCCATATGAGATATCTATTGTTGTCAAAGGAAAAAGAGATATGAATATAATAATCTATCAAGGAGAGGAACAGTCAAAGCGAGAAAATATTCTACAACAAAGGGAGATACAAAATTAGAAGTTGCTACATCTATCCAATGAAGGGAATGAAGAATAAAGAAAGTACTCTGCAAGTAACAAATCTAAGCTAGAAGAGCTTACCGAGAGTCAGACATTTGTATTGGTTATAGAAAAATAATTTTGGTAGAGATTGATGAACTACGACTGATATATTTCATATTGTAATAGTATTATGTAGTATGTTGCCATCAATGCCAAACAGAGAGATTGATGAACTATAACTGATTGAATGTTTGAAGATGTCAAGTTGATGATCACCAAGATGTAGAAAGTTAATGCAAGAAATTAAATTAGTTAATGTATTGTATTTTCATTGATGTGAACTTTGTGTGTGTGTGTGTGTGTGTGTGTGTGTGTGTGTGTGTGTGTATATATGTATGTATGTATGTATGTATGTATGTATGTATGTATATGTATATGTATATGTGTGTAACACCCCAAAATTGGCACCTTATAATCCTAAATCAATTTTTGTGCATTCCTCCAATTTTCTCATCATCGAAGTCTTATTGTACTAGGCAAATTCTTTTCCTTATTGACTTTAATTGACTGAGTCTCAAATGCAAAAAATCCAAATTTGCATAAATCTGACATTATATTTAATTCCTAAATTCTCAAAGTTTATTAGCTAAAAATCCCTATGATTAATTAATTTAATACTAAATTCCTAAGTGCTTTTAATTAAATTAATTCCACCCCCTTTAGCTAATATACATAAAAGGAATTGAATAGTTATTTAATTGATTGGATGAATTATCCTCAAAAGGGAATTCCATAATTCCATGTGAAAGGTCACTCATGTGGCAATAATCCATCCTTTTAATTAAATAATTATTGCATTTTTGTCTCAAATGGAAATGAAGAGGCAACCATTTCTTTTCAAGAAACTCTTCACCCTCTTTCCATGGTTTTCTATATATTGGACCTCTTTTTCTTCATTTTGGAGGATGATTTTTGAGAGCATCAAATCTATAGTGAAATTTGCATTGATTATTCCATGCTTTTGAGTTTAAATTGCATAATTAGATTAATTTTAATTTGGATTAAGGATATGTTGATTTTATTTACAATTCATTTACATATCTAACATCTCAAATTCATCTCTCAAGATTTCTAGTTTAAATGCAATTTCAATTCTAGATTATGAGCATTTGAATTCTAGATTAAGAGTATTTCATTTCTTAGATTAATTGCAATTTCATTCCATAGAGTAGTTGCAATTTCAATTCTAGACTAATTGCATCTGATTCCATAGATTAATTGAAATTTATTTCTAGATTAAGAGCAATCTCATTTCATAGATTAATTGTAGTGCATTCATGGATTAATGGCAATTTCATCTTCTCTCATGCTTTAGAAATCCTCCATGTTAGCAATGGTCAGGTTGTTGGCTCTC
>MU228074.1:32741-50569 GCA_018584345.1 Thuja plicata
ATATATATATATATATATATATATATATATATATATATATAGTGTCAAAGACTTCAAAGAAATAAAGAGATAAAGGTTATGTTATCAGTAATGCATAAAAGTTTAGTATGTACACCAAGTGACAACAAATACCAATGGATAAAGAACCCTGAGAAGAGTTACTGTGATACCCGATCACAAGTGAAAGTCAAGTATTGCATGATAGGAAGACAACCCCGACAGATAGAGATGCCCAAGGACAAATGAATTCAAGACCGAGTAAACAAGGAGTTAAACATCATTAAGAACTGAATGATGCAGAGGGTTTGGCAATCTAGATCTTTTCTTCACTCCAAGGTGCTTTTTTAACTAATCCAACCATCCAATGGTTTCTCTTTTTGAATCTTCTTTCAATTAGGATCTATAAGACCCTCTCCTATAAATTCTCCTCCAAGGTATAGTTGGTTTTTAGAATACTCGAAGATTTCTAAGCTTAACTAGTCCAACTAGTTAACCAAAAGCCTAGTTTCCTCCACTAGAACTCCACTTAGAATGCCAATCTTGTGCCTCAGATCTTCCCACACATTCACCTAGACCCTTAACACCCCTCTTGACCCATTCTTGGTCATTCTGCACTCATTCCAATACTCCTAGACCCTTTACCAACCTCATTGGTCACCAATTCACTAGGAGGCTTAATGGCTCAATTCCTAGTAGGTCCATTTTCACCGATTTTGGCCAAATGCTCCCAAAATATCCAAATGAATACTCAAAAAAACTTTACAATATTCAAGACATTACTCAACACTGTCAGAATCCAAAACCCTGACCTCTGAAAACACCCAAAACCCAAATTTATTGCAGCCCTAGATTATAGCCTATTAATTAGGCCTCTAGACGAGTCAGGATGAAAAATTGTTAAACTTGTCTCCAACCTTGGAGTCACCTCTTTCCACCTTCAAATACTTTTAGGAGAATATCTAGTGCATCTTCAAATTCCACTAAGTCCTTCCCAAAAGATCATTGGTGCTCAATCAAACACTTTCTTCTCCCTGTCTTGGCTCACCTGGTTTCACCCGTCAGCCATAGGGCTTCACTTTTGGCTTGTGAAATCCATTGAAATAAAAAAAAAGAAAAACATAACCCTATCTATATACCCTAACCCTACTTCTCCCATGGTTTTAGATAATTCCACTAGAGGGATTTTAGGTTAGAGTCATTTGTAGCTAGGTAGCACTGTTTTGTCTCTGTCAGACCAGTGACCTTAAACAAATTCTAACTTAACACCTACTGAACTTCAAAAAAAATTATCTATTGCATATGGAAGTTGAAAGAAAACACTACACTTTCATGGAGCTCGATCACTTATGCCAATCCGTACACAACCGTATAGTAACAAAGATACATTGCAGATTATTTTAATACAAATACAATCACGCGTACAATGGTGTCAGAAGTAAATGTTTCAATCTAAAATATCATTAACCTCTCCAAAACATTGAATCCATGCTCATACATTGAGCATGGGTAGTTACACCAGTTCTAACTACATTTTGTCAATTCTTGCAAAAGTTGTTCGAGCAACTTTTTAAAGTTGCTAGCAACATTTTGTATTTTGAGCATTTTGACCTTGTTTGTCAACTTGATGATTGTTAATGACTCCTACGACCCTAAATAATATATGTAGGGTCCTAAAACATACCTCTAACCCACATTGCACTTAAAATGGAAACTTTTCCCAATTTGAAGCCAAAATGACCCAAAATCCCTAATGAGCACTAAGGCCCTTACAAACATGAAGTTAAACTATATTTGCATCTAGCCCATTGGAACTTATTCCCAACCACACAACACAACCTAAAAAAAAAAAAAAAACATGATAAAACATTCAAATAGGGAGGTTCCCTGCACCATACTCCCCTCAACAAAATAACTCAAGTCCCTTGAGTTAGGAGGTCTTCAATGGTGACCCCATGTTTCAGAATGTCTATCTCTATCATCCAAGTGGCCTCAACTTTAGGTATTCCTTGCCACTTGATGAGGTACTCCTTGTAGTTACATTTTCTTGTCTTCTTGATCACTTTAGAATCCAACACACTTTCCAATTGCAATGGCTTTGGGGTAGGTAAGTCTTTTACCCAATCATCATCCTCCAAATCTGCAAGTGTAGACTGACCTATGTCTATAGATGATCCCTTGTAAGGGTACAAGTCACAAACATTGAAAATGGCTGAAATCCTCAAATCAGGAGGTAACTCCACTTCATAGGCATTCTTGCCATACTTATGCAAAATCTTCAGTGGCCCTATCTTCTTCATGAGTAGTTTAGTTGGTTGACCCTTGGGTAGCCTCTCCTTCCTAAGATAGGCTAGTACTAGATGCCCAACCTTGAACTGCAAGTCTCTCCTAGTCTGATCAGCTTTGGTTTTGTACTTCTCCACTTGCTTTTGTAAAGTCTTATTGACTTTTTCATGTAGCTCTTTCATCTATTCTGCAAATGACTCTCCTTGTGCACTCCTCTTGTATTTCAAACCAATATCTCCCAATTCCAAAATCCCTCTAAGATTGACCCCATACACTATCTCAAAAGGGCTCTTACATGTACTCATATTAATGGAGTCATTATAGGAAAACTATTCTTGCCCTATGATATGATCCCATGACTATCCATGTTGTTTAGTCAAACACCTTAGCGAATTCCCAAGTCACCTGTTGACTACCTCTATTTTTCCATTTGATTGTTGATGGTAGGCTAAAGAGAAAGATAAGTTTGTACCAAGCATCTTCCACAGGGTGCTACAAAAGCGACCCACAAACTTACTATCTCTGTCACTTACAGTATTTAGTGGCAGTCCATGGATCCTCACAATGTCTCTAAAGAAGAGACATGCAATCTGAGAAGAATCATTTGTTTTCTTGCATGGTATGAATTGTGCCATCTTTCTAAAATGGTCCACCACCACAAACACAATGTCATGACCTCTAGATGTCTTTGGTAACCCCAAAAAAAACTCCATACAAAGGCACTCCCAATGCCTTTGGGGTATAGATAAAGGTTTATACAACCCATTTTTTCTGCTTTGTCCTTTTGCCCTCTGACAAATCTGACATTTCTCTATGAATCTCCTAACATCTGACTACAACTTAGGCCAATAGTAGTGCCTATTCACTTGCTCCAATGTCTTATCCACTCCAAAGTGGCCTCCCAAGCTTCCTTGGTGTTTCCACTTCACAATATTGTCCCTGATTGAGCAATGAGGTACACACATAAGGTGAGCTTTAAACAATACACCTTCCTGCAACACAAACTCACTAAAATCCACTTTGAAACCCTATTGAAACTTCACACATGCTTCATAGGCTTCTCGTAAGTCTTTTTCCTCCTTGTATAGATCCTTTATGTTAT
Source organism: Thuja plicata (assembly GCA_018584345.1). Lineage (NCBI taxonomy): Eukaryota > Viridiplantae > Streptophyta > Pinopsida > Cupressales > Cupressaceae > Thuja > Thuja plicata. Next base: position 36,127 of record MU228074.1, read on the forward strand.
CCAACCCTACACTTTGCAGTTGTATCTCTTGGATTGTGAGAACTCTTCTACTAAGATAATCTTCAACCTTGTTTCTAACCCCCTTCTTGTGCTTTATAACAAATTTATAAGCCTACAATGATTCTACCCACTTCATGTGCTTTTGGTTCAATTTTTCTTGTCCATTCAGAAAACTTAGTGCATGGTTATCAGTGTAGACCACAAACTCCTGAGGTAATATGTAGTGTCTCCACTTCTTAAGGGCTTGTACCATATCATATAACTCCAAATCATAGGTGGATGTCCTTCTTGGCTTAGCACTGCTCCAATAGCCAACTTACTAGCATCACACTCTACCACAAAGAGTTGACTGAAGTTAGAAAACCTAAGAGTAGGCAGCCCTACAATCCTTTTCTTTAACAATATCAAACCCTTGGTCTGCTGCCACAATCCATTCAAACTTACATTTGATTCCACCCTTTATGGTGTTAAGTATAGGTGCACACACATGACTTAAATTCCTCACAAACTTCCTATAGTAGGAGGACAACCCATGGAAACTCCTAAAATCCCCTATGGACCTAGGTTTAGGCCATTCCAAAATGGACTTAACTTTATCAGGGTCCATCTTCATACATCCATTAGCAACCACAAAACCAAGGTAAACTAATTCAGTTATGAGAAACTCACACTTTTCTTGATTTATCATCAACTTATCTTGATGTAGCTTCATTAATACCACGTCGAAATGCTTCATGTGCTCCTCCTTGGACCTGCTAAAGATCAAAATATCATTAAGGTAAACTGTTACAAACTTACCAATGAACTTTGCTAGCACTTCATTCATGAGCCTCATGAATGTTCTAGGTGCATTACTTAGGCCAAAGGGAATTACTAGCCACTCATATAGACCCTCATTGGTCTTAAAAGATATATTCATCTCATCACTAGGCCTCACTCTTGTCTGATGATACCCTGATTTCAAATCCACCTTTGAAAAGTAACAATATCCTCCTAGATTTTCCATCAAATCTTCTATTCGGGGCATTGGGAACCTATACCTGATTGTGATTTTGTTTATATCCTTGGAGTCCATAAATATCCTCCATTTTCCATCCTTCTTTGGTGCAAGTACTATTATTACAACACATGGGATCAAACTCTTCCTTATTAATCCCTTGTCTAACAAATCTTGAATTTCTTTTGCTATCTCTGCATTTTAGCTTGGTGTGATCTTATATGCTGCTTTGTTTGGAAAATTTTCTCTAGGAATGAGCACAATCTGATGACTCACATCCCTCATAGGTGGTAATGCACTTGGCAACCCATTGTCTACTATCTCATGGTATCTTTCCAAAAAATCTTGTATCTCCAATGGCAAACTGACTTTCTCTTTAGTTTCCTCTTTTGTTTTCACCATTAGTGCACAACATACTCCTTTCTCCTTCTTCATGACCTTTAGAAACTCTTTCCCACTCAATAACATCACACTGGTCCTCATATGCTTCTCTTCACTAGTTTCTTGCAATGGATCCATTTGGAACTTCTTTCCTAGCTTTGTGATGACATAATTATTCTTCTCTCCATCATGTATTTCTTTGACATCATATTGCCATGGACGTCCTAGGATTAGATGACATGAATTCATAGGAAGTATGTCACATAGGACCTTGTCCTTATACTCTCCAATATCAAACTCAACCATATTTTTCTCATCTACCACTATTTGTTGTCCCTTGTTCAACCATGAAACCTTATAGGGTGTGGTATGGGGTATCCTTCTCAAATTTAATTTCTCCACCAGCTCAGTGGACACTATGTTCTCAGTGGATCCAGAGTCCACTATAACCTTGAAAATCTTCCCATGAGACCTACAAGGTGTCTTGAATAAGTTATTTCTATGTGGTAGCTCTATAGTGTTAGGCACTTTCAACAAAGTTCTTCTTAACATCAAGTTCTCTCCATCCAATACTGGCCTTGCCTTGGAAATGGGAGAAGTAACACTTTGAGTGTCATCCTCCTGCACCCACTGATTCCTTTTATCCCCCAATGAAGATGAAGAATTTTTTTCAGGACACCTGCCCATTGTGTGACCTACTTGGTTGCAATTATAACACCGGCCAGTGAAAACTGAAACAGATCTCCCTTGGGGAGCGAACCTACCTCTTGGCGGTCCTCTACCTCTATCTCCTCCCCTGTGGAAAGATCCTCTATACTGGTTTCCTCTCCCATTATCCATGGACTAATTGGCTTCTTAAATATTAGGGCTCTGTCTCCTACCAGAGTTACTTCTTCCCCTTTGGAACCCTCTATTATTGTTTCCACCTCATCCTCTTTGATGGAAGTCATTCCTCCTTCTAGCCTTATCCTGTTCTCTTAAGGCTAGTTGGAAACATTTGTGCATACTTTCCTAAGCCATCATACGGATCTCATCTTGTATCCCTTGCCTTAGCCCATTGAGATACCTTGCCACTTTCTCCATTTCATCTTCTTGTCTCCTAGCCCTTAGGCTTAGTTTATGGAATTCCTCTGTGTAAGCACTCACTATCATCTCCTTTTGTCTTAAATTCTACAACTTTTGGCACATTTGGATTTCATAATCAGTAGGCAAGAATTGTGCCCTCAATCTGATTTTCATCCTCTCCCAAGAAACAATCTTTTTCTTTCCACTACTCACTCTATCATCCTACATCATCTTCCACCACACCAATGCAGATCCTTTAAATCTATCCTTAGCATAGCATACCCTCTTCTCGTCTAATTCTTCTTTGTAATCAAATTGGTTGTCAATGGCTTCAAGCCAATCCAACAACTCTTCTCCATTCAGGCTACCACTGTAATATGGTATGTGTTCCATGCTATCCTTGTTTAGGGACTTAAAGGAATCCAAGAATACCTATTTTTTCTTTATCTATCTCAGGTTCCTTACCTTTGTTTGATGACTCTTCTGATTGAATTTCATCATCCCCGTCACTCTTATCACCCTATTCTGTGATCTTCTTCTTTCCCTTTGTCTCGGACACATTAGCCTTCTCCAAGAGGCCCTAAACCAATTCCACTATGGCATCCCTACTCATTGTATTAGAATTTAGGTTGTCTACCTCTTGACTTCCTTCCACTTTAGACATACACAAACTTCAAGATGATATGGCTCTGATACCACTCTGATGCAAAGGGTTTGGCAATCTAGATCTTTTCTTCACTCCAAGGTGCTTGTTTGACTAATCCAACTATCAAATGGTTGTTCTTTTTTGGATCTTCCTTCAATTAGGATCTCTAAGACCCTCTTCTCTAACTTCTCCTCCAAGGTATAGTTGGTTTTTAGAAGACTCCAAGATTTCTAAGCTTAACATGTCCAACTAGTTAACCAAAAGCCTACTTTCCTCCACTAGAAATCCACCTAGAATTCCAATCCTCTACCTAGGATCTTCCCACACATTCACCTAGACCTTTTACACCCATCTTGACCCATTCTTGGTCATTATTCACTCATTCCAACACTCCTAGACCCTTTACCAATCCAATTGGTCACCAATTTACTAGGAGGCCTAATGGCTTAATTCCTAGTAGGTTTATTTTAACCGATTTTGGCCAAATGCTCCCAAAATCTCCAAATGACTCCTCAAAAAAAATTGAAATATTCAAGACATTACTCAACACTGTCAGAATCCAAAACCCTGACCTCTGAAAGCACCCAAAATCCAAATTTCTTGCAGGTCCTAGATTATAGCGTATTAATTAGGCCTCTCGACTAGTCAACATGAAAAATTGTTAAAATTGTCTCCAACCTTTCATTCACCTCCTTCCACCTTTTAATCCTTTTAGGAGACTATCTATTACATCTACAAATTCCACTAAGTCATTCCCAAAAGGTCATGGGTGCTCAATCAAACTCTTTCTTCTCTCTGTCCTAGCTCACCTGGTTTCACCAGTCAGCCATAGGGCTTCACTTTTCTCCTGTGAAGTCCATTGAAACAACCAAAAATAATACCAAAAACCTATCTACAGAACCTAACCCTACTTCCCCCATGGTTTCAGACAATTCCACTGAAGAAATTTTAGGTTAGAGTCATTTCTAGCTAGGTAGCACTGTTTTGTCTCTGTCAGACCAGTGACCTTCAAAAAATTCTAACTTAACACCTACTGAACTTCAAAACAAACTATCTATTACATATGAAAGCTAAAATAAAACACTACACTTTCATGGAGCTCGATCACCTATGCCAATCCGTACACAACCGTATAGTAGCAAAGATATAGTGCAGATTATTGAAATACATATACAATCATCTTTACAATGGTGTCAAAAGTAAATGTTTCAATCCAAAATCTTATTAACCTCTCCAAAACATTTAATCTATGCTCATATACCGAGCATGGGTAGATACATCAGTTCTAACTACATTTTGTTAATTCTTGGAAAAGTTGCTCGAGCAACTTTTCAAAGTTGCTAGCAACATTTTGTATTTTGAGCATTTTGACCCTTTTTGTCAACTCGATGATTGATGTTGAGTCATAAGACCCTAAATAAGATATTTAGGGTCCTAAAACATACCTCTAACCCACATTGCACTTAAAATGGCAACTTTTCCCAATTTGAAGCCAAAATGACCCAAAATCCCTAATGAGAAATAAGGCCCTTACAAACATGAAGTTAAACTATCTTTGCATCTAACCCATTGGAACTTATTCCCAACCACACAACAAAACCTAAGACAAACCAAAAACATGCTAAAACATTCAAATTGGGAGGTGCCTTGTACCACTGAAGTTTAGAAATGACAAAAGACTTTGTTGGAAGGAGCTAAATATGGAGTTAACTAATTGATAACATTGTTTTCATCGACCAATTAAAAATATATAAATAAGCTAGAGATTTAAAGATACTTTTGTTCCAGTTGTCAAGGATAAATCTGGGGGATAAAACTAAAGAATGCTTTAAAGAAATAATGGCAAGATTTGCGGATAATGTTAAGAACACGAAAGATAAGGAATTAGAAATGATGAAATCATGTCTATAAGAGAGACAAGCTAATTCATTATGAATTGGGTAAAAATAGAGGATGATGAAGTTAATATTGGTGAAGATAATAATTCTTCATATAGTCCTGATCAAACAAGCTGAAGAATAGAGCTAAATTTTTCTACAGACACGGAGCAATAGAGAAGCAACAGCATCACTGAGCATAAAGAAGTGGAGCAAAGGAACCCAAAAGAAACATTGATCAAAAAGGTATTATCAGATTACAATAGATCTAAACATATGCAAGACTAATTTGTATTTATGAATAGATCATATACTATTTCAGTTTAACCATTGATTCAGAAAATATCCTAATAGAGTGGGATTTAACTATCCTTTATATATTGAGATACATCCCAAGGAGTATCAAAAAGTTTCTCATGAATATAGCATAGTGAAATACCAGATATCAAGTGAAAAACTATTATATTTAAATCCTCTAACAAGGTTGCACTTAGCAGTGTGCTTGTAACCTTTAACAGGTTTGGCTCTTCACCAAGCTCACTTGAGAAGAGTGAAAATTTTGGGTTACCAGTCCCAAGTGGTTTTTCCCTTAACAGGGTTTCCACGTTAAAAATACATGTGTCAAATGTGTATATAGTTCATTTCTTTAATGTTTTTATTTACAAATTACTAAAATATGATTGATTGGTAAACACTAAGTTATTTACTTTATTTTGGTAAAGACTAGAATTCTATTCGGTAAATCTTAAGAAAAAGGATAAAAAGTGTATTCCAATTAGAAGTTATTTGATAAGATTATTTAAGGGCATACATCTTGTAGGAATAAACATAACTAGAGGTTTATATTTGTGGTATAAAGTTTTGGGTTGATGTATTTGATTAATTTTTGAGGCCACTAATTCACCCCCCCCCCCTCCTCTTAGTTATTATAATAGCCTTATGGTATAAACCATGCATGTGTTTGTAAAATTCCTCTGCTTCAACATGTCTTTTATGTTTCTTAGTATTTGCAAGCTCCTTTAGCTATAGAGTACATTTTCGATTATATATAGAAATAATTTTAAAGGGAGTTACTATAGAAATTTAGCCACATTTGTAGAGTCACTAAAAAAATTAATAGCATAGAAAAAATTAATTTGCATAAAGAATCTCTAAAAACTCTTTAACCACTAGCTCTTCCCAAAATCCCTATTTTGGTGCAATAATTTTTTAACTTCATCTATTCCTAGTTGGGACCCCCTCATTCTCACTTCTTCCTAATATGTTGATCAAGAATGAGGGCCCAAATCATGCCTCTGAAGTGTTAGAATACATTAAAATAGATATAAAAATAGAATTTAATTGAAAGAGTTAGATCACAATTGTAAATAAAATAAATGGAATATCATTACTTAGAGAAACTTGATGTGAACTTTGAACATCAAGAGAAATCCCCAATATGAAACATCAAAGTATTCCAATATATCTCCAATATGGATAATGCAAAGCTTCAATATGCCCAATATATGAAATACAGGCAAGCTAGCATGTTTATATATGAAATTTTTGATAGAAAGCATGGACAAGGTTGAGACGAGTTTCTAAACTTGGAGGAAGTATAGTCTGGATGGAACTCAACAAAATCCTCTAGAAGAATAGAGTCCAAGTTGGACTCAACCATATCTTAGGAGGAGTTAGAGTTCAAGTAGAACTCAAGCATATCAAAGGAGGAGTTGGAGTTCAAGTAGGACCCAACCATATCAAAGGAGGAGTTTGAGTCAAATTATGACTCTATAATATCCTCGTAAAAATAATATCCAAATAAATAATATCCTCCTAATAAATAAGTTCACCTTAGTAAACTTAAGTCAAGAGTGAAATGGAAAAGAACCGTTTACTTTTAACATCCCCCCTAATAGTAACTTAGAGAGTACAATAATTTAATACATAGCTTATGAGTCCTAGAAACAAAGTCAAGTTGGGTACCCATGTACAACTAAAATTCAACCTCTCATAACCAAGGAAAAGAGGGAAAACCTCAACGGAAAAACCCTCCCCCAAAAATAGAAATGAAAAGGAAATAAAGATGCATGGATGTATGGATTAATCAAGACNAAGCCCCCCCCCCCCCCAATATGACATACATCATACAAGTACAATAAATACTCCCCATACAAAAGAGAGAAGAAGATAAAGAGACACCAAGTAGCCCCTCTCAATGTAGAATCTACACATGTGGTAGATGCTACGGGCTTGATATAGAAACTACTCCATGAGTGTCGAACAACATTCCTCCCCTTTGGAAGAAGAGAAACCAAATGTGCATCAATGAAGCCTCTCCAATTTGTTGGAAGAAACCTTTAAATGAATGCAATCTCTAAAACAATATTAAGTGTCCCCATGTCAAAACTAAAAGGTGTCTCCTCCAAATCATGTGTACTATGCCACTCTACTAAAAAAGACAAGTCAGGATCAACTAAGGATGAATGTAGAGAAAGTATCAAAGACTTAAGTGCCTCCTCTAAAGATAAAGTGATAGCCTCCAATTTTTTTATCAAAGTATCTACTATCATGTCAATCTCAAAAGAATGATCAAGTACAGATTGAGGATGAGGGCCAGCAAGAACTCCCTCACAACAATTGTAGAAGGATCATCCTCATAAAAAAAAAGATAAATGTCATCAATAGTGTCTTCCGAATCAGCAATGTAGTCCACTCCACAAACAAACCAATGATGTCTATCAAGTACTCATCCAAAGGAGCTTTGATTGGAAGAGAATGAATGTTATTTTGTATTGAATCAATAGGAACCATAACATTGCCAGAAACACCAACTGGTGTAGGAGACACAATACTTATCTTTTGAACCTTAGTTTAAAGAATACCAAGATTCAATTCACCATATTGAATCTCCTCAAAAGTTTCCACAATAGATTTTTTATTTTATTCATTATCCAAAGGAATAGTGTCAAAAAAAGTGTGAGAAGGTGTATAGTCAAGATTGATGATCTACTTTCCCAACTACTACAATAGATCTACTATGCAAATCCCAAAAAATCACTGAATTCTGAGTGAACTCAAGACTCTTTCCTTCCTAACAATGTGTGATCTGATAGATGGAAAGGATATTTGTGGACAATGAAGGTACATAAAGGACATCATTGAATGGTTTTTTTTCTATGTCAATAGACCCTTTCCAACAAAACACTTGTATATATGTTTTTATCTATTAGGATGTTTGGTGATGAACAAGTTTCAAATAAAGAGGACATATTCTATTATAAAGTCATATGATGTGAAGCTCTAGAATCAAGGATCCATCTCCCTGACTTAGAATATACAATTTCTATAAGTTCTTTCCCCTTCTATTTCATTGTATTAGATGAGGATAGTGAATATTTTGAAGGAAAATTTATTTTATTCTATGTCCAAATATGCTTCAAATCATCAATTTTTTTTAAATAACATTGATTCTCATCATTCCCATATTTATTTAAATATGCACATGTGTGCTTCTCCTTTTTAGATGATTCCATTTTTGAGGAAGAGGATTCAAATTCTTTCCATGCCTTGTTATTTTTCTTCTTTTGTTTCTACTCAAGATTTTGTTCTTCTCTCTCCAACTTAGGCTCACTAGTAATCAATGTTTGTGACTTGGATGTCTTGATTATACCCATTTCAATTAGCTTTTCTTCCTCTTGGACTAGAATATTGGAAAATGCATCAAAATTATGATTAACATATGTAGCTACCATAGAAAACCTATTGGTATGAAAGGTAGAAACAAATAAATAGTACTCAGGACCAACCTTGGATAACAAATTGATAATCAATAGTATATCTTCCCTAGTTATCTTTCAATCCTTTAGCTATGTTCTCAGTTGTTTAATCTTGGAAATGTACTCTTGTATGTTGTTGAAACATTTTGGATCAAGATTCATCAAATAATTATCAATCAAATAATGCTTAATCTTGTCTGTTTTACCATGCAAATTTTCAAGAGCATCCCAAGCATCTTTAGGTGTCTTGAATGATTCAAGATGAAATTGTAAATAAAAAGAGACTAGTGAAAAAATGTAACCAAGATATTTTTCATGATTGATCTCCCATGCTTGAAGACAATTAGCATCAGTTGGTTGGGGAATAGATCTATTTATATATCATGTGCAACCTTTTTCCCTTATATACTTCATACTAATTTTTTCTATGATTTATAATTATATGGAGTTAGGAGGTCAATTTTAGATTTCCCTATTGTACTAACACATAGAAAAAGAACCAATGCAATCAAAACAACACAAGATCACTCCCACCTCCCAAATTCACTAGATTGAAAATCACTCCTCGAGATATTACAGGTTGGGCACTTTATAGTTTAGTGCATTTACAAAAAAAAATTTGAGTTACAATGCCTAGAAGGCTCATAATGGATGGAATTACAATTTCTCATACAAAATGAAGTAGAGAAAAAATATGGAAAAATTACCTATGTAACTATGTAGTGTTCTTCACTAGATTTATGATGATATCTTGTTTTTAAAAAATAGAGCACTGGGGTGAAACTTGTGCCCAGATGAAGATAACTAGAGGTGGACCCACTCCAAGTGGGTCTCACTAGAGATGCACCCCACTAGAGGTGGGTCCCACTAGAGGTGGTCCTTGCTAGAGGTGGATCCCACTGGCAGGCCACTCTAGAGGTGGGCCCTATTGGCAACCTCATGCCTCCCGTAACCTTGGTATTCTAAGAACAACTACCCAACTTATTAAAATAAGGTTGTTTATATGAGAATCACTCTACCTTAAAAGTTAGTCCCTTCAACTTATTAATTGACTGAAAAATCTAAAAATAGGGAAATGGTTAGAGCCCCTAGACTATAAAATATCTAGGAAGAACCCACCTAGTTATGTAAAGAAATCAAATTTAATGAATAATTTATCCAAAAGCCCAATAATATTGTTCTTATCTAGCTTTATTTTTCTCCCCGTGAACCATCTTGATCTAGGTCTAATATAATCCAAAACAAATTCATTGAACCATCTCCTTGAATTGATATATATGGGTCTATCATGCATCATGTATTTATTTTTATCTTCTAAATTTAGAGTAACATTAAAATTACCACTAACATTCCAATCAATCAAGCCATGGGGAACACTAAGGGAGAAAATTAAATCTCAAACCTTTATTCAATAGAACTATAAGTTGGGTGAGAATAAATGTTCAAAAAATCCACTAGCTACCTCTTACAACATCCTTGTATTCATAGTTAGATAAAATTATTTAGTATCACTAACTGATAGGAAAAACAAGTTATCAATTAATACCGGATCATATTAAGAAAGTCATGTCAATAGTCTAGGGAAGGAAGTTCCTCAAAATTATAAAGTTTCAATTGACATGAAGAGGCGTTAGACAATACAAAGGTTTGTGTGACCTTCTAGGTGGACCTCCTTCATCTAGTTCTAGAGCTTAGTATCATAGTAAACTTGAAATTTGGGAAACTCCAATATAAGTTAAGTGATTCCTCTCCTTCACATGTTTCAAAATTTGTAGACACGTTATTTCTATTAATGATAATTTTAGTGGGGATCATTGCATCTCTATCGATGGGGTTGTGATTGAGTATTTAGAGGTTGGTAAGCTATTGGAGAGTCTTCTAACTACTATTTCAATTTGAAAATATAATTTTATGCATTGGGATGTTAAAGATAAATTTTGAGTTTCACTTCTTAATAAATGCTTTTTTTTAACTTTACATTCTCTCTTAAATAGGACTAGCCCAATATTATTGCTTTTGCCCCTTGCTTCTTCAGCAAGCATAACCTTAACCTTATCAAATAGTTTCCAAGTTTTGATATTATAGTTAACCTTGTTATTTAAATCATCCCACTTGGGTTAAGTTGCTGAAAGATCTTATGGATTTAATTGTGTTTCTATTTTTGCATGAATTTGATTCGGTTAAGTTGGCAGGCCTCCCTTTGGAAATGTAAGATGATACTATAATTATTAGGATAGAATTTTATTTTGGTTAGTTCATCTTCATCATTACAATAACTAAAGAGAGGTATAAAATGATTTTTTAATGGTTTTTTAATTTCATTAAATGTTATAAGTTTCTTGCTATATCAATACTACTACAATCCCATCTAGGGTACTAGACTAAAATGTTAGAATTTGATAAGTCTACTTCTTACTATAAATGTTTCTCTTCTATTTTTTGTATACATGATGCCTTCCCTAAATTTTATTGTAGAAAGGTTCTACCCCTACCTTTAAGGGTAAAGACTATCCTTTTTTCCAACTTCTCATGATATTTCATTTTCTTCTAGTGTATATTTAGTTTTGGATTTGACTGTCCATTTTAGTGTGAGATTGATTTTTAATATTGATCTTCTTAAAATATACATTACTTTCCTCCTATTTTGATTTGCATATTCATTGGAAGTTTCAAAAAATATATTTTTCACAGTTCTTTTTGTGTGTGTGATAACCTCTACTGTTATTTTGGATTCTAAGCCTTCTCCTCTAGTGCTAATGGTTTTAGCTCATCCTACTCAAGATTTATTTAAGTCATCTTATCAATATTCCTCTCTTTACCTATTTTCATGATCATTCCATACACCCAACCACTTAAAATTTGAGGTACTACTAGATCTTATTCCATTAGAATCTTTTATGGAGGTCTGAATTCCTAACACTTTATTAGAGGTTCATTTTATCTTTGGACCATCATTAGTATTTCTTCTTTCTTTTGCTCCATTTTGAGATATCAACTCGTTCTCCTCTTTTTATATTTCCTCTACCCCTTATGATACTCTAGGGAGGTGAACGAAGATGGATATGTTGGTTACTATTTGACACTTGGCCATGTAATTCTATGCAAGAAACTAGATATTCTATTGTAGTAAGAGATGTTTCTAATAACTGTCAAAGTATAATAAAGGATTCCTCCTCTCATAAATTTAACAAAATGATTATTACATAATAAATTATTAAGGTGTTAAATGAAAACCATTAGAAGAATATAGTAAATAAACTTATTATGGAATTTATGCCACATAGTACTTCTCCACAAGTCTACTTGATGAGTGTCAATGCCTTTGCTAAAGTCAGCCGATTAATTTAGCCTTTTTATAATTCTATGGTGGTGTAAGCTAAAGGTAGCTAGGGGGATTTTAATTTACCTTATGGAAACCCAACAACTTGATAGGCGTTCTCAATTCTCAGGATAAAAACTACATTAATAAATTTTTATAATGATGTTAGTTGTTTGCAATGGGCGTTATCGTATTTCTATACCCCCAATAATATAGTTTAGAGGAGAGGACTTTGGTATTCCCTTCTTAGGTTTAGAGAAACCTTCTAAAATTAGAATTGGAATATTATTGGATACTTTAACTCTCCCCTTACCCCCTCAAAAAACATGGGGGTGTCACTTAATTTTTCAATTATGTCTATTTGATCTTGTATGAGTCCTTCTTAGTTTAGAGGTGCTTTCAATATTCATTTTCCTATTATATCTTGGGATCTGGTTCTCTATTTTTTTAATCTGTGAAAAAAAGATCTTAGCATTTATTCTCAACAATATCTTTTAGTAAGCCAAATTGATTTAAATATCCAATTACTAATTCTATGTATGCATTCTAGAGTGATCAAGAAACTAGCGGCTTGTAGTAGCCCATTTTCTATCATCCTTTATGTCATTGGGGGACTAATATATTTATCAATTCTCTACAAAATCTTGTTTAGCTGAATGTTCCCTAAGCTTGGTTTACTTTTTTAATGCATAGTGCTAGATAAGCTAGGTAATTATTCATAACCCAAACACTTATACTTCATTATGACCTAAATTTAGTGACAAAAAAGAACATTTGTGTTTAAAATATGATATTTTTTTTGTTCGGGAAATATACTAAAGACCTATTTTATTCCTCATAATTTCTTCAAAAGGAAATTTCAAAAATAAATTGTTATATAAATTGAGTTGAGAGAGGATTTTTAATGTGTCATTAAATAGGTTTAATTATTGTACCTCAATTTTCTTCTATGAACTCTTTACAATGATTTTTCCTCATTTTCTATGAAATAATTTTTCAATGCTCATTGTTTTGGGAAATAAAAAGGATGAATACTAAATATTGTGAAGATGAATCTCTTTACTAAATATAATCAAAGGATGAGATACAAAGCTTGGAAAGTTACAACATGAAAATCTAAAAATCATATAAAAATTAAATTAACTTAATGTAGGAAATTATTATTAGATCCCTATTCTTAACAATGCCAAAAATAATTGTATATATCATACTTAATGTACAATAGGAAAAGAAGATCACCTAAAAATTCTACAATCCCTAATTCACAAGGTACATTGGAATAGAAAACCACCTTAAGATGGATAGTGTTGACACCACTTGGTAAGAAGGATTCCAATTTAGTATCTATGCTTTTAGGGTTTTTATCCATTTGTTACTTAGAATCAAGAAGGAGAAAGACAAGGTTATTATACAAACAATGAAAAAAGATAGGAAATGAACTTTTTAAGCTACGAAATTAACACATATGGAAGTTTAGAATTTTTTGTCTGCAGGTGGAATTGAAGTAGGAGATATGCAGACACATATTTGAATTTTTGATAGACGGAATCCTAAAAGCAACAATAATTACAAATTTGAGATCCGGGGACTGACACATGTATACTAGTCAATTTTTAGTTAAACCCTAGAGGAACAAAATATGGGAACAAATTAATGTTGTAGTCACTATTTTCCTAGAAGTTTTGACTAAAAGTTTCATAGTTGCTTCATCAGATCATGATCTTTCTACAAACATTCCAACAATTGTGCCAACTATTACTGTAGAGAAGAGTAGGGAAGAAGATTAGATAAAGAGGTTTTTCTAAGTCAAACCACTATTTAGGATAATTTTCATGGAGATTTATATTTTTTTTCCTATATAATTAGAATATTTTACACATATTAATAATTTTCATGGAAATTTATATATTTTATCCTATTTAATTTTTATATTTTTCCTTTCTTTTATAAATCTACATTCCATCTCTTACTATTACTATGAAGTGTATCATAATTATATAATATCAAAAAATATGAACCTACATATTATGTGACATGTGTAATTGAGATAAGTATTTCAAATATATATCTTTCATAAAACTACTTTGTGTATTTAAAACTCATATCATTAATGACTATATGTCAAATATGATTAAAAATATTGCAATACAACTAATGGTTAACCAATGAAATGTTGCATCTTTTTAATACATGAATTATTATGGTACATATGTTTTTAATTGATATAAGGGTGAACCCACAATAGTGGGCTACACTTTTTTGCCTGAACAGACACTGAACTCCACATTTTGTAAAAAAAATTCAGATTCAGATGCATATTATGATTAAACCATTTGAAATCAAAAGATGAAGTAAAGTAGAGTCTTTTAGGATTTTCTGTCTAGATTCTATATATATATA
>MU228074.1:50710-75150 GCA_018584345.1 Thuja plicata
TATATATATATAGACAGAAAATGGTTTATTCTTTCTCCCATGAAAACTGCTATGTTGCTGAAACCATCATTTTCAAAGAGTTGCATTGACTTCATAGAGAATAATTTTTTTTCTAAAATATTTATCAATGTGCTTCTTTTGAATTTAGTTTTTTAGTATCCATATGGAGGGCATGCAAATGGTTTGATGACATTATCATGATTATTGCATATTTTATGAACATTTGAAGTTGAGTAAACTGTAATTTTGACATACCTTGACTACGTAGCTTATAACTTGTTGTGTACTTATAAAAATTCCTTTTTTAATATAAATTAGACTCAAATATGGAGGGAACTTCAAATGTTTCAACATTTTTTCTCTTTTCTACTATTTTTCATTGAACATCAAACTTGGAGGTTTATATTTGATAAAAAACCTACATTGAATGCATGTAAAAAAACATAGGCCTAATTAATTCAAAAATTATCAAATCTATATTTGTTAGAAATATTGTTCATATTACTTGTGTGATAAAAAATGACATCTCCTTATTCTTCCATTTGAGCCCTGCGCTTGAGCCCCGAATCCATGAAAACTTCAGACTTGTGTTAACCTCTCCAAATGACCTCTAATTAGAGACTTTTGATAGAAACTAATTTCGATAGAAATTAGTTTCGATAAACTACTTTCTATCGAGAGTATTTGACTATAATTTCCCTTAATCAAGGACTTTCTATAGAAAGTACTTTCTATCAAAAGTCCCTACTTTCTATCGAAAGTACTTTCTAAATCCCCCTGCTCTGCAAATTTTTGGAGGAATTGCTTCCCCCGAGAAAGTGTAACCCACTATTGTGGGTTCACCCATAAGTGGGGGAGGGATTCCCAACCCTTTCACATTAGGAAAAAACTCATCAAACAAAAGGCTTGGAGAGAAAGCTAGAAAAACCACATGAACAAAGAAAACTTTATAACCAATGTATATAAAAATCTATTAACATAGAGTCAAAGGGAAACATAACTAAAATATTGTTATCCAAAAAATAGTGTGTAAGACAAGAAAAAGACAGAAAATGCGTGTCTAGGTAACCAAAAAACCCTAAACAATATGGAAACCCATCTAGTCTAATATTAGAGCCATTGAAATGGGAATTCAAAACATATGCAAAAAAACATAAAAACCCCCTTCAAATAATGGTCAAATGATCTTCTTTCTTCTCCATAGAGTTGATTATTGGTGCTCTTTCCTATGAAAAAAAAGCACAAATATTGAAAATCCAAGTTGACAAAAAGAATACTAGCAGATATTGGTTCTAGAAATGAAGGGAAATGATGTCAATTTACAAGAGACGAGAGCTCAAATTGTAGAATCAGCAATAAGATATGCAAATTAGAAACTTGCATTGATTGTGATACAAATCTAAAATGGAGAGGGAAATATGTCATAGTTATGACAAGTTATGACACAATAGAAGTTGAATTACTTGAAGGAAAGATGCATTAAATATGAAAGGAAAGTGTAAGAGTTGAAGCTAATTAATAGGAGATGGAGTCTAGAAAATAGAAAGAGGATAAGTGAGGTGGATTTATGAGGAATTAAATTAAATACGAATTTAATATTCCTCACAAAAGATTATTAGCATTTATGAAATTAAAAATTCCATAAATTGGGAGTTTAGCCAATTAATTAGTAGGAAATTAATTAATTGAGGAGACACAAAAAAGAGGGAATAAATAAAGTCAATTTACTTATTCAATTAGGAATTAGGGATAAAGTATATGTTATTCATCCCAAGAAGATAAATTAATTGATCATTGGCCGAATTAATGGAAGTGATGTGAAGTTGAATTGGTTTTGATGACTTTGATGAGGATTAGGAGCAATTTTGATGGTTATGGAATGGTTTAGGAAATGACGAGGCATCGATGATCTTTTACAATGCACTCGAATTTAGTGCTAACAAAATAGCATTGATGAACTTTGAAAATGCTATTGAAGAAGCCATATGATAATGAGGCATCGATGAACTATGACAATGCACTCGAATAATGATGAGGAGAAGGCATTACTAAACTTGACAATGGTCCTGGGGAGACATTGATGAACATGACAATCTTCCTAGATTGATGATAATAAGGCATCAATGATCTTTGACAATTCCTTGGACAATATTGATGATTATAAGGCGTCGATGAACTTTGACAATGCCTTGGACAAGATTGATGATGATAGCATCGATGAACTTTGACAACACTATCGAAGGCGGATTGAAAAGAGATGAGGCCATGATGAACTTTGACAATGCCCTAGAATGATATAAATGAGTTTGGAATGATCTTGGATTGATTTAGGAAGATTAGGAATGATTAGGATCAATTAGGATTGGAATAGGAAGATGATCAATTTGGCCAAAATGAGAGAAATGTTAGTAATTGATGACATGGGAGAATGACATAATATTAGTAAATATAAGACATGTTTAAAAGGGGACACATAGGTTTGAACCATTTTTGGGTGTCTACATTTTTCCCATCTTTCAGACAATCTGATTAAGAGCATTGTCTCAAAGAAAAATAGAAGATCATGCCCCAGGTCAAACAAAAATAGAAGTTCATGCACCAATGGATGGATAGAAATGGACGTAGAGTGCCCCTCAAAAAATTGGGTAGAAATTTACATGAGGACAATTTTTTGAAAAGAAGCTGATGGTTAGGATTGACAAAAGAAATGTTAGGAAAAAATAAAAATTAGATGGAGAAGTGTTAGTAAGGAATGAAGCGTGTTTTCATAAGTACAATTATGTCATAAGAGATTTTTGATATGGAAAATGAAATGTGATGCACAATGACATAGGAAGTCAGGGTATTATTGCAAACTATTTGCATAAAAATAAACACATTATAGACAAGGAATGTTTCCATTCATCCCAAAGCATATGTAATACATGCCCCAAAATTTTCTGAGGAACACCCCGAAAAGAGAAAACAAAAAAAGTAAAGGATCATGAACCATCCCGGCCACTCTCATCACTCAATGATATCATGGAGTAGCATAAGAACATGATCGAATATAAATCAATAAAAGATAAGACTCAATGTACCAAGCAAATCAACAATCATTCTGATCTTATTGTCATAGTTGATAGTTTGTTTGATGATGATGAAGATGTCTGGTTTGAGGAATGAAGTACCCTGTCTAAGATAGATACCGTCTGGTTTCGAGTACACCACACCCTATATAAGACAAATAAAAGGTTTGATAAAGGATAAATCGATGTTCATTTATTGATAGGACAAGGTTGATCCGGTTGATTGCTGGCAATATTGGATAGTTTATCTATTAATGTATGATTTCGTTAAGCGTAATGTTTGACAAGTCTTCAGATTGTGTCTGCTCAAATGTATTTCTTTTTGCAAGGGAAAATTTATTCAAAACAACAAGAAATTATATACATGATGAGAAAATGAAATGAGCATCATTAAATGACATTCATTACTACTTTTTTGATGTTTAGGATTTCTGAAATATTCATTTTTTGTGATTTTTTCATGACATTTTACAATTTATAGGATTTGTTCAGGATATTTTATATTTTTTAGGGATTTTTTCAGTATCATATGTGATTTTTATGGTCTTTTCTCAGGATCGTATTTGATTTTTAGAGATTTTTTCATGACATTTTACAACTTTTAAGATTTTTTTAGGAAATTATGCAATTTTTAAGGATTTTTTAGGACAATAAGATTTACATGAGAAATCTTTGAATTTCCCCTAGTGTCTAGCAAGGTAGGGACATTGTGAAAGGAGAAATGGACTGGTAGATGGATGAAGGCCAAGGGTCACTTGCATTGAATATTTTTAGGTGCCAAGGAATATCCAAGAAATGGGCTAAAATAATTTCTGCCAAGCGGAGGGACTGGTTAAGACAATGATAGGGTAATGACATGGTTCATTGGATGGCATGTGGGGAATGGACATGTCAAGAGGTTTTCCAGGAAAACATGTTTTGCATTTAATGTCCTTATTTTACATCAAGACCAAGATAGGGAGTTTGGATAGGGAAAATGTTAGGATATGAAAAGGATAATGACATGATATGGGTAGGATAAGAAAGATCAATAAGGGATATATGGCTTTTGATAGGATAAAGGATATAGAATATGAATGAAATTTTGTGATAGGATAGACAATATAGATCAAAGGGATCAGGACAATGTAGAGTAGACAGGAGATGTGATGCTTCAAGGGAGATTTGTCGCTCTCTCAATGATCAAAGTTGGGGAAAAGGGGACAGGATAATGGACACGACATGCATAGGATAATGGAGGACATGCATAGGATAATGGCAGATAATGACAGGAGTAATGGAGGATAACACGAATGAAATCTGCCCCCATGTATAGACTGCAAGAAGTTCATATAATTACACATGATGCTTGTTTGCGAGGTTTTCATCATGGTACTTCCCCAAAGAGCCTGTTTTCCAGGTTTTCACTATTGCACGAAATTATTTTTCTTTATTTTTTATTGTGTTACCAAGACTCCTGCTTGCATGGTTTTCATCAAAGCACCTTTTTTTCTTTTTCATTTTTTTTTGACTTTTTGACATATTAGGAAGAAAATTGGATGCATGAAATGACATAGAAAAAGGACTCCATCATCTATAGTCTCTAAAATTTTCTTTTGAAAGATATTGTGCAAAGACGTTGGTAGGGTAATGACAAAGGGATATGAAGTGGATGATTGGATAAGGATGGATAAGGTTTATGAAAAGGATTGGATAGGATGGAGGAAAGGTTGGAAAATAGGTCTTGGATAATGAAGGGAGTGGAAGAAGGCTTGATTTTTAATGGATGAAAATGGATACAAGAATACCATTGGTAGACACCTTGAGGGGTGATGAAGTGATGAAGGAAAATGAGATTTTGGATTTTGAAGGCTTAATGGAGAAATGAATATGCATTTTGGGATACAAGGACCCAAAATGGATTTGGAAGGTGGAAGACATTTAAGAGGGATAGAAAATTTGGATGCCATTTTTTATTTTTGTTTGGGACTCTGTGCTTTAACAAGCTTCGTGGGAATTGAGACGCTTTTTTATTTTTCATTATTTTTGGGTCCTTGGAATTCAATTCTTGCACAAGGGACTTAAGAACCCATATTTCTTTTGATTTTTAGTTTTTCTCAATGGGCCTTTGTGGCCTTTTTGATATTGCTTTTTCTTTTAGGATTATATCTTTCTTCTTTTTTATATGTCGATTGGACTGGACATGTTGATCCTTAACTGTATGTAGATTGCTTGATTTATGGATTTTATGCTTGGCATCCAAATTGCTTGAAAATGGAATGGGATTCATGGATGGATAGGAAGGAGGCCTTTTGGATGGATGGAAGGTTCTCCAAGATGTTTACCTTTTCTGACTTGCATGTGGGAAAGGGTAAGGGGATTGAGAACTAGTGGACGAAGGAATATATGGACCTAGGATGGATGGAAAGGATGAAGGGGGAGGTATACATTTAGGTGTGGATTTTGAAGGGATACCAATGCCTTGAGAAGTAGATTTGTTATTAATAACATGGACATTAGACTTTTATTGGATATGAGAGGTTTCTAATATTCCTTGTGCATGGAGGTTTAACCGTTTTACTTTGATATTGCTTTCATTGATTGGTAGGAGACTTAGTACAAAATGCGAGTCCATTATTATGAGGTGTGTCTGATATGGACATACTAGTGGAATCATGGAATGAACCAAAATGGATGAAAGAAGAGGAACCCATTTGACATGTAAGGGGTTCATGAACAACTTGCATATATGTGCTTGGATCACAAGGGGGATTAAGGGGGATAATGGGATCCTGCAATGGGATAGGAGGAATGACATGATCATCTAGTGGGATAGGATCTTTTGGGAGATATGAAGGGATGATAGGATCGTGTGGGGGACATGAAGGTGAAGGGATACCTTTATCTTGAATTAGCATGGGATCATGGAAACTAATGGAAGGGAGGCCATGATCTTGCTTAGTAAGTGGAAGGTCAATGGGAATCAGAAGGACATTTTGGTTTTGAAATGGAAGGGGATCATCTAATATAGAAAGGATAGGGATAATGGGATCATCATGTATAAGGGGGAGAGGAATAGTGGTATCATTATGAGGTTTGAGGGAAATGGGATCCAGGTCAACAATTGGGGGAATTGGTCATCATTAGGATCTTGATCTTGATATGTTTTTAGACATGTTTTGTCATGCTTTTTATCATCCTCTTTACATGGGATAGGAATTTTGACATGTAAAGGGGATTCTTGAAAGGGGTCAATGTTTTGACATGGAGGAGATGGACTTGGGATAGGACTCTCAAGGATGTGATTACTTGAAGATGAATGACATGATGGAATTGGCTTTAAGGTTTTTTCAACATGAAAGGTACTTAGGTTATGAAGAGGACTAGCTGGGATTTCTTCTATAAATATCCCTTGGAAGGCTAAATTATTGGAAGAGTCACTTGATGGAGAAGGAGAAAACTACTCTTGGGAGGAATGTGGGGATGAAGAAGTGGAGGGAAACATGGATTTTTCTTGAAGGTTAATTTATTCAGAGGAAGTAAGGAGGTCATCCATATGATTGTTTTGGGATGAGACGTTGCAAGACATGGGTGCATTATTTTTATTTTCTTTCTCTAGGATCATTTCACCAATGAGAGCTATTATCTCAAGTGAATCCTTTATATCAAAGTTTTCTTTTTTGAAATAATTTTGTGGTTGAAGTTGTGCCACAATAGGTTGTTCATTTCTTACGCTTGATCGATGTTCAAAGGGTGGCACATTTGAATTTGTCTTTGTTTGATAAAAATTTTGAGGTGAACTAGAGGACACAAAATGTTCCTCATGCAATGTTAGTGTTTGTGACCATGTCCTTGATGTCTTATTCTCATGATTAGCACAGAAGGTTGTGAAATTGTTTGAAGATCACCTGGTTGCAATGGAATGAAGATTGGCTCATAATTTGGTGGTGGCCCCATTTGACTTATGCCACAGTCAGGGTGAAAGGTTTTTTGGGGAACTTGATCAAATAACGTTTGTTCTTGGATATGATTGAGCTAAGCTTGATCTAGAATTTGGTGGGAAAAGGTCTCACTTTACATGTGATTAGATTGAGCTTGGTTTAAAATTTCATTTACGTCATTGGTCAGTGAAATAAGTTTTGGTATCTTAGATCTATGAATAAGAAATTTCATGTCAAAATCATCAAAAAATTAATTTTGATGCTTATTCTTCATTATCTCTTCTATATTATCTTCCAAGATTTTCTTTTCTTTGTTGAATTTGGTTTGCAACTTTTGAATCATGTGTGCATGGACTTGATATAATTGAATGCTTGGTTGTATTAATGTCATTTGTCTTGGCTCAAAATCTTGTTGTTGCAAAGGTATATCTTTTCTAGGATCAAAGGGTAATTGTGACTTTTCCTTATGATTGAAACATGGGTTGATAATTGTCTTGTTGCCTTTTGGTTGCTTCGAACCTAGTGAAGACCAACATGATGACTATATGCAAGTACAATATTTTGACTTTTTTGATAGACTTTTAGGATGAAAATGCAACCTAAGATATGCAAGGACTTTATGAAAATGCAAATTTGGACTTTAGATGATTTATGCAAAGCAACCTATGGCTTAATGCAATTGTATTTTTTTGAATTTTTTACTTTGGGAAAATATTTGGAAAGAAGACAAACCTAAGAGTATAGCCTTAGGAAATTGATTAGGGATTTGACATGAAAGGGGATAAAAAAAATGACAAGGGATGATTGGACTAGGTCAAATCTAGCATGACAAAGATGAAGTTTGACCAAATTGATAAAGGAATAATTGGGACAAAGGGACCAAGTCAATATCCTATTTTCAATAGCATAAATAAAGAGTCTATGGGTTGGATTCTTTATAGGATTTTGCAAAGTTTTTAAAGGATCTAAGGATGAGCTTCTTATGCAAAAGGAACTATAATGAGAACATTTGCAAGAGGGACTAAATGCAAGAGGCTTTGAAATGCAAATGCAAAGGGACTAATGCAAATGTATGTAAGAGTACTATGATATGGATATTCAAGAATGAAGTAAACTTCAAGGGTCCAAGATAAAAGAATTTGATCTCCATATGTTCACAAGGTTTTGAAACAAGGTGTTTTTGGAAAATTCAAAGTTTTCAAGAATGTATGTAAATGTTAGGCATGAGATTTGAATTTTTAGGAGTGTTTTTGAATTCTTCTTTAAATATTTTGAAACATTCACACAAGAAACGTCATGAAGAATGGTTGTTGTAAAATTGAAACAAACACATCACAACCTAAGGATGGCAAGGATAGTATCTATTGAATCCCCACTTGAACAAATTTCAGCTATGCTTACTAATATCGGAAAACTTAGAAGCTTGGAGGTACATGATCCTCCTTATAGTGTACTCACTTCTCTAGCACACCAAGCTTTGAATCCCAAGGGTAGTCACTTCCCAAGGGACTGCTGTCCCTACTAAGAGCTACAAAAATGTGGGGTGTCTTAGTCGGTCTCGGGCATTCCATGCCAGCAGATAGAGGGTTTTTGGTTACTACCACAAGATTTTTAATGAAGTCAGCCATTCAGGTGGCTATGCATGAGGCAAATTAGCTCCATTAAGGAGGCCTCCCAGCCTACAAAAGTTGTGTTCTGTAGGTTTTTACGCACCATGAGGGTACTGAGGGAGATCTTCTATCGGAATAGAAAAATTGACACTTGTTCACTGTGAGATTAATCACAATTACATCTTTTATATACCAGTTTGGAAGAGCTTAGCTTTATCTTATACCGGTTGGGCAATCCCTCTCACTATCTATGTTAAAGCTCTCGGGAGGTAGCCACTCTAGAAGAGTTATATGAATTTCTCTTACACCTAAGATCCACAAAGGAAAGGGGAGAGGATACATTCATATAATTCTTAGGATTACAACCTAAAAGACACTTCAAACACATAATAAAATTTCTTCCTTTTAAGCACCAAAATTGAAGTGTTTTTTAACTACTAAACAACCGCAAAAGTTTTGAAAGACACGCAAGGTCTTCATCAAGCATCCTGCATCAAACACATTAGTATTTTATCATGTATCCTTCATCCAAGTATTTCCAAGGTGCTTCAAAGATCACTAGTACCACCAAAAATCCCATATTCTAAGCCCAAAATAGAGGTATGAGTGTAGATTTACCAAAATAAGCAAAAAACCTTGAAAAAATACCAATTTTGTATAACCAGTGACCAATATGCATAGGAAATGACCAAGTGTGTGCTATAATATCCCAAATTGAATGATATCAGAGTGCCAAGTGTGTTTAATCAAAGCCCCAAGTGCGCAAATCTTTCCCAAGTGCTCAAAAATCCTGACCAGGTGTGCAACTTGTGATTAGAGGCTAAAAATGGACTAAAAACTTGCCAAATTGAAGGGTTTTTCTAAAATGCAAAATTAAAATATTATTAAAAATTAAATGAGGGTTCATTTTAGGCCATTTAGGAATTATTAGGAAATATTGAAATCAGTTTTAAACACTAATTAATCTATGTGCAGATTTTGATTGATTTTGAGACAATTCAGCTAAATAGATATGCAATGAATCCTAAACTATCTAAATGTTCATTTTAGATTCAAAAATCAATTATGATGGTTATTTTTTAGGTAATTTTCAACTTAAAAAAACTTTATTTTATAATTTTACATCACTTTGAACCCCTACATAAGGTAGATTGCAACTTGACTAGAATTGAGGAAAACTGAACCACTAGCTTTGCATGGAATCCTAAACTAGGTGAAGTTCATTTTAGGAGCACATAAATTAAATATGAGATTCATTTTAAGTTCCCAAACTGAAATATGAGGTTCATTAACCAATTTAGGATTCATTTGCACCATTTAGGGTTCATAAGATCCTTAGAATTGAGAAAACTGCAAATATGAATCATAAACTGTAGACCTTCTTCCTAAACCCTAAAGTGTTGACCCTAAATCATCAAAATGCATCCTATTTGAAAAAGTGCATAGACAATTTAACCAAATGCTCAACAAGGTGACCAAGTGTGCCATTCTGGGTGCCAACTATGCAGAATTAACACCCAACTGCACAGAACTTCACACCAACTGCACAAATTTCTTCTAGGACCTTGTAACTACATAAAAACACAAAAATCAGTAAGATAAGAAATTTTTCACGTTGGGTTCATGAAATGTAAGACTAGATAAAGGAAGAAAATGCATATCTAGGTAACCACAAAACCCTAAACAATATGCAAACCCATCTAATATAGCATTAGAGCCATTGAAATGGGAATTCAAAATATTTGCAAACAAAACGTAAAACCCCCTTCAAATGATACTCAAATCCTCTCATTTCTTCTCTATAGAGTTTATTATTATTGCTCTTTTCCTATGAGAAAAATTTACAAATATTGAAAAGGCAAGTTGATAATAAGAATACAAGGATATAGTGGCTCTAGAAATGAAGGAAAAATGATCTCAATTTATAGGAGATGAGAGCTCAAATTGCAAAATTAGAAATAATATATGCAAATTAGAAACGTGCATTGATAGTGATACAAATCTAAAATGGAGAGGGAAATATGTCGTAATTATGACAAGTTATGACACAATGGAAGCTAAATTATTGGAAGGAAAGATGCAAGAAATGTGAAATGAAAGTGTAAGAGTTGAAGCTAATTAATAGGAGATGGACGGTAGAAAATAGAAAGAGGATAAGTGAGGTAGATTTATGAGGAATTAAATTAACTAATAATTCAATATTCCCCACAAAAGATAATTAGCATTTATGAAATTAAAAATTCCATAAATTGGGAATTTAGCCAATTAATTAATAGGATATTAATTAATTGTGGAGACATAGAAAAGAGGGAATAAATAAAGTTAATTTATTTATTCATTTAGGACATAGGGATAAACTATAGGTTATTCATCCCAAGAGGATAAATTAATTGATCATTGGCCATATTAATGGAAGTGATGTGAACTTGAATTGATTTTGATGACTTTAATGAGGATTAGGAACAATTTTGATAGTTTTGGAATGATTTAGGAAATGACGAGGCATTGATGATCTTTGACAATGCACTCCAATTTATTGCTAACAAAATAGCATTGATAAACTTTGATAATGCTATTGAAGAATCCATATGATAACAAGGCATCGATGAACTTTGACAATGGACTTGAATAATGATGAGGAGAAGGCATTATTGAACTTGAAAATGCTCCTGGGGAGACATTGACGAACATGACAAAGCTCCTAGGGAGACATTGATGAACATGACAATGCTCCTGGATTGATGATGATAAGGCATCAATGAAATTTGACAATACCTTGGACAAGATTGATGATGGTAAGGCATCGATGAACTTTGATAATGCCTTGGACAAGATTGATGACGATAACATCGATGAACTTTGACTACACTATTGAAGGTGGATTGAAAAGAGAAGAAGCCTTAATGAACTTCGACAATGCCCTGGAATGATATAAATCAGTTTGGAATGATTTTGGATTGATTTAGGAAGATTAGGAATGATTAGGATCAATTAGGATTGGTTTAGGAAGATGATCAATTCGGCCAAAATGAGAAAAATGTTAGTAATTGATGACATGGAAGAATGACACAATATTAGTGAATAAAAGACATGTTAAAAAGGGGACGTATAGGTGTGAACCATTTTTGGGTGTCTACATAGTGTAACATAAGAAACATGAAGACACTAAAAGATAGACTCTCATTCTTAAAATAGTTAGTCCAATGTAGCCATACAAACTTTGTTCAAGTCATAGTCTTCTTTGCTTTCTTATTATCTTCATCCCTGTTCTTTGGCCCATTTTTCCTTTCCTTCCTTTAAAATTTTCCTTTTCCTCTCATTCTGATTAATGTGATAACACTCCTATGTATCAAATTACTCTTAACCTAAATATTTTATCAATGGATCTTACAAATCTAAATTAGTTTTCATCATTTATTTCACAACCAATACAGTTGTGTGGTTTTTAAAAATCCCTCTTCTACTTATGACTATCTTGTCTTATCTACACTAACCTCTTGCATATAGTGTATAAACCATTTGTGCAATCTCGTACGTTTACACATATTGATACTTTCGATGAGAAGCTTTATATTTTTTTAATTTATGCATAAGATAGATTGATCATCCATGCCATATTGATAACCATCCATTATTCTTAATATCATTTGCTAAGTATGTGATAATTGAATATGATCAATAATAAGAACCAACATGTAATGTGTCATACATGATAACAATAAGTATTTCAAACATTTATTTCTATAAAAAATCAAATTGTGCATTTAGGATTCATTTCATTAATAAGTTATATCAAATATAATCTAACACCTTGAAATACAACTGCTTGAACTATTTGACACATATTTTAAATATATAACTCTTCAAATCATCATAAGATTAAAATATGTAAAATATTTCTACTTAGATGTACCAAATTTATTGTCATCCACCTTTCCATATAATTTTATCATTCATTGATATAAATTACTTCAACTTAATTATAAAAACTATTAAAAATATATATACTTATCTTTTATTAAAAAATTACCATAATTTAAAATATTAAAAAAGTATTGACTTAAAATATCTTAAAATACAAAATTGAAAAGATTATTAAAAGTATTTAGATAATATATCTTACAATCTGGCTCATTGGACTATTTCCTTATGAAGGTTCATATATACTTTCCTTTAAACACAGATTTTTATAAAGTCCACTTTCTATTCTTGTAGCTATTTAAGCTATAAACAAATATCACGCATTTCTATGATTACATTATTGTGAGAAAAATAGAAAAAAAAATATCATTACGGTAAGGTAACACATGATAGAATTAAACAAAATTTGTAGGGACGGATTCATGTAAAAAAAAATTGTTCTCTAAACGTTAAAATTGAGAGGCCGGCCTCCATCATATATGTGAATGGAGTAAGCATACAAGTGAAATATGTATTATCTCATTCAGGAAATTTGATTGCTCAACATCAATATCAAAGAAATCTGTCAATTCCTCTGAGGTGCGAATTTGCTGCAGTGATTATATTTAGGGATCTTCATAATATTTACGAGTGGATTAAACAAGAAATCACTTTCTTTCATAGAGGACGCATTGCCAAATCACGATCCTTGACCAAGGGCACAACATTTCATCAACAATATTTCTGACTTCTTTTCAATTGACGTTACATTCAGCAGCAGATCTAACGGTTCTGCAATTTCTGTCAGGTGCGGATTCGATGAAGTGACTGTAATGAGGGGAAATCATTAACTATGGTGGCTGCGCTTGAAATTCAAAATTTTTGAACTGTAATCTCAGGCACTGAGATACCTTCCAAGTCACTGGGGATTCTCCATTTATACTGCCAGGTTAACCTTACTAAAATTATTTGATTTTTACTAATAATGCGTAGTTTTCTGAGAACATGCACATGCATCATCTTGACCACTACTGCATCTGTACAATGGAGAACGTTTTCATGTTGGTGTTTATTCTCCACTTTCAGATGCAGATAAGCCAAAAGACTGGGATTCCATATCAGAACAATTCCCAAGCAGCGTAATCCAAGAAAAGAGAACGGCAACCCACTCTTTTGTCTCAGTGAAAATGTCTAAGAAGGATAGAAACTTTTTGGTAAACAAATGGACTGCTGGTGTTAAAAATGATCCAGATTATTATTATGTTGAAAATAATGCTTTCTTATCTCCCATATCCCCAATGGAGTGGTTTTCTGGAACAAGCAGCGGTAAAGGACCCATAGATGATTCAACAGCCAATCGAACAGTATCTGATGGAAAGGTAAAGTTGGCGCTTCAGGGACGTCGAGGTAGTATTTCCCAATCAGATTTTGATAATACTGTTGTCAAGCCAAAGGTGGAAAACAGTTCAGGTGTTGCTGAAAGTAAGAATAATGGTGCAGCTATTCAATATCATTTACGAAACTTGAATGCGCAAAGTTTGTGCCGAGTTTGTTATGATTTCAAAAGAAGGAACATTCACCCGATTCCCTTTCACTGTTGTGTTGAAGATAAAGTTACTATGGGTTTTAGAGGGCCATCTCCTTTTGGACCGATAGAAAGGCCGGGCAAGCGAGAAAAAAAAATTGAAGGTTAATGGCATTAATGGCTCTGAGATATATATCTCATTACTTGCTGAATTTCCTCTAATGTTCATATTTTTGTTCATCTCCAGATATCATATACATGATTTTAAAATGATTCTCGTAACCTGTCACTCTGTAAGGTTTTCTTGCATTGTTTTATACTCTCTTGTTTGACGGAAGCTGATAGTAT
This sequence comes from Thuja plicata, assembly GCA_018584345.1. Taxonomy (NCBI): domain Eukaryota; kingdom Viridiplantae; phylum Streptophyta; class Pinopsida; order Cupressales; family Cupressaceae; genus Thuja; species Thuja plicata. The sequence continues at coordinate 65,082 of MU228074.1, forward strand.
AACGTAGAAGGAAAGTGGAGCCTGATCATGAGGAAAGCTTTGAACATTACTTTAACATGTCAAAAGCCTATTGATCCTTCTAAGCTTTTGGTATTTCTATATTTAATGTTTGTGGAAAATATTGAAGTGTGCAGAATCTTCACTCTCCTAAACTCCTAAAAAAAACCCGAAATTGAAGCTCAGAAACAATCAACCAAATAAAATATATTATTATACATGAAATAATTCTCTTTGCTACGGTTCTGGTGTATCTCAATCTGAGCCATCGACGGTAAAATTTCAAAGTTTAAGATCATACTTATCTTCTTTGTGACACTTTCATTCTGATTTTGGTGTTTTCAAAACATAAAGATTAAGGTGCTGATTTGTTGTCATAACCCAAATTTTCATTCATAAGGGTCGAATAGAAAATCCATGTAAATGTTCTTTCATTAGCAGTTTTATATATATTTATTATAGTTTTTGAAATATTTGGATAAACTCATGATTTAATTTGGTAAAAAATTAATAATAAGGATAGTACTCACTCAAGTTGAAATTTGGGTGGGAGACAAAAGTATTAATTGACTATTTGTTCATCAAAGGGTGGCCTTTTATTATGGCAGACAAATTCTATTAAAACAAACCGTTACATTCTATAATGGTGGCATGTAATAACCGCCAACCAAAAAGATGGAGGAACGCAATAATAAGAAGGGAAGAAAGAACTTAAGAGGGATACGGAGAAAAATTGGGAGGAGATTGTCATAGAAAAGCTGGAACCATAGATTGATTTCCCGAAAAATTGGGAGGAGATTGTCATAGAAAAGCTGGAATCATATAAATTAAATATATTCTATAAATTATTTTTTTCAATTATGATTGGTTCAATTGATTTGGTGTTATAGGATCCCTTTTTTTGGAGGCTTCCCAAATTTATTTTTTTCTCATAGTTTTTAACATAGTTTTGTAATATATAATTTAAACCAAAGATAGGGGTGCCTAAAAATGCATTATTTTTTTGCCACTATTTAAGCTCCCTTCTTAATCAGAACCAAAGCTTAGGCAAGTGAGGAATTTTTTTTATTACTAAGTGTTATATGTGAAAGCCGCCTTTTGATTTCTTTTTATGCCACAGAAAACGTTTGGGAAAAGAATAAATCGTAAGAGTCAGTCTTTAACTTTGCGTAGGAAGACCTTCTGTGGGTAATTTTCGCCATAAATTGATGTCTTCCAATTTATTCGTATTTCACTTCAACTTGAAAAGGCTGGGCGAATGTTTCAATTTCCTTTCTTTTTAAAGATAACTTAAAAAAAAACAAATACAGATAAGAAGGAAGTAAGCAGAAGAGTGTTGGTGTTTAATTCTAACTTATGTCTTAGCTTTAGTTTAGATCTATAATTTGTGGATCACCGTATCCAACTACAGAGGAACTTTTGTTTAAATTCCTTATTGCACTCTTCACCTTAATTTGCTATTGTTAACTGGGGGTAAACTTGTATAAATATATAAGTATTATAATGTAAATTGTACAATGAATAATAGATTTTTATTTTCTGAGCAGCTCTGTTTCTCTCTGTAATTTTCCTGCAAGTTGTTTTTTTTTTTTTTTTTTTTTTTTGGNAATTTTTTTTTTTTTTTTTTTTTTTTTTTCGGCTAGATCTATGCAATTATAGCTACAAAAGTCTACATGGTATCAAAGCTTAGGCTGCTAGGAAGAAGAGTAAAGCATTTTTTACAGGTACAGATTGTTAGAGCTATTTTTAGAATGAATTTTTTCATTGTCTTGGGGGTTGTCTCTAATATGTTTTTGTAATCACGAACTGAAATAAAGTTCCATTAAGGGGTTAATCATGTCTTCTGGTATTTGTTTTCATCCATCTGTTGTGAAGCTAACTTCAGAGAATTATATGTCATGGAAACAAGGGATAACTAATCACTACCTTGAGCACAATCTATTGCCCTATCTCCTTGGACATGTTTCTTAGCCAAGCGATTATGAACAAAAAATTGAATGGTTGAATAGTAATGGCATTGCCTATGGATTGATATGCATTACTATTTCTGAGGATATTTTACATCATATAGAGCACACTGAGTGCCCTTTCATTGCTTGGACTATCATCCGGCAATTGTATGGAGACATTGATTCTTCATCTGAAAGTGATGATTCCTTAGATAGCCAGGCTTCTATGGATTATACTAAGGATTTTGGTGCCCCATCTTGTTTGGACACATCCTTCTTGGATGATTAGTTTGTTGATAACCCCTTTGCACCTGTTGTTTCTTTAGAGTTTAGAGTTGCTTCTTTGAAAGCTTCTAATGATTCTTTGCAACAAGATCATTTATGTCTTCTTGATTCAGTTCCATGGGATCAATTTCTATCAGACATCTCTTTTTTTGTTTGTGGAATCACCCATTTCAGATCTAGATGACACTATTGATTTCTTACATCTTCTCTTTGATGGGGGTGATTCTTTGTCAATTATTGTAAGGGAGCATTCTCATTCTCTACATTATCATTCCTCTCAGTTTGATATGAGTATGGATAGCTTGGCACAAAATTTGAAGGAGATCTATTTGTCTTCTAAAGAGATACCTAATATTTTTGCAGAACCATTCATCTTGATTCCTTTTTGCATTTCAATTGAGTGGGAATTCAGTAGTTTGATAACTCAAAGTTTTTATCTTCCAAAAGGAAGAGGCATTATTTCTTGCAAAGGAACCTACTACAACATTCGCTATGCTACATTATGTATTAGCATTCTTTCTCTTCTTTGTGAAGGCACATATGGGCCTCATCTTTTCATTTTCACTTTCTGTGAGACCTCAGAATGAAGGATACTACAACATTGTAACTACCATACAGATTAGTGTTAATTTTTGAGGGGGGTTTTGTTCCCACGGGGTTTTTCCCGCTTTCCTCCTTCCTTCCATCTAGTTTTTCTTTTCTCCTTAGTTAGAATTAAGGGGGGGTGTTGGTGTTTAATTCTAACTTATGTCTCAGCTTTAGTTCATATCCATAATTTGTGGATCACCCTATCCAACTACAAAGGAACTGTTGTTTAAATTCCCGATTGCACTCTTCACCTTAATTTTCTATTATTAACAGAGGGTAAACTTGTATAAATATACAAGTATTGTAATGTAAATTGTACAATGAATATTAGATTTTTATTTTCTGAGCACCTCTGTTTCTCTCTGTAATTTTCCTGCAAGTTTTTTTTTCCTTTCAGCTAGATCTATGCAACTATAGCTGCAAAATTCTACAAAGAGAACACTCAAATATGATCCCTAATGAATATAGGCTCATGATTCTCTTTCTAAGTAAAACTAAATTGAAATGTGTGTCAATTACAACCTAACTTAGCTGAAGATTTATGGTTGAGAACATGGATTCTGCAGCTCCATTGAAGAGTGTATTGGATGGCTACATTAAGCAGACTTATTATTAATTTATTATGACATCGCCCGTTAAATTAATTATACTAATTATTAAAATATCCCCCCGTAATCTAGAAAATGTGGGTCCTAGTCTAAAGCCTTGTTTGGTACACATTTAATCCCACTTATTTACATAAAATAATGGTAGGAATTCACTATAATCCCCCTTGAATGGAAACCAAGAGATAGTCATGTGACTTCTCGTAAACCTAAGAGATTTTTAAGAAATACAAGCTTAGTCTCACATAATGTGATGCAAAACCATCTTGGGTTCTTTAGCAATCCTAATCAATAAAAAAAATATTTGCTTTGGTTTAGTAGCTTGTTGGAGGCTTCTCGGTAAAGTGCTTGGTAATTGCTTTTGCTCGGTCGATTGAAGACTTATTTGTTCTATGCTCGGGCTCAGTTACTTGTTTTCTATCTTGCTTTATCAATGGGTCTCAATAGTTGTTTGGCTACTCGATGGTTTCACCAATTGGTCCCTGTGCTAGCTTTGCTTTCATACCAAGTTGTCTATTTTGATGTTAGATCTTCTAGCCAACTTCTGCATTTAATTTTTGTAGCGTAATTAATGTGGGATCTCTCATTGGGATGTCCGTGGACCTAAATCTTGGTCTTTGCTGCTTCCTATGTTGGATCTTTAGGATCTGAGTAGCGACCTCTTTGGTGGACTCTTGTATATATTTGGTTTTCTATTATTAGATTAGGGGCATGAATTGGGATATAGAAAATAGTGCTAGCATATTTAGATGGCAGGTTTGTGACCTCGCATGTATGAAGATTATCTTATAAAGATCTGAATGTATATGGTCGAAAGTGAGAAGGTCTTATAGCCTAGCATGTAATAAATTGATGAACTATAGCTAATTAAATGTTTGAAGATGATAAGTTGATGATCACCGAGATGAAAAATTTAATGCAAGACATTAAATTAGTTAATGTATTGTATTGTCATTGATGTCAAGTTGATATAATTTGATTGATCATATACATATTGTCATAGACTTCAAGAGTTGAAGAGACAAAATTTATGTTATCGGTAAAACATAAGAAGCCAGTGTACACTGAGTGACAGTAAACACCAACGGACAGTGCACACCGGAGGATAAAGAACACTGAGAAGTTCACAGTGTACACCGAGCACAGCAGTAACTGAGCATAACTGAAGTTGTTACCAAGGACAACTTGAGTCAATGACCGAGCTAACTGAAGTTGATCACCGATCAGAACTGAAGATAAAGAATGACAAAAATACTTAACCGACAGGAGCTATATTTAGAGTTAACTGATTGATTGCTTTATTATTAATGATCAGTTGAACTAAAACAAAGAAGAGATTTAAAGCACAGATAACAAGGAGAGATTTGTGGAATAAAAATGGAGAGTTTTACAGATTAAAGCAAGTGATAAGGCCAAATTATTGCCTTTATTTTGTATAATTTTAAATACTCTGTTCTAGTTTCTGACAAAACATTTGAGAGCCTAGCCAGTCAAAACTTGTGATAAAGTCCAGATAGAACTGATAAACCATGGGTAGATGTTTGTGACATAGTTTGCTAATATTATACATATAGTGCAGTATTTCATAAAACCATTAGAATATATGTTCTAATATCTAGATATTTAATTTGATTAAGCTTGTTGCATGAATATTTCCACATCATAACTAACTTGACAGGAGAGAAAGCGGCTGGAGAGTGGTCGACAGCATTCAAGGAAGATTGTTGAGGACCAGCTACAGTGGAGTGATCATCACAGCACTAGGAAAAATGGCTGCTACAATGGAGGAGCCATTATTCCAGGACACAGGGATGTAGTTTTCCTATATTCCCTCTACACTTTATTATGTTGAACTGGTCACCGGAGCTTTATTACCCACACTGCAGATTGTTGCATTTCCATCTTCTTCTCTGGCATATTTTTAGCAAGATAGTTTCTTTTCTGTTTTGTAATAAGTGTTCGATCCTCTATATATAGGGATTGGAATGATAGTTTGAAGTTAAATAGGAAAGTTAGAGAAAGAAGTTTTTGGAAGAAAACTGTTGTATATTACAACAATCTATTTCAAGTTTCATGTATTGTTTCTATGTAATGAGTTTTTGAAATACTATGAAGTAATTCTTGGTTTATATTCTATGTTAATAGATTAGTAGAAACTGACCAAGGGGGCCCACTTGGGAGGTGGAATAGGTTAGAATAGAATAGATTTCATTTCCATCATTTCCAGTATTTCAGATAGAAGTTACAATTTCTTCCTGCAACATTGTACCTTGTGAATGTTCCTGCAGCATCTGCAAGAATAGTTATAATGGATGTTCTAGGCTGAAAGTATAGGTTTCAGTAGAGTTTGCAATTTCTAGCATTCATTTTAGTAAGAAGATAAATATATTCTTTTCCTGCAGCACTAGTGTAGGTTTCTTTATGCATTTTTACCTTCCTACAGCATAAGCAGAATGACTCCTTAAGGAGCCTAGTGCACATATCGTGCCGACCATTTCAAGTATATGTCCATGGGTTGACAAGTTAAATGCACCTCATAACGGGAGAAGTATTCCTTAGATTGAATAAACCATTCCTAAGAAAGGCCTTGAGCATGATTATTCCACACCTATTGTGAGGCAGTTCATTTTTGGCGCCATTGTCGGAGATGGTGTCAAGTTAGGAACATTTGTGTGTCATTTTTTTCATTCCTAGATTAGTTTTTAGATTTGTATCCCTAAAAATTTCTTCACAAGCGTAAAGAATTCAATTGCATGCATCGAAGAGAAAGGCGACGAGATGAATTTGGAAGATTTCTCAAAGTAGAGTCTGCTAATTTGAATGAGGAATTTGAATAAGTTGAGTTACCCTTTGAAGACGCAAGCCCCGACTTTCCTGCAACATCTTCCTCTAGAGAAGAACCACTTGATATAAGTAGCTTCTGACCTTTTGCAAAAATCTTGGCCACCTTTCTAGATAATTCCGGTCCAAATCCACCTATTGTTAACAACCCAGTAGCTAATGCTCCTTTCCAGCAGTAACCCCATAATCAAATACCTCCAGTAATGGCACACCCTACTTTCCCATTTCCTCTCCCAAGCCTTATAAACAATGCTAATCTCAAAAATATACCAACAGCTGCTCTTCCAAAGTTTTATGGTCTTATAAAAGAGGATCTTGACACTTTCTTGTTTGAGTTTGACATACTCTGTCAAAGCTTTGACTATAATACCGATGCCCGTAAGCTCATGTTGTTTCCTGCAACACTGAAAGAGTCAACATTACAATGGTTCGTGGGCTTAGGAGCCAATGTAGTAGGTACCTGGGATGAGATGCAGACGTTATTTCTGCAGAAATATAAAGATTATTGCAAAGGCAGTGAGCCAAAAGGAGATGATATCTTTAGGATGTCTCAAAATGAAGACAAAACATTGGAGGATTATGTTTCACATTTTTTGTACACAATGCAGAAGAATCCCCAACATGTACTGGCAGAGGATTCACAAAAATTAGTCTTCTTGAGGGGGGTAAACGACAACTGTCTGGAAGCATTAGACTTGATGGCTGGTGGAGATATATACCAATCCTCTTGGGATGACCTCAAGAAAATCTGTCTCAACTACTCAAGGTCAATTATGAAGAAAGGCAGGGGATACCAGCCCACAGTCACAAAAGGGATTGGTTCGGGCATTTCAAAGCTGGAGATATCTAATCTACTCACGGATTTCAAGCAAGATATTATAAATGATGTAGCTACACATCTTGACACAATGATTACCAAGAAGAATCATGCAGAAGCCGAATCACAATTGGCTGAGTACTGTCCACACTGCCGCAAACAAAAGAAAGACTACGGATATAAGATAGTAGCAAACCTAGAAAATCAACATTTGCTAACTGACTACATGAAAATAGAAGGATACAATGACTAAGTGTTCTTCATTGTTCAACGTCGACCATGGGCTTCATGACAAGGTATGCCACAAGATCCTCTGCAAATTTTCAAATTTTAACAATAATCAGTGGCAAAACCAAAATTATTAGAACACTTCTCAGTACTCTCAACCTTAGTGGCCAAACCAGCAAAATAACCAGTGGCCAAACAAGAAGAATAACCAATGGCCTAACCAGCAAAATAACCAATGGATAAGCCTACAAAATAATCAGTGGCCAAATCAAAAAAATAACTAATGACAAAATTAGCAAAATAACCAGTGGCCAAATCAGCAGAATCAATGGCAACCACCATAAGGAAATTGGCAGTAAACTAATCAATGGAGGGGGCCTCCATAGTGGCCTAACCAAAATTCTGGTTGTCCACAATTACCACCTCCAGTGCAACCACCTGCAATAATGCCACCTCCTACAGCAACTAATGCTAATCCAAAGCCAACACAATTGCCTACTCAACCACAACCAAATCCAAACAACAAACAACAGTAGTAGAAAACATTCACTACTGACACTCAGCAGTGCCCTAATTATTCATTAGAGATAGTTGATATCCATTTGAGGTCTGGTACCATACTACCTACATCTGAATATCCTATTATCATAGAAGTTGCAAACACTCCTGCAACACTACTTCCATAAGCCACACTGCCAAATACTAGCCAGCTGACTGATATCCCCAGCAGAACTATTGTCCACACTTCAAATCCACCCTTTCCACATAGGCTAAATAAAGAAAAACCTATACCCTAAGAGGAAGAAACATTTGATATTATTGAGCAGCTGAAAAATATGAACATTCAAATCCCTATGTTCCAAGCTATCAAAGATATACCTCTTTATGGAAAGGCTATTAAGGAAGCATGCCTTTAAAAGCCAGGATGGAAGAAGAAAGACCCTCAAACAGTACATGTTGTAGGGAAATTAGCAGATATCATGTTAGGAAAGGTGGTAATACAAAATTATTCATATCCTGGCAGTCCAATAGTCGACCTGATAATAAATGGACAGACAGTGAAAAATGATCTAGTTGATTTGGGAGCAGCAATAAATGTGATGACTAAAGATACAATGCATGGGCTAAGCATAGAAGGCTTAAGAACAATAGCCACAGTGTTACAACTTGCTAATATTTCAACTGTTACTCCAGAGGGTCTCATAGAAAATGTGATAGTAACTTTAGATTCATGGGAGTATCCTACTAGTTTTCTTATCCTATCACCTAAAGTAAACTTTGTTGGCTATCTTGTAATCTTGGGAAGACCCTGGTTAGCTACCACTAATGCCAAAATTAATTGCAGATCAGGCAGTATGACAATTTCAAATGGTCAAGCCATAAGGAAGCTAGCCCTATATCCTCCAGCCCAACCCCAGCCAAACTTGGGAGAACCTATTTGGCCAGACTTAGGAGATGAGGAGGAAGAGCTGAATTTAGTAGCCTAGCTCATGATGTTGCATAGGAAATCTTTTCTAAAGATGCAAGAGGAAAATGATATGATACAGAGCATTCTTACCAATTAATGTATTATGGCTAAATATGTTTTAGAAAGTTCTATTTTACAGCTATGTACCTATGAGGACTGTATATCTCTAGCAACCCCTGAAATGATTGATCAATTACTGACAAGTGAACTAGCAAGAAGTCCAATGCCCGAAGTGTTAATGGTAGAGCTAACAACAACAGTGGAATTTTCCTCTGGTCGTAACCTACATGTAAACAACAAGTTGTCCCAATCATAGTTGGCATTGTTAACCAAGCTCCTCAGTCAGCATGAAAAAACCTTTGCATGGGATTATGGGGATATGGAGGGACTAAACCCAAAACTCTGCACCCACAGAATCTACGTTAGTGATGGAAGCTTGCCACTGCGTCAACCACAAAGGAGAATAAATCCAACACTAAGAGAAATAGTTAAAACTGAAATGCAGAAGTTGTTGGATGCTGGATTCATCTATCCAATCTCTGATAGCAAGTGGGTATTGTGTGTGTGTGTGTAAATGGGTACCTATTGAAAAAGACACAAACACTTAATAAGTCATTGCATTATCTTGAAAGGTTAGATAAAATGTTCAAAACCACTAATATCGACCTATTGCTTGCTAACTAGGAGTGTAATTAGTAACATATCAGCCCTCAGAATATGCTACAAATCAGTGAGGAATACAACCTAGCATGAAGGATTTTAGATTAAAATAAGCTAAAAGATGATAAAGCATGCAATCTAACTCTAAAAGTTGAAATTAAAACAAACAAAAACATGAAATGAAAGATGAACTATGATTCTAAGAGTAATGCAACAACATAATAATATAATTTTGATCTAATGTGAAGGCTTATTTCCTCTCAAAAATGGCTTCTATTTATAGAAGAATAGGAGAGAGAGAGAGAGAGAGAGAGGGGGGGGGGGGGGGGGGNAGAGAGAGAGAGAGAGGGGGGGGGGGGCGGAGGACAAGGTTAATTTATGAATTAGAAGACCCATAAATGAAGATGTAAGAGCCATTAATTCCCAAGCCATTAATAAGGCATGGGAGAGACATAGGCTTAAGGCATCTTCATTAATAAGGCATTAATGAACGCTTTAAATAATCAAGGGAGGATGTAAGAGGATGGCTTGAGAAAGTGGACCTTAAGGAGGTCAAGCTTGAGAAAGTGGACTTTCTCAAGTGGGTTGAGTTGCTAAGCATTCCTTAATGGAATGTGACAACATTAGAAGG
>MU228074.1:75408-91876 GCA_018584345.1 Thuja plicata
TATAGCCATGTTTGATTTTGGTTTGATTTGATTGGTTGAAATTGATTTGAATTGTATGGCTATAATAGTTAATATAAATCAGTGATAAAAATCACCTAGGATATTAAATTGATTTAAAGAATTATGCAAAATAGTAACAGGGTCATTTGGACATAATCAAGGGTATGATCACACTTAGGGAAAATAGGGTCCATAATTGGAACAGACCAAATTTAGGTGGTTACATTTGCCCCTCTTTGAATTGATGTGCGAGTAGTGCAGTGATTCAAAGAAAGTTTTTTTATTTTGACTTCAAAAAGATGGAGAATCCCATTCTTGGTTGTCCAACAAAATGTTGATAAGATCAGTCCCGCACTTGATCAAAAAAAATTGATAGAATTTATTTTGAACTTGGTTGTCGTCCAAAGATCAATAAAAGATTTTAAAAATACCAATTCTAAACTTGGTTGTCGTCCAAAAATTGATAATACTGATTCTGAACTTGGTTGTCGTCCAAAAGCCAGTATGAAGCTGCCAGGAGCTTTAAAAATCTTCTAAAATGAGGAAACATAAGATATCCATCTTATGAGAACCAAAGCTTTCTATCCAACAATTCTGACTTTAGTCAAGGAAACTGTTATGCCCCTAGTTTGTCTGATAACGAAGTCATTTTGATGCTGCTTTGAGCAAAAATTTAATTTGATGATAGTGTGATCATGCCCCCTCGGGAATGAAATCAAAGGAAAATAAATAAATCCCTCAGTTGAAAAGAACATAACACCTGTAGGAAGCGGTAGGGCCAAAAAGAGTGGAGTAGAAGACGGTGTTTTTTTTTTTAAAAACAAACACACGATGATCAAGTTAATTGCGTGAACATATGAGTGATAAGGATGATAAAATGATGTTTAGGCAAAGATGTATGATAAAATGTGTAGCATTTACCAATGTGGTGAATAAATGAAGCAAACCCATAAGTTCTGAAACTATCGCAAAATTGATACAGTACTGCTGAAAACATCACGGATACCTTCGATTTGGTTCCTGATTGAGTAAAAAGGAGAACATAAATGAATCTGTAGGTGTTCGGGAGGAGTTTTGGAAACCCTAAATGTCTCAAAAGACCCATATAAGCCTCGAAAAGTATCATTTCACTATTCATTTGCACATTCCTCCATAGAAATTATGAGAGCTCTGCAGCGAAGATGGTAGTCCCTGTGAGGAAGCACCGATTTGAGATGAGCCGCCGACATCAGTGACTAGCGACTACCCACCGCCGATAAGTGTCCAATAAACTACCTTGTAAATTTTTCATTTTTGAATTTCATGCATTTTTGTGTGTTTTATAGCTAGTTAAAGTTAGGATCGCATCCGGGATTCTGGATCGCATCCGGTCAAACCCGACTCGCATTCAATTTTTCCTGGGTCGTAACTAATTTTTCTAATTTTCTATATCACATTAAGGGTTTCCCAGATCACATCTTGTTTCTTAGGTTTAGTCATGTTTTATAAAGAAACCCATCAGGGGCTCGCATCCTATATTTCAAGGATCGCACCCCACATTTAGGATCGCATCCTATTTTTCTAGGATCACATCCTGTATGCGTAACCGCATCCTATTTTTCCAGGATCACATCTCGTAGAAGACTAAGAGATTTAATTTTTTTTGATCTGTTTGCGTCCTACAAACCTTGAATGATTTAGAGGAGTAGGATTTTGCCCATTTTTGGTAAATAGCATCTGATGTTTTACTGTTGTGTTCAAAATTATGCCCAGTTTGAGGTAGTCGCCTTTTGCGACACTTATCCTGCATGAGTTCTTGCATTGTCTGGCTCACTGTTAGATGATGAGTAGACCACCGTGATCTGATGTGGATTGCGGTCACTGATAGGTTTACCCGAGATTAGGGTGAACCGAGGGTTGTTGACTGCTCTTGCCGAGAGGTGGCATTCTGAGCACAACACCTTCCACCTTCCTACTGGTGAGATTACTGTGACTCCAGAGGATGTCTGGAGGATACTCCATGTACCCATGGTTGGACATGAGGTGTTTTTTGAGTCTAGAGCTAGCGTGGTGATCAGAACAACTCAGAGATTCTTCCAAGATGATACTATAGATCACAAATACCTATAATGGGATTACATGGTCGATCACTATGATCGATTAGCTGTGTACTTGGCTAGATTGGTAGGCGGCATCCTTATGCCAGACAAAGGTTAGCACGTATTTTTGGTAGGCTGGGTGAGCATGGTGGAGTAGATGATCATCCACTGCTGACACTTTTCTTGGGGGAGTTGCATACTAGCTCATATATATAGAGAGAGCTTCATAAGATTGTGGACCACCATACCCGTAGCATGACTGTTGGGATACTGATCCTTCAGATTTGGGCTTGGAAGCACATCCCTGTGACATGACTGATTTTTGATAGGCAGAGGGCACCCAAGCAGCCCTATGTGTATATGTATGTAGGCCTCCTACAGCAGCCCCATCTCAGCAAGGTTGAGTATTGGTGTCGATTATTTGATGATATGACAGAGGTCGTGTGGTGACCATACCTAGACTATGAGGTATGGACATCTGATGCATGGCAGGTTCCATTTTTCTACCATAGCAGATATTTGATCGATTGTACCAGATACATCATTGAGTGCTTCCTGATTACCAGGGTTTTGAGATAGTATGGGTGGCGACAGGGCCATATAGAGGATGTAGCAATTTATGCTTGTATTAGGGATGAGGCATCTGATTGGGAGGCATAGTTGACATATGAGACTGCCTCACAGGAGATCTGAGACATGGTGACCATAGACTGGGACCCTCACCCAGATGTTGAGGATGTGGGAGTGTCAGATGGGTATGCTGCAGAGATGCTTCAGTATCCTTTTCCATGATTTACAGTGTCTGAGGAGATTATTCCTCGTATAGAGGAGCCACTGGATTATGATCCTAAGGACTGACCTATCAGAGGGAGAGGAGGCAGAGACAGAGCACCTGGGAGATGTGGGGGCTGCGATGGTGGCAGAGATGGGGGTAGAGATGGTAGGCATCCTCAGCCAGATGATGGTCATGATGGGGATGATAGGGATGGCAGAGGAGGGGCAGTTGATCTAGCTGTTGCCAGCGGTAGTGGGCAGGGTAGGTGACAGAGATACAGATTTGTGGCTCCTCAGAGAGACACTAGCCCACTACTTACTCCAGAGCAGCATAGACAGTGGTGACAGAGAGCTCAGGAGCAGGATCCTGGTAGAGATGGGGATCCTTTATCTTAATGTGAGCAGGAGAGGGAGCAGCTCTGAGCCCAGATCACAGCCTTGGAGGCTAGGGTTACTACTGTAGATTCTCTTCTAGCAGATAGGGACAGATAGCTTGAGCGGATGAGAGCTAAGAGAGATACACAGGGGGAGATGCTTAGAGCTGAGAGAGACACTCATGCCTAGACAACAGTCCATCAGGGACAGAGGGTGACATATTATTACACCTTGTATCATGCAGCAGTTCTTGAGGGGTAGAGAGCACCGTCCTTTTCTTGCTTTGCATAGTAGTCAGAGTGGGCCATGCCTCCTCCAGTAGCACCTTTCATGCCACCTCCTCCTCCTCCTGACCAGGGAGAGGGGGCGGGCCAGAGTTGATTCTTGTTCCATTTTGTATGACATGTACATTTTTGAGAGTATATATGTATATCTGGATCCTACTGAAATCCCCTTTTTTGTATACCACATTTATTCGTACATATATCTGATTCAGTTTTTGACGTACTGATACTTTTTATGCTCACTGATACACTTTATACCTTCGGATACACTTTATGCTTTCTAATGCACTTTATGCTTTGATTTGTACCATGTTTTATGAGGATATATACCTGATGCAGTTTCTTGATTCTGACATGTTTCATGTGGTAAATGTATCCGTTTTTGCTTTCCATAGACGTGGTAAATGTATCTTTTGCACATGTGATGATATCTTGATCTCTTGATGAGTTAGTTTTGTAGATGATAACATCATTTTATGATCTGGATGTGATGAGTCATTACTGATATAAATATGTTTATAAATGATATCTATGTGAAAATGCAAAATGTATTTTTCTTTTGTTTTTCCAGTTTTTATGCAAAATAGATGTATGGATGCATGTAGGATGTAGAAGTAAAAATGCAATACATGGATGCTTTATTTTTATATTTTCCAGTTTTTGCTTTTCAAATGAATGCAAAATGTATCTTATGGATGTGCAATGATATTTGATATCAGTAATAGAGATGGTGTAATTAACCTGATGATTCAGAAGAAGATAGAAACCATTTTTGAGCTTAAATTTCCTTATGATGTTATTAATATTACAAATGCATCAGGCAATCTTTAAATGCAGCTATATGAAGACTCTTAGGACTTGTCACTGATTTAGAAAATATTTGCAACATTTTTATCATCATTGGGCACTTTTTAAAATGGATACCATCTAATAGTACAACTATCACTAATACCCACTAATATTATGATAAATGAATACTATGTTTTATTGAAATGTCAGAAATAGACTTAGGTATCAAGGCATAGAAGCCAGGATAACAAAAATAGTCACCTTCCTTTTAATATACTAGATTCTGATTAAGGAAAGATATTGGACCCGCAATGACCTTGAAAATTCATATCCTTGGGTACATTATGATTCATATACCTTAGTGAGAATCTAGATCAGAAAACAGACAAGGAAATTGTGTCAAACTCACCGTAGTTTACACATAACAAAGATCAAGATATATGCGGCTATCCACCCATAGTGGCAGTTCTTACCATAAACATCCAAGTTAGGTGAAATTTATAGGATCATAGGAAACAATCACCATACGCAAAAATTCAAGAAAACATTATGGCCCCAATCCTTGCGACTCTTTGTCTTTGTGCAGACGTCATTGAGTAACTAAGAAGACATAACAAATCATCAATTGACAATCAATCAAATAAAATTTATAATTACTTAGATACCCCTAGTTGAAAACATCATCAGGTCATAAAAGAATTATAATCAAACCATGAGAAAATTGTGTGTTAATTAGTACTTTGTTCATCCATATGTCAAACACTGTAAAGATTCATCAATCAGAAATTTAGAATATAAGCAATATGGTGTGCCATGTTTGTGCCTTGATATGATAATCCGTTCATGTTTGCAATCCAATACAGCTTTATAGGAATGCTGGTGAATGTAAATGTCATGTCCCATGTTATGAAAGGAAACCCTTGTTTTGAAAAGTGATATTGTTGTGCATGTTATTGAGTAACATTGTGTCTGTGAGGAAAACCAACCTAGAGAAACCGAGCAACCATAACTGACTATGCCAACAAAGATGCCCCCAGTGCAGAATGACTTGTTGCTAAGATGTAAAGATAGACAAATCCCAAGCGAGGATAAGATAGTCATGTAGGAATATGAAGTCAATGTATGAGCACAGGCAAAATTATGACGGCGTAGTATTAGTAGTGCATTGATAGATGGAGCGCAGAACACAAGTGATGCCTGATTGCCAGGTTTTCACCACTTGGTAAGATCTTTTTCTTTCTTTTTGCTACCAAGATGCCTATTTTACCAGGTGCTCATCGAGGCACTTTTTCTCTTTTTTCAATTTTTTTAGTATTTTTTCTTTTTGAATGTTTTTGTAGTATCAAGGTGCCTGTTTACCAGGTTTTCACCAAGTATACCCATTTTGTAGGACCTTTTCCACTATTTTTGGATTTCTTCAGGATCAATTTTCTGAATGTTTTTGGTATTTTGCAAGAAATTTTTGTTGTACAAGCTCTGCTAGCCGAACATTAAGCATAGAACCACTTCAAATGTAGAGTGTTGATAGGATCTGGAAGAACATCGCCCTCAGGTGTAGCTAATTGATAAGCTCTAGTCCCAAAAGTAGCAGTGATAACATAAGGTCCCAACCAGGTAGGTTCAAACTTTCCTTTCTACTTTCTATTAGGCTGGCTCTTAGGATTTTCTTTCAGGACAATGTCTCCCACCTTAAACTTGTGTGGCTTAACCTTCTTGTTGTAACCTTTAGACATTCTTGCTTGGTACACTTTGAGGTGATCGAAGGCTTGTTGCCTGCGCTCATCTAAGAGGTCCAGAGAATTTATTCAATCAATGCGGTACTACTCATCAGTAACCAATCCTTGTAAAGATATCCGCAAAGATGGAATTTCAACCTCAATAGGTAGTATTGCTTCAGCGCCATAGACTAGAGAAAATGGCATGGCTCCAGTTGGTGTTTGGGTTCTTGTTCTGTAGGCCCATAGTGCTAAATTCAGTTGTAAATGCCAGTCTCTGCCAGACTTGCTCATAGTTCTGTGTAGGCTTTTGAGAATTTTTTTTTTTGATGCCTCAGCCTGTCCATTAACTTGAGGATAATAGACCGAGGAGCAATGTTGAGTGATATGAAATTGTTCACAGCGGTCATCAATGTCTTGATTTTTAAATTGGCCCCCATTGTCTGTCACAATTGAAGAGGGTATCCCATATCTACAAATAATGTAGTTCAAAATGAACATAACCACTTGTTTGCAAGTGGCTTTGATTAGCGGCACGGCTATGACCCACTTCGTGAAATAATCAGTGGCTGTAATGATGAACTTGTGTCCATTTGAAGAGTTGGGATATATTTGTCCAACCAAGTCAAAGGCCCATTGCTAGAATGGCCAATGTGTTATAAAAGGTATGAGTTCTCTGGCAGGAGCATGAATAAGGTTTAAATGTGTCTGGCATTTAAGACATGCTTTTGAAAATTGAATAGCATCTTTCTCCATGGTAGGCCAATAATAGCCTACTCTGAGTAGTTTCTTAGCTAATGAAAAGTTGTTCGAGTGTGATCCACATACACCTTCGTGGACATCTTTTAAGGCTAGACAGACTCTTTGAGTTCTAAACACTGAAGAAGTGTTCTGTCGAGACTGCGTCGATATAGGTTGTTAGTTATGAGGATGTAACGCAATGCTGTCCTAATCAAGGATCTTTTTTCATTTCTAGATAGATTGGTGGGAATGGTTTGGTCAAAAAGATAAGCAATGATATTGGCATATCAAGATTGATCTGGGATATTTAAGGCACATATCACCTAGTATTCTAGATTGGCAAAGGCGGGATAGGGTATTTCTTCCACCAAGAATTCATAGCAGAATTGATGTTCCTCTAGTTGTAACATGGATGCCAAGGTAGCCATAGCATCGGTAGCTTTATTCTCTGATCTTGGTATCTGCTGGAAGGTGATGAAGACAAAGTATTTCTTCAGATCATCAACTAGTTTCTTGTAGGGCATCAAATTTTCATCTCTTGTTTGATATTCCCCATTGATTTGATTGATAACTAGTTGGGAGTCACCATATATGTGTAACTCAATGATCTTCCATTCCATGGCAAGCTTGAGGCCATTGACCAATGCTTCATATTCTGAGATATTTTTGGTGCATGGAAACATTAATTTGTAAGATTTGGGAATCTTATATCCTTGTGGAGTTATGAAGAGAACCCCTACTCCATATCCTTGTTGAGTAAATGAACCATCAAAGTACATCTTCCATGGATGTTCAGTGAGATGCATGATTATTTCATCAGGAAATTCAATTAGTAATGGTTCATCATCCTAGAGCGGTGAATCAGCCAATTGATTTGCAAGTACCTATCCTTTGATAGCTCTCCATTCAACTTACTCAATGTCAAACTCACTTAGAATTAGGACCCACTTTGCCAAATGGCCTGTTAATGCTGTTCTACTCAAAAGATACTTTAGAGGATCAATCTTAGCAATGAGCTTGACTGTGTGAGAGAGCATGTAGTGTCTCAATTTTTGTGATGTGAAGACGATTGCTAAGCATGCTTTCTCAATAATTCTATAATTAAGCTCATAAGCGACTAAAGTTCTACTAATGTAGTAGATAGCTCACTCTTTCTTTGTTCCATCCTCTTGTGCTAGCATTACTCCTAGGGATGTAGCTATAGCTGAAATGTATAGGAGTAAGGGATTTCCATGAATAGGAGCCATAAGAATAGGTGGAGCAGCTAGGTACCCCTTTAATTCTCTAAAGTTGGCTTCACAATGTTCATCCCAATTGAAATCAACCCCTTTATGTAGTAGCTTAGTAAAGAGTTGTGCCTTATCTGCAAGTTGGGACATGAATCTCCTGATAGACTGGAGTCTCCCTTGTAGTGTCCTCATTTGATTGATATTACGTGGAGGAGTCATCTCAAGAATAGCTTTTACCTTTTCCAGATCTACCTCGAGTCCCTTTGTCGATACTATGAATCCTAGGAGTTTGCCTGATTGGACCCCAAAGGCACATTTCTTTGGATTGAGCCTAAGTTGGAACTGGTCCATTTGATCCAATATCTTTCTTAAATCAGCAATATGAGTACCTCTTTCTTTGTACTTAGCCAGTGTATCATCGACATAGTCCTCCATGTTTTTGTGCATCATGTCATGGAATATTGTTGTCATAGCTCTCTGATATATTTCTCTAGCATTCTTTAGCCCAAATGGCATGACATTCTAGTAAAATGTGTCCCATGCACATGTGAATGCAGTTTTCTCTTGGACCTTAGGGGTGATCTTGATTTGATTATAACCTGAGAATCCATCCATTAATGAATACATCTAGTAGCTAGATGTAAGGTCTATGATCATGTCAATATTTGGTAGAGGGAAATCATCTTTCGAACATGCTTTGTTGAGGTCTCTCAAGTCCGTGCAGATCCTAATAGATTTATCAGATTTAGAAATAGGGACCACATTGGAGATCCATACTGCATAGGCAATGACTTGAATAAATCCAGCTTTTAACAATTTTTCCAATTCTTATTTTACCAATAATGCAACATGAGGATGCATTTTTCTAAGTTTTTGTTTCATGAGCTTGATCCCAAGAGCTTTAGATAAGTGGTGCATAATGAGATTGGGATCTAGCCCTGGCATATCAGTGTAGGATCAGGCAAAGTTGATCTTTTTCTCCTTCAGGAATTCTGTGAATTGTACCTTCTCTTCTTCTAATAGAGATTTTGCTAGATGAACTATCTGAGGATCTTCAATAGTGCCCAAGTTCACTGGCTGCATTGGCTCAATCAATACCGAAGATCTTTCCTAAAAGTGTTTAGGGAGGATATCAAGAATCTCATCCTTTAGCACCTCTGAGAGGTTTTCACCATTGGATACGTCATTTTTCTTTACTATTTTGGGATCTGATACTGCCACAAAGTGGTTTTCACCATCAGTCCACTTTTTTTTTTTTTTTTCAATTTGTGACTAAGAAACTTGATATCCTCCCGTGACATATTCTCGCTCCTTGCATTGGTGGAAGAAGGGTGAGGTTCACAAGCATTAAGGTAACAAGCTAGGGAGTGGTCATTGGGAAAGTCGAGGATGGGGGTAGGATCTATCTCAGTCCAATCATTGAGGTCTGGAAGTACCAATTTTAGGGAATCAGATTCTGGGTAGGATAGCATCATGTTAGCATCAAAACTGTTAACTGACATGACATGATCTGTTAAGTTAATATATTTGATGTTTAGATCAATAAGAGTAAGATCATTGTTAAAAGGGTCATTGTGAGTTATATATGGATCAAACTCTAGTGACTCATCAGTAGATATCTCATCATCATCCCTTTGTAAAAGGAGGCTTATTGCTTGTAGCCTATGAAATTCTTCTAGGGTTATGTATTCACCAATGTCTCCATCAATGATGGGAGGAAGGAACTCTTCTTCTGCTTCAAGAGGATCAATGTCATTGAAAGGAATGTCTGGTCGTTTACTAGGAGCTGAGGAAGCTGCAAACATGTGAATTTTTTCTATCCCGATTTCCTCAGAGGCAATAGATAGTCGATCCCACTCATAGTCATGAGAATCTGTGACATCATCATCAGATTTATCCAAATATTCAGCAATGTTTATTTGATGGACTCGATTAGCTACTTGTAGATCAAAGTGAGGTAGATCTAAAACATGTGTAATTGTCACCAATTGCTCCCAGTTAGGATGTAA
Organism: Thuja plicata; assembly: GCA_018584345.1. Classification (NCBI taxonomy): domain Eukaryota; kingdom Viridiplantae; phylum Streptophyta; class Pinopsida; order Cupressales; family Cupressaceae; genus Thuja; species Thuja plicata. The sequence continues at coordinate 85,403 of MU228074.1, forward strand.
ATTTTTTGGTCGAGGTTCCTCTTGAGTGATTGTAGCTATGGTGTCTCCTACCTCTTGAATAGGTGGTTGTTCTAGCAAAGGAGTATGAAGATCCTGTGGTACCTCAAAACTAGGTACATAGTGTTCTCCTTGATATTCAAGGTCCTCTGTACCAATATGTAGCAATCTCTCATAAGGCCATGGTTCTGATACTATCTCATCTATTTTATCACTCTCTACTTCAAAAGGTGGACTCTACTTTGAAATAGGTTTGTTGGATTGAGTATTAAAGCCCAGTCCTGTTTTATCTCTATTGAGGTGGAACTCCATGGGTATGGGTTCAATCATCCCTCGTCCTATGTCATTTAGAGGTCCCTTTCCTTTGTAACCCATTTGTTTGAGGAAATCATATCCCTTTCCATACTGTTCTGGGGATATATTCACATGTTTGACCTCAGAGTCGACTGGTTCTCCTTTGTAAAGCTAGTTCAAGACTGCTTGTTCTTCTGTGTTATTTGAAGAAGATGTGGATGCCTTTATCATACCAGTAGCCTTGTGTACTTCTGGCTCTTGGACTATGAGAGGTGTGAATGTTGATGACAGTTTTCCATAGGACCTTAGCGATATTGGAAGCTCTTTCATTGAGGGAGTCAGGTCCAACTTTTACTCTCCCATACCTATTTCTTGAAGTTTCAATGTTTTTCTAAAGCCCTTCATGACCATGTCCTTGGTATTCTCAGGAGCAACTGCATCCATATCTTCTTTGTTGTGTGGGATCATGCCACCTGCTTTGATATTATTTCAAGTGTAGTTGGCATCTGCAAGAATTGTCACCTCTATCCCATTATGTGGGAACTTGATTCATTGGTGATAAGTGGATGGTACAACTTGCATCTCATGAATCCATGGTCTCCCTAGTAGAATGTTGTAGGCTAGTGGTAGATCCAGAACTTGACATATAACATTCCTTTCAATCGGCCCAACTCTGATGTGTAAACAAATAATACCTCTGGAGGATCTTTCTTCCTCATCATATGCTTTGATGGTTATCTTATTTCTAGAGTCAATTGTTTTCTCTGAGAGGCCTAGCCTCCTGACAAGATCTAGTGTACATATATTCAATCTGGTGCCTCCATCTATCAATACGCATCTAACATGGGATTTATGAATAAGAACTTTGATATGGAAGGGTTGATTGTGTGGATGGGTCAATGACTTGTCATCCTCCTCAGAAAAGGAGAGGTAGTGTGGCGCTGAGATGTGATTGACCATCACTTGGAACTTGTCTATATCTATATCCTTTGGAACATTAGCAACGTGTAGAGATTTTTCTATGATTTCTCTATGCACCGTGGATATTTTGAGCAATTCAAAGATGGAAATTTTGGTAGCGGTTCTTTGCAATTGGTCTACCAAGTCATATTTTTCTCCAGGGATAGTGACCATATGTTTTGCTACTAGTTTAGGAATGGTTACAATAGGAACCTTAGGTGTTGATGTTGGTTTTGGAGGTCCTTTGATTGTAACCTATGCTTGGATATGGGTTATAGCATTTGTGGAGGATGAGGCTCCTTTGATGGTGATCATGTTGATGGATTCATTTTTAATGTTGAGCATATTGATCACATTGTCACTTTTAGAATAGGTGTAGTTTATCTCATTACCTTTCCCTTTAGATTTTTCTGCTTGATTATAATTAGGGCATGGTTTATTAAATGTTGTGTGATCTTCATTCATAGTGTGTCCATCTACCTTGATCTTACCTCCTTCGATGAGGTCTTGGATAACGTGCTTGAGCTTGAGACAATTATTTGTCTTGTGTCCCTTGTTTTTGTGGAAGACACAATAGGAGTTATCATCCCACTATCTAGGTTTAACCATTGGTTCCCAAGGTTTAGAATCAGGAATCATAAGAACTTTGTTATCCACCAATGTCTTTAAGACGGTCTCAAGAGGTTCCCCCAAAGGTGTGAATGTTCTTTGGGGTTTTGAATTCCATGTTCATCCCTTGTCATTATCATTGTTTGTTTTGGGAATGGGAGGTGTTGCTTTATCCTCTTTGCTTGCCTACATACCATTGGTCAGATTGAATGCTTCGGGTTTAGAATTAATGTTAGAGGCATCAACCACTCCGTCATTGACAACATTTTTGTTTTGTTTCCACCATTTAGGCTTGGAGTTGGAGCTACTACCTTTGCTTTCATTTTGAAGGGTGATCTCCCCCTTTTTTACCATGACTTCCTCAATACGGAGGGCATTCTTAATCATCCTATCGAAGCTATGAGAGTCTTGCATTTGTAGAGCATAGCTCAATTCAGGTATGAGATTATTAACAAAGATCTCCATCTTCTCTGTTTTGGGAATGACTCTTGAATATTGTGCGAAAATCTTCCTCCATCTTTGTAGGAAGTGTGTAAAGGATTCTCTCATTTTCCGTTTGGTGTTACATAAATCCATCATGGTGACATCATGTTGGATGTTGTAGGAGTAATGTTGAATGAACCATTGCATTAAATCCTTGAATGTTTTGACTTTAGGATTCAACCTTGAAAACCACTCCATGACATTTTCTCCTAGACTTCCTGGAAACAACAGCATGAGGTAAGTGGGTTTGTGCATGTACTCAATGCTTAGAGCATAGAATTCTCTTACATGGTCATGTGAATCAGTTTCCCCTATGTATTTATCATACTTTGGCCCTACCACATTAGGAGGAAACGGGACCATTGTGATACTTTTATCGAAAGGAAATGGACAAATGGCGTCCAAAGAGTATTTTGATTTTGGTTTGTCCTTCTCTTGTTTGAGGTTTATGAGCTCCATTTGCATCTGATTGAGTTGTTTGGTAAGGATAGATATGGGGTTTGGTACTTCCTTTTCTTTGAGATCATCCACATTGTAATCCTTGGGTAATTTGACACCCGTGGATGCTAGATGGAGAAAGTACTTTTCTTTATCATCGCTAATTATTTGTTCCAATAATTTTTGGATCCTTTTGCTTTATTTAAGCTTCTCATATTCATCTTCAAGAATCTCTTCTTCACTATCTGACCCAAACGGATTACGTTCAAACTTTGGTCTTTCTTCTTCTTCCGTGCCTACGGATTATGCTTTTTTGCCATCATCATAACCCTCAAAGGCCTTACTCCATTTGTTAGTGTTGCTATCTATTTGAGGTGAATCAAGATCAAAAAGGGAACTGCGAGAAGTTTCTGCTTGGAAGTGTGGTGTTTTAGGAGGCACTTTTGATCCTTTAGTTGTGTACTAGTTACGTCTTGTGTTAACCATGAAGTTTGTTTCTCAACTCCGTTAATGTTTCCCAATAGTGAAAGTAAGGATTCCAGATCATTCAAATGGGTGTGTCTAGGTAGAAGTAACTATTTTTTTGTTGGTGGATGTAAATGATTCCAGCGTTAGAGGGTTAGAATGCCCTGATAGTGAGCTAGGAATCAAGTTGTTGATAGAAAATGAATAGACCACACGTATTGAACTAATCATGAAAGACTGACTATGCAGGAAAGGTGGACATTTTGAAAGTGTTTGAAAATAATAGCAGGGAGACCAGAAGAGACAATAGGGAAAAACTAAAGAGTAAAAAGGGTACCTAAAACAACTGAGACCTCCTAAGAAAAACTGCTAGAAATGCCCACTGCCCTGAATGCGAGCTCCCAGATACGAGCCTCTAATAGCCCTGGATGTGATCCTAAATCCAGGATGTGACTATATACTAACTAAATATGATCCAATGCACCAGATATGATAGTAAATCCTGAATACGACTTGGGAAAAACAAGATGTGATTTTATGATGGTCTTGTCAGTTTTGGTCAATTCTAAAAAAATTGTTTTTGAAGTGCATGAAGGTGTTTGCTTTCTAGATTTCATCAAGAGGTATTTGTAGGATGTGAAGAACACTTGTACTCCAGGGTTTGAAATTTGTTTATTGTTTTTAAGGAGCTTATCTTTTTAGTGATCTTTTAAACACGTCAAACAGTTTTGCATTGTTAAGAGGATGAATCAAACACTCTTTTGCCCTATTTTCTAGGTGGAGGATGAAAATATTTTCTCATTGACTTAGGTACACACTCAAATGCTAATCAGAATACAATCATCACCAAGCATGCAATGGTTCCAGTCATGATGTTGTATTAGCTTACTCCAAACGCAAGTGAGGGCATGATATGATGAGTGTCTTGGGGCAATTCCTTTTTGCCTTGCACAAAGATTATCACCCTTTCAGGGATGAATCGGGTATTCTTTCAGTTGAATGTGTTGTAGATTATTGGGAAATCCATTCAAAACTGTTCCCCATAGAATATGACAAGGCAAAATTGTGGCGTATAGCCCTATGAGTACCTGAATATATATAGTCTCAGAAGAAAGATTCAAGCGGCTCCGCTCTATATATACCTCAACATGTTCAAGGAATGATGTCAAAATTCCAAGAACAAAACCAGTTCCATCTTCTGAGGCTTTGGCCTACAAGGATGCAACTATTTATAGTGAGTTGGAAGGGTCGGTGTGAGACCTGTCCTCACTTGGGTCATTCCCCAGATATTTTTTCCTCAACCGGCAGGCCCTCTACTGTTAAAAGATCGGTAACCAGGATTGGCGAGCTTAGAATTTCTAGATTTTTTATTCTTCAAAAGAAGAAGAGCATACTCTCCTAGTCCATGTCATTTTCTCCTCAAACACTTAAAACACAAATTCTTTCCCTCAAGCTATGTTGAGCCTGATTTAATTGTTCCTATCTTTAAAGAAAACAGAAAGGGAAAGTTTGTTTTGTTCAATTAACCACAATATTTAGTGAGTTTGTGTTGTTCAATTTCTATCCCAAAAGTAATTAAACAATGTGCTTGTTCATTGATCCCACATATTTTAATGCTTTGTTTTGTTCAATTACTGAATCTGAAAAGAATTATACAATTTTGTTCATTGATCCCACATGATATAGTGATTTGTGTTTGTTCAATTTCTATCCCAAAATGAATTAAAAAGTATGTTTGTTTGTTTAGTTACCCCCAATTTCATCGCAAATGATAAGACAACGTCCGACTTTCTAATTTTCCTCAAGAGGAAAAGAGCATAATATATAGTTGTTTTAGTCAAGTATGAAGAAATGGTTTTAAGTGTTTGAAAAGCAGATAAATAGAAGTCAATATGGAGGGGGTTTGGCAACCTGTAAAAACCACATTAGTAACCTTTTAATCCAACTCCATGAAAACTACCAAAAGGTACCTACAAACACTTGTTAAGCTGCAAAAGACAAAAAGCACCACTTGTCAAATTTGTTAGGATTAGGCAAATAAACTAGACAATCTTTTTAACCAAATACGAGCCTAAATTCTACTGAATGCGATATAGTATCCAGGATGTGAGCCTTTTCACCAAATGCGAGCCTTTGCTGACCGAATGTGAGCCAAAACTAGATATGATCCGGGAAATCCCGGATGTGAGCTAGAATTTACGCGATACGAGGGCGTATCCGGGATGCAATCCAGCAAGATTAAATGTGATTCTGTGATCGATTCCTGAGTATGAAAAATGCCAAAAAATGTTAAAGAACGAGGCTAATTCAAAATTCAAGCCCCACGGTGGGTGCCAGAAATGTGTGTGTGTAAATGGGTACCTATTGAAAAAGACACAAACACTCAATAAGTCATTGCATTAGCTTGAAAGGTTAGATAAAACTTTCAAAACCACTAATATTGACCTATTTTCTGCTAACTAGCAGGAGTGTAATTAGTAACATATCAGCCCTCAGAATATGCTACAAATCAGTGACAAATACAACCTAGCATGAAGGATTTTAGATTAAAATAAGCTAAAAGATGATAAAGCATGCAATCTAACTCTAAAAGTTGAAATGAAAACAATGCAAATGCATGAAATAAAAGATGAACTATGGTTCTAAGAGTAATCCAACAACATAACAATGTAATTTTGATCTAATGTGAAGGCTTATTTCCTCTCAAAAATCGCTTCTATTTATAGAAGAATAGGAGAGAGAGAGAGAGAGAGGGGGGGGGGGACAAGGTTCATTTATGAATTAGAAGACCCATAAATGAAGATGTAAGAGCCATTAATGCCCAAGGCATTAATAAGGCATGGGAGAGACGTAGGCTTAAGGCATCTTCATTAATAAGGCATTAACGAAAGCCTTAAAGAAGAAAGGGAGGATGTAAGAGGATGGCTTGAGAAAGTGGACCTTAAGGAGGTCAAGCTTGAGAAAGTGGACTTTCTCAAGTGGGTTGAGTTGCTAAGCATTCCTTAAGGGAATGTGACAACATTAGGAGGTGGGTTAGGACTAGAATTAGGATTAGGATTAGATTAGTATGGGTGAATGGGTTGAGAAGGGTTAGAACCCAAGGTAGAAGTGGTTGAGATAGGTTAGGTTGAGGTTTAGGGGAATATTAATAAATGAAATAAACTTATTTAATTCATTTAGAAATATAGGAATTAATTATTTAAACAATGAAATTGCTTTTTAATAATT
>MU228074.1:92765-163776 GCA_018584345.1 Thuja plicata
TAGGAGGTTTATCCAGAACTTTAGTCAAATAGCTAGTCCTCTGTACAACTTACTTACCAAAGAAGTTGAATTTTCTTGGACAAAAGAATGTGATGAATCCTTCCTGCAGCTCAAGTCACTTTTGACAGCCGCACCAGTACTTAGGGGTCTTGACTGGACTTTGCCATTTCACATACATACAGATGCTTCAGACTATGTCATAGGTATTTTCTTATGACAAAAGACTAAAAACCTTGAAAATGCAATCTATTATATCAGTAAGAGTCTACATGGACCAGAGTTAAACTATACAGTGACTAAAAAAGAATTGCTAGCAGTAGTTTATGCTCTGAACAAATTTTGCCATTATGTGACTGGTTATCCTATCTTTGTTCATACTGACCATGCAGCAATTAAGTATCTCATGAACAAACCTGCCATCACATGTAGGTTAGCAAGATGGATCCTTCTTTTGCAGGAATTTGATATAACAATCATTGACAAGCCAGGGAAAGAAAACGTGGTAGCTGATAATCTATCCAGAATTCATCATGCTAAAGAAGATACTACTTTGATAGATGATGCATTTCCAGATGAACACTTATTTCATATTGTTGTCCAGAATCCATGGTATGCAGATATAGCTAATTACCTAGTAGCTAACAAAATGCCAACACATTTCTCTTATAAGGATAAAAAGCTGCTTGTAGAGAAAAGCTTCCATTTCTCTTGGATTGATAGCACATTATTTTACACTGGACCTGACCAAGTCATGAGGAGATGTGTGAGAGAAGATGAGACATATGACATTCTTCATGCATGTCATAATGAACCATGTGGAGGGAACTTTGCAGCCAAAAGAACACCATAGAATATTTTAACAACTGGCTACTACTAGCCTACACTTCACAAAGATGCAGCAAGTTATACAAGGAAGTGTGACAAATTTCAAAGAATGGGCCGACCAACAAGATCAGATAAAATGCCCTTAAACCCACAGGTGGTGGTAACACCATTTGATAAATGGGCCATGGAATTTATTGGCCCAATAGACCCTCCATCCAATGGGAAGTCATACATTTTGGTGTGCACAGATTACTTGACTAAATGGGTTGAAGTCAGAGCAATGAAGCATGCCAGAGATCATAAAGTTGCTGAATTTCTGTATGAAGAAATTTTTACTAGATATGGCATGCCAAGAGAACTTATTACTGATCAAGGTACACAATTTACTTCCAATATTATAACAGAGCTCATGAAGGAATATAATATCAGACATTGAAAATCAAGCCCCTATCACCTCCAAGCCAATGGACAAGCAGAAGTAACAAACCAAGAAATAGAAGCAATCTTAACAAAGACAATTCATTTGCATCACCAAGATTGGAGCAGAAAACTATCAGAAGCCATCTGGGTGTATAAAACAACATGGAAGACCACCACAGGGTTCACTCCATTTGAACTGCTATATGGTAAAACAATAATGCTACCGATTGAATTTGAACACAAGACATTAAGAACAGCGCTGGAGTTAAATATTGATCTTCCTGTAGCACAGAAAGAGCACTTGTTGCATCTCAATTCTTTGGATGAAATGCGCAAGTCTACCCTACAGTGCATGAAAATTGTCCAAAAGAAAAGAAAATAGTGGCATGATACCCATATTAAGAGTAAGCAGTTCAAAGTTGGAGATTGGGCATTGTTATATGATTCTAGATTCTAAGAAATACCAGGCAAGCTACAGACACGATAGCTGGGTCCATATGAAATAAGCCATGTATTTACAAATGGAGTAGTCTAGTTGACCACAATTGACCCTGTACAATTCAATCTACTAGTTAATGGACATAGAATAAAGTTGTATCACTAGCCACAGATGAAAGAAGGCTTCCTGCAGCAATTCAACCAGCCAGTTTTATGGGATCAACAGGTAACACTTCCTGCAGCAGAGGGTGTCAACATTCTTCCTATAGCTCTTCAATAAGAATTCCTTCGAAGCATGACCATAATAAAAACTTTATGTTTACATAAATTTCAAATTCTCCATTCACTTTCTACATTCTTCTTTTTCAACCCATTTCATTTCTTAATCTTCCATCCACCCACCTTCCACATCATCATATTTCTATGCTTTCAATAAAAAGATCGTGCGTTGACGTATGCAAATCGCCGATGCCGTCATTCCACTCTCGCTAATATTTCCTGGCACATACGATGATCAATTAACAGGTATGAGATTTTCAAATTTATTTTCATTTTTAGCGCATATATTTCATTGGTTATATCGAATACTGTAATAAATATATCATTGCCGCCTTAATCTAGTTCCGTACCTTCTGCCAAGTCTGACAAATGAGGAAACTTGTCAATATTTTGTAGGGGGTAGGGAAGTGTGCCAATTCTTAAAATGTCATTTCTATTTACTCGTTAAGATCCACAATTCTGTACTTCAGCATTGTCTTAATTAAAATCCAGCTGCCGCATCACACAAGTGTCAAGTGTCGTACCTTTATTCTGAATAAACCCCTAACTATCAGACTAGATGTGACCTAGTATTAAAACCATGACATAACTCTCGCATGAATATCTATGATTCATTCTATTAAAGTACATTATTATTGTTCATATAAAGAATACCATAAGAATGTGAAAGAGGGTCTATGGTTTTACAAGAGGTAGTATGAAATTCAAAGGAGAAGAAGGTAATTATCAAGAACAGAGAAGAGGTTGAATTTGGTAAGAACAAATGGGGGGCCAATTGCAGTGGCATGAACCAGTGGTTCATGGTATTTTACTATCTGATGTTGAGGCAGTAAGAAGATTTAATGCCTGCGGATGGCTGGGATATTTCTTAAAATTGACAGAGTTCAATGATGAAGCAGCAACAGAATTTGCAAAGACATTTGATGAAGTCCAAGTGATGGTATGGGGGTTGACAGTTGTTGCAATAGAGGAGAGAATAGCAGAAGTAACTAGTTTTCTAGCAGCAGGGGAACACTACCCCAATGTGCACGATGTTAGGTCAGCCAGGGCTTAGTTCACCCTACCAGGAGACCCTCCATTGGAGATCACTAAATAGGGATGGAAAAGGATTCCATTCCTCCACCATATCAAGAGTTGGTAACACACATTATCGGGTATTTCACCTGTGAAGGATGATTCTCTAATTTGCATGTACATCATTTTAAGCTGCTTAGTTATGTACGACATAATATCCCAATGAATGCACCCAATTTTTTGTTTAATATGATGTGCATTAGTGCCGAAGAAACCCAGAAAGGGAAAGACAACTCTGTTACTCACCATGCCCTAATTAAATTACTCATAGAAATATCTCTTAGGGATGCCTCCCTTATGGCATGGGCAGAGTTTGTCCATCATAAAACCCTACAGCCTCAAATTGCCTCTAATCTGCAAATTAGCCAAGAAAATGCAGTTTCCCTTGACCCAGTTGCCGAGCAAAGTACCCAAGGGGAAGAAACCAAAAATTTACAAGAAAATGTGCCTTTACCCACTCACATGAGAAATATACCTACTGCCACTTGAACAAAAGGAAAATGGAAGTTAGTAGGAGAAACTTTAGTCTTGCAGCTGAGCCACGAAACCCTCAAGTCTCAAGAAAGAAGAAAATGAAGTCAGTTCCTGTAGCCACTATTCCTGCAGCCACTACTCCTACAACAGAGAAAACAAAAAGGGTTAGTAAGAAAAATGCCATAGAGGTTGAGGAAATCCCTGTAAGAAGAAGTTTTAGGATAAGAGGGCAGACCCCTAAAGCACCCACCGGAATTCAAACCGCTTCCCCCAAACAATTTGAGGAGGAAACTCCTATTCATATTGTTCCGAATGATTCTCCTAGCCAGTCTGAGATTCCAAACATTCCTCAAAATCTGGATGAAGAGTGTGAAGCTGAGCCAAATGTATGTCAAAATGACCTAGAAGTTAGTCATCAGGATGTTCCAACCCGTGAGAAAGAAACCCCTATAACTCACCAGCTAGCTTGCGTGAGAAATGCTTTAGTTTTCTATAAGCGAACTTGGTTAATAAAATTCTTAGAGAAGTTATGGAGGGAACAAAGGAAGAAGAATAACCAATATGAAAATAGTGGTTCAATTACTCTACAAATGCTTCTCTTCCAGTTATATAATAAGCATGTGCTGACAACCACTCTATGGGGAGAAGAGAAAAATAAATTGCATAAAGTAATAGCAGAACAAGGAGAGGAAATTGCATAATTAAAAGATCAGTTAGCAAGACAAAAACAGAGAATGGAACATGCCCTTAAGCTGACTGACTAGATAATTTCTTGTAGACCTCAGCCTAGGGTCTATACCATCTGTCTAAAAGAACAATTCCTCCTATTTCAGTTGATGATGACCATCAAAGATGTAAACATAGAGTTCAAATCAGCCCAGGAATTCTATGGTTTATACCAGACACTTCCATCTTGGCAACAAAAGCTACTCTATGAGTTGTATGTGCATAATTTCATCATCCCTATAGAGACTGAATGGAATCCCCTACCTTACATAGGGGATGTACACCTAAGGGCCTTGATGTCTTGGATGCACAACGAGGCTAACTATGATAGTCAATTGGAGAATTATAGAGAACTTGAGAAAATGGGATCCCTGCCATTAAGGGTAGAAAGAAGTCAACCAGAAGTATTCCTGATGGATTGGTTCAGACTGACATATGGGAATATTAAAAAAGAAATCAAAGATAAAAATTTTAAACTCAGAGCAGATGTGTGTGCAAAATATGACAGCATGTCTTATTTTGTCTTCCAAAGAGCCTTAACCGGTGCCAGAAGTAGATGGGGCAGATTATCAGAGGCATTCAAAAGGTTAGAACCACACAACCCCATTAACCTTGAAGAAACTATACACCGAGCACCAAAATACATAGGGCTGGGTAGGCAAATCAGGCAGGAGCTCTGGTGTCCGCTCACAATGCAGCCGCCCATGCTCCTTTGGCCCTTGTATGACATCAACACTACCAAACTTGACAGGCTGCAAGAGGATCACAGAAGGGAAGTTTGGGAAAGAACAAGAGGATTCTACTACTCCTTTAAAAGCCAGAAGCGAGGAAGAACTGAAGTTGGTGACTTTACGTCAAGTTCCAGAAGATGCAATGCTTGAGGACAAGTATTTGATTAACCAAGGGGCAGATGATAAGGCCAAATTATTGCCTTTATTTTGTGAAATTTTAAATACTCTATTCTAGTTTCTTACAAAACATTTGAGAGCCTAGCCAGTCAAAACTTGTGATAAAGTCTAGATAGTACTGATAAATCATGGGTAGATGTTTGTGACATATTTTTCTAATATTATACATATAGTGCAGTATTTCATAAAACCATCAGAATATATGTTCTAATATCTGGATATTTAATTTGATTAAGCTTGTTGCATGAATATTTCCGCATCATAACTAACTTGACAGGAGGGAAAGCGGTTGCAGAGTGGTCGACAGCATTCAAGGAAGACTGTTGAGGACCAGCTACGGCGGAGTGATATTCACAACACCAGGAAATACGACTGCTACAATGGAGGAGCCATTATTCCAGGATGCGGGGATGTAGTGTTCGTATATTACCTCTACACTTTATTATGTTGAACTGGTCGCTTGAGCTTTATTACCCACACCGTGGGCTGATGCATATCCATCTTCTTCTCCGGCACGTTTTCAGCAAGATAGTTTCTTTTCTATTTTGTAATAAGTGTTCAATCCTCTATATATAGGGATTGGACCAATAGTTTGAAGTTAGATAGGAAAGTTAGAGAAAGAAGTTTTTGGAAGAAAACTGTTGTATCTTATAGCAATCTATTTCAAGTTTCATGTATTGTTTCTATGTAATGAATTTTTGAAATACAATGAAGTAATTCTTGGTTTACATTCTATGTTAATAGATTAGCAGAAACTGACCAGGGGGCCCACTTGGGAGGTGGAATAGGTTAGAATAGAATAGATTTCATTTCTAGCATTTCCAGTATTTCAGATAGAAGTTAAAATTTCTTCCTGTAGCATCGTACCTTGTGAATGTTCCTGCAGCATCTGCAAGAATAGTTATAATGGATGGTCTAGGCTGAAAGTATAGGTTTTAGTAGAGTTTGCAATTTCTAGCATTCATTTTAGTAAGGAGATAAATGTATTATTTTCTTGCAGCACTAGTGTAGGTTTCTTTATGCATTTTTACCTTCCTGCAGCATAAGCAGAATGACTCCTTAAGGAACCTAGTGCACATATCATACTGACCATTTCAAGTATACGTCCCTAGGTTGACAAGTTAAATACACCTCATAATGGGAGAATTAGTCCTTAGATTGAATAAACCATTCCTAAGAAAGGCCTTGAGCATGATTATTCCACACCTATTGTGAGGCGGTTCAGCAAGCATGGCGAGCTTTACGGATCAAGAAAGTGATATACGATGAAAACAAGAAAATTGAATGGCTAAATCATGTCTATATAAAGAGACAAGTAATTAATTATGAAAATAAAGGAATGTTGAATATAATTCTGGTGAAGATATAACTCTTCATGCAAATCTAATCATATAGGCTGGAGAACAGAGCCAAGAAATTTTGCAGACACTGAGCAACATAAGCAAGAGCATTCACCGAGCACAAAAAAGAAAGAAGGGGAGAAAAAAAAAGGAAGAGAACATTGATCAGAGAGGTATTTTGTGGACTAATAATAGATCTCAAAATCTGCAAGTTAAATTTGTATTATTGAACAGATCATTTATTGTTTTAGTTTAACCATTGATTCAAAAAATCCCTTAACCGAGTGGGATTTAACCATCCTTATTGTATTGAGATACTCAAGAATATCAAAAGGTTTTCTTGGTGATAGCATATTGAATATTAGGTCAAAAGGCAAACTATTAGTTTTAAATCCTCTAACAAGGTCGCACTTAACATTATATTTGTAACCTTTAACAGGGTTGGCTCTTCACCGAGTTCACTTCAGAAGAGTGAAAATTTTGGGTTACCGGTCCCAAGGGGTTTTTCCCTTAACAAGGTTTCCATGTTAAAATCCATGTGTCAAATGTGTATTTCTTTCATTGCATTGATAGTTTACTTTACACATTACTAAAACTGGATTGGTCAGTAAACACTAAGTTTAATTGTTGCTACTTGATAAAGGCTAGAAAAAGATAAACAGTATATCTTACCGAGTAGTATATTTTTGTTAATAATATTTAAAGGCATACATCTTGTAGGACTAAAATATAACTAAAGGTATTATATTTGAGATATACGTTTTGATTGGATCTTTTGGATTAATTTTTTAGGCCACTGATTCACTCCCCCCCCCCTCCCTTAGTTATTCTAACAATTGGTATCAAAGCTCTAGTGCTTGGAAGAAAATTTAAAGACTTAAGCTAAATATCACTAGATGAGTAAAAGGGATGTGCCTAAGTTCAACAAAGACAACTTTGCATCATGAAAAAGTAGGATAAGACTCCATCTATCAGGTATTGGAAATTATGTCACACAATACTTGGGTGTTGAATATGTTTCTCCTACTAAACCTCTAACTATTGATCAATTGAGAGAGAAACATGAACACAATTCTATGATGATAGAGCTTGCTTCTTCACTATCCATTGTTGAATTTGAAGATGAGTAATCATACACCACTACAAACCAAATGTGGGAAAAACTCAAGCTAGAACATGGAGGAGACACCAATGTGCTGAGAGCTAAAGTTGAAAGCCTAAGAGGAAAGTTTGATGACCTAAGAATGAAATAAGGAGAGGACATCACTCAGTACAGTAGCAGAATCAAAGAAGTTGTCAATGCTATCCTTGGAGTAGGATTACTTGAGGAAGAAAGAGTTGTAAGTGAAATTTTGAGAACCTTACTACTTGTTTATGCTATTAGAGTATCTGCAATTCAAGAAATGAGAGAAATGGAAAATAACAATGTTACCCTTGATAGTTTGATAGGTATAATTATTTCATTTGAGATGAACAACTATGACAATAGTGTCTTACTAAATATTGAGTCTACATTCAAATCTTCTTTGAAAATAAGAAAATCTACTCACAAACACACTATAAGAAATGATAGTGAAAGTGATAGTGATGAACAAGAATTTGATGAAATTGAAGCACTAATGGCTAGAATATTGCAAAGAGCTAAAGGAAGATACAAAGGTAAATTACCATTCGTCTATTTTAATTGCAAAGAAATTGGGCATTTTTCTGCTAGATGCCCTAACAAGAAAAATGATGAAAGAAAAAATGATAGATCTTACGAAAAGAAGTTTGATAGAAGTGATAATCGATACTACAGAAGAAAGCGACACTCTAACAGAAGAGATAATTGAGATTACAAGGACAAAGGAAAGAAGATTTTTTACCTGGTTGAGAACAAAGCTGAAAATATTGACACCGAGTTTGATGAAGATGTTGAGGTAGTATTTGTTGCTATGAAGGATGATTCAGATGAAGAAGAAAGGTATGTTTAAATTGTACTCATATCTAAAGTTAGCAAAAATGATGTTTGGATTATTGATAGTGGTTGTACTCACCACATGACTAGAGATAAGGAAAAGTTTGAAACTTTTGAATATTATAATGGTGGAGAGTTAGGATGGGTAATGACTCACCTTGTCCAGTTGAAGGAAAAGGAACCATCATGTTCAATAATCTAATCAGATGTGAAAATGTATATTGGGTGAAAGGACTTCACTACAATCTATTGAGAGTTTCACAGCTGAACAACATAGAACACCGAGTTGCATGCCAGAACAAAAAGGCAAAGATCTATAATGGAACAGGAAAATTAATCAGTACTAGTGGACAAACAAAAGGTAACCTATTATATCTTGATGATATTAATACCACTTTTTTATTGGCTAGAAATGAATACATTTGGTTGTAGCATAAAAGGTTATATCATGTAAATTTTGATAACATGGTTAGGATAAGAAAGAAAAGAAAAGTAAGAGGCTTACCGAGTATGTCAAAACCCGACCATGTCATGTGCAAGAGTCATCAAAAAGGAAAAATGAAAAAGTCTAGTTTCAACAGAAAAACCTACACATCTAATGTTATTTTAGAGTTAGTCCATACCGACCTATGTGGACCAGTGAGAACAAAGAGCTATTATAGTGAGAGATACTTAATTCTATTTGTTGATGACTATTCAAGGATGATGACTATCATGTTCTTGAAAGAGAAACCTAAAGCATTTAAGATGTTCAAATGGTATAAATCTAAATTTGAAAAGAAAAGTAGAAAAGAACTGAAACGTCTAATATCAAATAGAGGAGGATAATTTATATCTGATGAATTCACTAACATTTGTAATGAGCATGGAATTACAAGACAGGTTTTTGCACCATGAACACCATGGCAAAATGAGATTGTTGAAAGAAGAAATAGATCAATTATTGATTGTGCCAGAACACTGATGATTGTACTAGAACACTGATGATTGAAAAAGGCATCAGTCAAACATTCTGGAGAGAAGTTGTAAGTACTGTTGTCTATACACTAAACCAAGTTCAATTGAAGAAAGACACCAATAAGACACCTTATGAGCTATGGTATGGATACACACCAAATGTAGTTACCTTAGAATTTTTGGAAGTCAATGTTATATATTGTAAGATGATATAAATGGGAAAATTGACTCTAAAAGTGATGAAGGAATAATTCTAGGGTATTCTACCAAAAGCAAAGCTTATAAATGTCTGAAAAAATCTTTTAACAAAATAATTGAAAGTGCAAATGTTAAAGTGGAAGAATTTGCTGAGAAAAATCATGAAGAAAGAATAAAGGAACCAGAAGATTACAATAGATTTGTCTACATTGATGAAGCTGACACATTGCCTGAGAAATAGTGTAACACTACCGAGCGACAGAACAATGCAACCAAGAAACAAGTTGCACATGCTAAGAATCAGGAAAATGCTCACAATGCTGAATTGAGTGATGATGAAGATCAAAATGAAGGTCAAGATGATGATCAGAATGATGAAAAGAGATATGAACCTGTACTTGCTATATATGTTGAAGACACCATCCACATGACCAAATCATTAGAGACAAAAGAGACAGAATGAGAACAAGAAGTAAGTCACTTAACACTAGATCTTGTATTTGTGATTTTGAGCCTAAATATTTTATTACTGCACTTGAGAATCAAGAATGGGTTAGTACTATGAATGAAGAGATTTAACAGATTGAGAAGAACAAAACATGGACATTAGTACCAAGACCGAGTGAAAAAATGTCATTGGTACCAAATGGATATTCAGAAACAAACTGAATGAGAATGGAGAATTCCCAAGGAACAAAGATAGAACGGTATGCAAAGGGTATGCACAAGAAGAAGGTATTGAATATGGAGAAACCTTTGCACCCATTGCTAGACTAGAAGGATTAAGACATCTACTTGATTATGCTTCTTTCAAAGGATTCAAAGTACACAAAATGGATGTCAAATCTACATTTCTAAATGGAATACTGGAAGAGAAGGTATACATTGAACAACCTGAAGGGTTGGTTGATCCTAACAAGAGGAATATGGTTTGTAGACTACAGTTTGTAGACTACATAAAGCCTTGTATGAATTGAAACAAGCACCAATGATGATGAAGAAAAAGATTCAAGAAAAAAACCATCCATCTAAGGGAGAGAATTGGAGAAATGTTCACACTACATATCTATCCAAAAAAGGGAGAAGAGATTCTACAACAAAGGGAGAGACAGAAGAAGAAGACAAAATTGCTACACCTGTCCATTGAAGGGAATGAAGAAAGGGACAACATTGTGCAAGAATCAAATCTAAGCTAGAAGAGCTTACTGAGATTCAGATATTTGAATTGGTTATAGAATAATAAGTTTGGTATGATATGGCATATTTCATATTGTGTTGCCATCAATGCCAAAGGGAGAGATTGATGAACTATAATTGATTAACTATTTGAAGATGATAATTTTATGATCACCAAGATGCAAAAGTAAATGTAAGACATTAAATTAGTTAATGAATTATATTGTCATTGATGTCAACTTGATATAGTCTGATTGATCATATACATATTGTCATAGACTTCAAGAGTTGAAGAGCCAAAGTTTATTTTATCGGTAAAACATAAGAAGCCAATGTACACTGAGTGATAGTAAACACTAAGGAATAGTGGACACCTATGGATAGAGAACACTAAGAAGTTCATAGTGTATACTGAGCACCACAGTAATTGAGCATAACTAAAGTTGTTAGCAAGGACAACTGGAGTCAATGATTGAGATAACTAAAAATGATCAGCGATTAGAACTGAAGATAAAGAATGACAAAAACACTTAGCTGGCAGGAGCTATATTTAGAGTTAACTGAATGATTTCTTTATTCTTAATGATCAGTTGAACTAAAACAAAGAAAGTATTTAAAGCACAGATAACAAGGAGAGATTTGTGGAATAAATTTGAAGGAGAGTTTTACGGATTAAAGCAAGCATGCCGAGCTTTATGGATCAAGAAAGTGATCTACGCTGAAAACAAGAAAATTGAATGGCTAAATCATGTATATATAAAGACACAAGTAATTCATTATGAAAATAAAGGAATGGTGAATATAATTCTGGTGAAGATAGAAGTCTTCATGCAGATATGATCATACAGGCTAAAGAACAAAGCTAAGAAATTTTGTAGACACCGAGCAACAGAAGCAAGAGAATTCACCAAGAATAAAGAAGAAAGAAGGGGAGAAAAGGAATTGAAAAGAAAATTTATCAAAGAGGTATTTTGTGGACTAATAATAGATCTAAAAATCTACAAGTTAAAGTTGTATTATTAAACAGATCATTTACTATTTCAGTTTAACCATTGATTCATAAAATCTCTTAACCGCGTGGGATTTAACCATCCTTATTGTATTGAGATACTCAAGAGTATCGAAAGTTTTTCTTGTCTACAACATAGTGAATGCTAGGTTAAATGACAAACTATTAGTTTTAAATCCTCTAACAAGGGCACATTTAACAGTATGTTTGTAACCTTTTATAGGGTTGGCTCTTCACCGAGCTCACTTCAGAAGAGTAAAAATTTTGGTTTATTAGTCCTAAGTGGTTTTTCCCTTAATAGGGTTTCCACATTAAAATCCATGTGTCAAATGTGTATTTATTTCATTGCATTGATAGTTTACTTTACACATTACTAAAACTAGATTGGTCAATAAACACTAAGTTTAATTGATGCTACTCGGTAAAGCCTAGAAAAAGATAAACACTATATCTTACCAAGGAGTATATATTTGTTAAAAATATCTAAAGGCATACATCTTGTAGGAATAAAGATAACTTAAGGTATTATATTTGACATATAATTTTTGGTTGGATCTTTTGGATTAATTTTTGAGGCCACTGATTCACCCCCCCTCCCCCCCTGCCCCCTCTCAGTTACTCTAACATAAGTTTGGTGAAATAATATAAAGGTTTGTTGTTTCTTCTGATTTGTTCTGCAAGTAGGCTTGGATAGATGGGAGTGCCTTGGGCCCCTGTTGTCTGTTTCCTCCTTGTGCTAGGACAAGTAAGACATCATTGATGTTAGTTTTACCATCACGAGAGATTGAACCAATTCCAATGATCAACTTAGGAGTGTTATCACCTAATATGACTACACCACCATCATATCTATTCACTTAAAAAAATTTATCTTTATCACCAGTCATATGATGTAAAAAACCACTATAAATGATCCATTCTGATTTGTTTTCAACATGTGAGACTACATATTTTTCTTCATGAATAGGTTCATCATCTTTAATAGCAATAAATCCAATTTCATTCTCATCATTCATAGAATCATCATCAGACACACCTTCACTAGTATAGTAGGATTCCTCATCCTTGGAGTAATTAGACTTGTAAAAGTTAGGCTTATGCTTAGGAACCCTTGTAGGACATCTACATGCAAAATGACCAATATTATTATTAGAAAAATACTTTAGGGGTAATTTTCCTTGAAACTTACCCTTACCTTTCCTTTCTCTTTTTTCTATAAGAGCCATAAGTTCATATAGTTTCCTTTCTTATCCTTCAATCTTTGTCAAATCATCAGCATATTCTCTAAGCTCTTCATGTCTATTGTTTCTACTAGATCTTGCAAAGCTTGATAAGGTATTTTTGTCATTATGAATAGTAGCCTTGAATGCAAACTCTCCTTTGGGTAATACATCCTATAACTCTGTGGTCTCAAAGGTGGTCATCTTAGAAATGAAGACTACTCTATTGAAATTTTTTGGCAATGGTATGATCTCCTCTATCGCTTGCACTTTAGTCTTGTAGGCAGGTGTCAAAGATCTAAGAACATTTGCAATCACTTCATCTTCAGTATATGTGTCTCCTCAGTTTTTGATTTCAGTAATAGTGTCAGTAACCCTATGTACATATGCTTTGACATTATCATCATCTCACATCCTTAGATTCTCCATTTTAGCCTTCCAATTCTGTAGTTTTTCCTGCTTAGTTCACTTATCTCCTTCAAATAGAGCCTCTAGACTTGTCTAGATCTTGTGAGCTGAATCAATATCTTTAACCACTATAAATTTTGCCTCTAAGAGAATGCTTATCAGTGCTTCTCTTGCAACCATATTGCAAGAAAACAATTTATTTTCTTCCTCTGTAGCATTTACTAATTCATCTTCTACATTCATTGGTTCATCCTTATATGTAATCATCTAGTAAACAATTCCCAAGAAGATTAGATGAGTTCTCATCTTGTTCTTCTAACTGTCAAAATTTTCAGCATCAAATTTTGGACTCTCCTTCCTATAGTAAGCCATCTCAGAATCACCGAGCAAGCAGTTAAGCTTTTTCTTAGAGGGTCACAAGATATGATACAAATTGTTAAGAATAATACAACTAAGAGGGGGAGTGAATTATTTGTATTCCAAATATTTAAACTTTAAAATTTAAACCAATTACTTAATGCAAATTTGAACACTTCAAGAACACCATAAAAAAATGATTTTGTTGTCAACAAAAAATCTATTAAGGGAAAAACCTAGGTGGGAATTAGCACCCACAAATAATGCACTAGAAATATTCTATCCCTGTTAGGAGATCTAGCCCTATTAGGAGATTATTATTACATCTAGTACAAGTCCATATTAAAGGATAGTCTTCGCAACCATGTTAGGAGTTGAATGAAATGATGAGATCACTACCTTAGCACACTTCCCAAAGTGAATGTTAAATCCACCTTAATTATAGAGCAAATTTCCATATTAATAGATCTTCCAAACTATTGTGGCTCCACAACACACACTCCATTTTTTGGCTCTTTGGCCATGGGGACCCCCTATCATTTTGGATGCTTTCTAGGGTTCCTTTTTGAAGAAAAGCTAAGTCCTTTCAGCCTTTTGCAATTTTGGACCATCAGGCTATCAGGGTTTTTGCACCTCTAAAATATCAAAAGCTCAGAAGTGTGAAAGGCCAACCCTATAATGAATCTTTCATTTTTTTGGTTGTCGAAACACTAAAAGATATGAGGGTTACAACTTCAGCATTTCGGCCTCCACAATGCCAAAGTTTACGTGATGTCATATCATCAACACAAGGCTATAAAAGAGACATCACTCATTTTTTCTTCACTTCTTTTTGTTTTTTTTCTCCACCTCCTTGAGCTACGGTGATCCCATCTTCAGCACACATTCCCTGATCTATGTGCTCCTCAAAATGGTCTATGGTCCTCGTTCTTGTGTTGCACTCTGTCCTCCTTTTCTCCTTTCGAGCAGGTTGGTCTCTCAGAATCGTTGTTATGGTTAGGGTTTTTGTCCTTTGTCATCTTTGTTTGTTTTTTTCTTTTTCACGCATTGCCTCCCTCATTTTTTTTTAGCCTCCTTTTGTGAAGCTCACTTAGGGTTTTTTAGCTCTAGGTCCTCGGGTCTTTCTTTTCTTTGTTTTTGTTTTGGTTCATTTGCTTTTGGTTTTTTTCCTATAACATGTTAGTCACATGATTTTCGGCCCCCGAGGTCCAAAAGTTGTCTCACTAGAGTCAGACCAAATAGGAGGCCAAATTTGACTAAGGCCAGAATGGTCCTCATCTTTTTAGTGCTTTGAAGTTTTGGCATTTCACAGTTTTAGCATTTTGCAACCTATCCTATCACTGAAGGCCAAAATATCAAAGGTAGGATCAACCATCCATTTTTCAATTTTGCATCCTCACATTCTGAGACATCCTATACCTTCACAATTATAAACCTTCACCCTTCACCTCACACTTTCACACTTTTGTGCATTCACACACTGGGATCTATTCAAGCATTCATAGTCTAAATTGCCAAAAACCATCACCCAACCCCAATCAAGCCTCTTATTTACATTTTTAGCCTTTTGCAGTCCAATATTGTCTTCGTTGTTCACAAGTCTGAGTAGCCAAAACCACCATAAGATAATTTTAGATGATTTTGAGTAGCTCCTCCTCACCCTTAGAGTTTTAGTTTATGTTTTACACTTTCCTATAGATAGTTGTTTTCAATAAACTATTGATGATTGCATGTTTTCTTGCAGGAATGCAGGAAAGGGTCATTGGATCATCCATGAAGTTCCTATTCAAAGGGTACCACATGCCTTCAAAGGTCATAAACCACCATAGTGAGGTTATATACACCGACATCAGGAATGTCGATTGGAATGAGTTCCTAATCAAATGCACCAAACCTAGTGGGAGGTCATCTGAATGCACTACCCTAGTACTGTCAATTCTAGTAAATGCAGCTACAGATGTAATCTCATTTCTATCCTTAGACTTAATTATGACCCTAGCACACCACTATGTACCACATGTGAGGGTAGTAAAAAATATAGCCAAAGAGATTGTCTTGGACCTCTAGCCAGATAACATTGAGGATATCTTCCACCTTTCAAAGGGTGTCGATAGATACTATGACTTCTCAATCAAAAAAGGCTTGGATTGGTTCAAGAATAAAACCTTGGAGGAATAGGCATAGTAAACCAAGAATACCTGATCCAATCCCTCCCAAAGAAAAAACTTGAAAAGATATATATGAGGAGAGGATACCTAAAGGATGATATTCAAGCAGCCATCACAATGCTCAACAGATTATACGAACTGCTCCAGTCCATATGGCTTGAACATTGGATGATTATACTAATTGATAAGATCAAGGGGCAAATGACTAGGTTTGATTAGGCCACCATCCTGAGTGATAACCTAGATGAACAGTTAATTTCATTAAATCATAACCCCAAGTTTTACATGACATAATACATGGTGTATTTATTAGCAGCAATAATATAGTACCTAGGGTTGGTAAAAGGGGAGCCTTTGAAAAACCAAATGCATGGCCTTTTACAATATATACCCAACTGGTAAGGAAAGCCAAACAATGTGAAAATAATCAAGATCATAGGATTGTCAACAATGCAGTCATTTTAACAATCATCTACTTAATTGAGGGTGATTATGAAAAAAGATTATCTGAAGAAGCAAGCACTAAGGTAAGGGAAATAGGGGCCTTTTGCATTGAATTTGGAACCTTCACCTATATCAGAGTGGCTAGATCCACCCTTTCCTGAAAGAAGATTCCCAAATACCCTTCTGACTAAGTAATTATCATAGAGATGGCCAGATAGCTCATTCATGGTTATGAGCATATTAAACGCAAGAAGAAGAACTGATGGGATTTTCCTATTTCAATTGGCCCATACACCCTACAAGATATAAAGGTGTGCAAGTCCCTTACATTTGAATGGGATGAATGCCCATTAATGTCTCTAAAAGACATGGTTAGGCCAAGATTTGATCCCATTTGTACCTATAGACACATCATGGGAAGACACTACGTTCATGCGCCTTACTTAGAGGACCACAGGATGAATTGTGTGGATTATTATGAAGTTAGGGTTTGAGATTATTGCAGAATATCTCTAGTTTTAGCACAAGCTACCCTAGAGCTCAAAATTCCACCCAAAGAATAGGAAAAGTAGATGGATGAGGTACTTGACCCACTTTATAATAAAGATATGGTATATACAAGACCTATCTTGAATGTTGAGATAGACAAAGATAAGAATGATAGCATGAAATTCAAGGCTAGGCACGTGGTTAAGGCCATTAAAAATTATAAAAATTAGATCAGGAAGCCCTTCAAAATGGATCACATACCAATGAAACAATAGTTAAACACACCGCCCAAAGTGGATAATGTATGAGGAGTAAGGGTAGCAGTACCTCAGTTCAAGAAGCCAACCCCACATAAATTAGGAACAGTGTAGGGAAGGAACACCCAATGGTGTAAGAGCCCAAACCTAAGCATAAAACAAAGAAGACAAGAATGACTGGTAGCACATTCCCACCTTTGGGTAAAGCACAAGCAACTAAAAAGAACTCCCTACCACCCATCAATCTCTTGATGTAGACACTATAGAACCTCTAGGTACCTCAGGAGAGAGAAAGAAAGTGTATAAGAGGAAGAGAGCCTCTACATCTCCCCAGTTAGAAAATCTGCAAGAGGAACTAGAACAGGATGGAGGAGAAGAGGAGGATGTTCCCTTAGTGAGAATAACAAGCTCAAGGACTTCTATCTCAAAGAAGAAAGGCTTGGAAAAGGATGTCCTCATTTATAGAGAAGAAGAGTCATAGGAAGAACAAGGAAATCCCTGAGATTCCCTTGATCCTGATGAATTCCTTATGTCTAACTTCCAGAATCTCATAGGGTTTGAGGACCAAGGGATGGATGAATTTGATAAATCAATGAGATTTAATGTGAGACATGTACCACTAATCTCGTACGCTATTCTTACTCCACCTCCATCTTAGTTCACTAACCCCATAGTGAAAGTATCACTTGTTGAAAAAGATACATACAAGGAGAGGGACACAAACAAAGAGGTAGAGGCACAAGCTTTTCTGGGGTCCTACACTACCCAAACCTCACAAGAAAGCCAAGAAGATTCACTCAAATATACACAAGGAGATAAGGATGCAAAGAAATGCTTTGATCCTATAGATACTCAGACTGCCACTCCTCCACCTTCATTTCCTACTTCTACTCCTCTGCCTTCATTTCTTGCTCCTATTCCCATGTCTTCATTTTACTACTTCCACTCCTCCACCTTCATATCATACTCAAGCTCCTACTCCTCCACCGTAATTCCCAACTCAGGCTGAAATAGTACCAAATCTTTCAGAAGATGTGGAGAATCCCCAAAATGAAACAAGACATAAAGGGGAAGAGCGTACTCCTCAACCGAAGAAAACACATGAAGTCTAAGATGCCTCTTTAGGAGAGAATGATGAAATATTAGAAGAAAAGGTGAGAGAAGAAGGGGAAGGAGAAGAGAAAGATAAATTACAAGTTAGAGAAGCATGTGAAAAGGCAAGGGAAGCTAAGGAGGAGATAGAAGCATAGGAAATAGCAGGGACAACTTCAATACTAAAGATTTCTCCTTACGAGCCTGTTATTTCCTTTACTAAACCAATATGGTTTACTAGAGAGATACAACTAAGGAAGACATTCTATATAGAAGATGAAGAGGATATCTACATGTCCTTTCTAAGTCAATCCTTCCACCTAGTAGAGTTCAGTGTGCCTGGAAGGACAATGTCCTATGCAATTCAGGACAATAAGTGCTCCTGTATAACATAAGTGGCAGTTCCTACAACAGACACCACCTGGGTAGAAATAAACCCATAGGATTATATTTTTGAGGAGGTTGATCTAGGGGAGCCTACGAGAGAAGGAAGCAAAACATTGGTAGCTCTAGGGCTGAAGCATGCTCTCGGCTTCATGGAGAAAGATGAAGAAAAGATAAAATCACTAACTAAGAAGAATGAAGCATTGAGGAAATTTAGTTTTAAAGTGGTGGGTCCTATTGAACCTAGTTGTCCAAAAGCCTCATTACAGGCTATCTTGGAAAAGAAGGCCACCCCAGAATTTTTGAACGAAATGACACTGTCTTTTGTATAGGTGTGTACAGACTGGAATGTATATTTTGACCAGTTGGGAGAAAGAATCATTAGAGTTATTTTGATACCCTTTTGGACCATTCTCAAAGTGGCTACCTATTAATGTGACTTTGTGATAGTCTCTCCAATGGGAGATGAGTTGTCACCGAATACTGAGGTATCGGCCAACTTCACCCGAAGAAGCTTGCGGGAGAGCGAGCTCTCCTAGCCTCCAAGCACTTGGTTGTTGGGTCACGACGGTGCAAGCCTAGCTGAGTTGGAAAAGTGACTATTTGTTTTGAGGGGATATGTGGTTTTGACTCATCGACCTTTGAGACTTTGATGGTAATGGGTTTCCTGCAATCATTCATTATATCCAGCAAAGAAAATAGCAAAAGATAGGACATGGTTAGTATAGATCTCTAGCTATATTCATGGCATACATTTCCTTAGCATCAACAAAGTCCTAGATGAAAAGAAATAAAAAATACTAAACATATGCATATAATATTCAATCACACATATATCAGTAGTGGAGTAACATATTTCATTAAATCATTGCAAGAACTGGAATAGGGGACATAAGGAAGCATACAACATGAAAATATTTCACTAATCCGTGATTAAAAATAACACAAAGCATGGTGTTGAATGGTGTCCCTCATTCCCTCATTAACTTCAAATCTAGCATCACTAATAGTTACACTGGTGGCTCCAAGGGATCATTAATCTACTCTGAACTTAAAGGGCAAGGTTGCTATGAAAATGGAAAGCTTCTATTACTAGTGGATAGCTAAATCATCAATTTTCCAACCCTTAGAATGGCATCATACTTAGCATTTATAGAAAATTTCTAACTACCTAAGAGGATAACGCTATGCTAGCTATTTACATTACTTTACAATATTTACATCTGGTACTACCTACGCTATCAAAACTTTCATGATATAATACAATCATTTGAGAAGAAAAGAGAGGAAAGAAGGAAAGAAGCTCTGGGAAAACTACCATCAGAAAATTTTTCCTTGTACTTGTAGATGTGATGGAGCTTCCCTAAGTGACCTAGGCCATATGCCATCATTAATGCTCTTCTGCACTTCGGTGATTGAGTGGGCCCCGTACACTAGATATTAAATGCTAGAACAATGCCTTGGGACCTGAGAGGCGTCTATAGTGAACCTTCAAACCAATAGTGACTGGTCACACCAATAAGGATGATTACGGACCTCACAACATGCTAAAGATAGTGATCAGTCACCTTGGACAAGTCATCAAAACTTACCACTATAAATAATACAAAATTGGGGATCTAGAGACCTGGAACCTAGGAGCTTACACTCAAAGAATAAAGAATGTCTGTGTACTCTACCTCTGATGAAGGATCCCTGGAATCCAAAAAATATTACTGGCACTTAAAATTCTCGCATGCCTCCAGAATTTGGAGTATATAATCCTCTTCTACGTCCTTTAGGCAATCTCAGCGATCATCAGAACCTTCAAAATGGAGGCTGACATCTTTGACCTTATCTTTTAACTCTGTAGCTACCTTGGCTATGTCATGGGACTTGAGTAGTACCTAAGATATTTCCACCATTGTGGTGCCACTAACATTTCCCTCAGACTGGAACTGAGCCTTGGTCACTTCATCAAACTTACTAGTTATAGAATCCGTTAGGTCTTTTTCTTCTAGTCTTTCAATACAGTATGAATGCTTAAACCTTACACTTCCAATTTATAACTCTTTCAAGTCAAAGCCTAATTGATGAGGACTAATTCCTCCTTCTACTTTGAGATTCACAAGCTCACATAGGTATACCTTCAAATGATTATTGATTCTCAGTATCTGTAATATTGGATTATGACTTTTATTGATTGGCTAAATTCCCTTCACTGTATCAACTGATAAAACACCTTGCATATGGAAATAATTAACTTAATACAAAAATTTACAAGCCAAATTATGATCATAACAATAACAAACATCATTGAGATAAGGATTCTCATCCTTCTTCCTTTTGGAGTTCTTTGTACTTAGGAGGGCTAACCTAGTGATTCTCTCTTTAAGGAATCAATAAACTGAATTGTATTCTCTAATACAATTTCTTAAACATATATATTCTTTATAAATGAAAATTGAATGATTGATTGCTTTAATATTGGATGATGATTAACTTCTTGCCAAACCCTAAACTAGTGCCTAATTCTTGGGCAAAGACTCAATATTGAATATAAATCCACAATAAACAGATTAATGAAAACACATGCAGTTTAGATAGAATGCCTTACAGACTACATTTTCACTCCCACACCCCTATTATCAAATCCTTACACCAAATTTTAACTCTCTAGAATCACCTATAAGAATTACTCTTTTCTTGAAAGAACTCACAAGTAATTACACAATCACCTTGTAACTGGTATATCTAAGATGCCTTGCAAATTAAACATACAAGAGCTTAAACAGAAATATAAAGAGACAACAAAAGATATAGAACACAAACTGCAACATATTTTATTATTATGTTACTTCAAATACATTCAATAGACAAAAATCACAAAGCTCAAAAAAATTTGATAAGTCTTCCTTGCAGTTGTATATTTCACCATCTTTACAAAAATGTTTTATCTTGCTATTTATAGAGTCTTAGCCATCTTAGAATCTTTAAAGACTAAGGATGCAACAAGATTCATATGGCTTAGACCTAACCCTAAAAGATACTAGAAGACAAAATACAATAAGACCTTAAGTGGTGGAAAGACAAAATAGGAATACAATCATATTTGATCTTCAAATATTTGATAGTTGGCACCTTTGTCTATTGATATTCTAGATAGCCTCAAATACTTATTGTAAGATCTAGTGACAACCATTATAGGCTAACTTAAACTAGTCTTTCTGATGAATAACGTCCATGTGCTCAAAGATCATGTGCCAGGTGTCTTTTCATTCCTCGTCCAGTATGTCCATGTCAACTGTTGCAGGATTCTTTTTCTAGGGCTTGGTGAGAATATCCCATGTTGAAACCTCTAACTCTATAGTCCAATTAAAGCCTTGAATGCTTTGTAATTGTGCCTTCTATCTCTCCCATCTAGCATATGTTATGCTTTTAACATTTGTAAAAAAAATTATTAAAGTCTATTTCGGCCTTAAATGCCTTATCTAAGATTTTATTGAACCTTTCCATATCTAATTCACTTCTGTCATATATAAATGCCTCTTTATTAGGCAGCAAGGTGTTAAATTCATTTCTCCACATTTCTACTCCCTTAATCTGATCATCCTCTCCCTTTATTGGAGGAATAAACTTATTGTAATCTAAGCCAAACATGTTGACCCTAGCTTCAATCTTATTTTCCTTTCCCTTGAAGAAAGACAAGGTAACCCCAATCTGCTCAATCTCCTTGCTAACTGATGTTACAATATCTGGGAGGTCTGCCCTAAGTGGTTGTAGGGTTGCTAACCTTTCAAACAAATTAGTCCTTACTAACCAGGTCCCAAAACAAGGGTTCAAAGTTGAAACATAATTATTCACCTCTATCTGCAAGCTGGGCAACTTGTTATAAGCACTATGTACTAGATCAACCTTGTCTAATAGGATTGATCCTATGTTGTAGCATTTTTTCCAAGGCTTTCAAAGCTTCCTTATTTTGATCCTTATCCTTCTAATTTGTTTCCTTTTGAATATCCCCTGCATCTTTAGTTTGTACTAGGGCATATGTAACTTGCTTAGGTTCAACAGGAATTTATTTTCCCTTTCTGATCATCTTCCGTGTCTCCACTCTTCCCACTGGTTGAAGCCACACTTATTTTTGTACTCATCTTGTCTACTCTGATCTGGACAATACTTATCAAACTCTTTGTTTCTTCACTCTGCAACCCAAACAATTCTAGTCCTCTAAAAGCACTAATCACTCATGTAATTCTTAGCTCTGTATTCTGAAATTGTGGTAAAATGAAATGAGAAACAAGAATACTTATTTATTCCTGAGAAATCAATGCACCAATCTATTCAAAATCATGAATTTGTTATTCAGTCACTTCTTCCATTACTCTACGTTCTTTGATATCAATTTCTCTTAGCCGTGGCACCTAAGTTTGACACGTTATCAATTTTGGAAAAGGCCAATCAGAGTAATCATGAAACCTTATTTTATGTGAAATAAATTCTATGTTTGATATGATCAGCTCACATTATTACAACTCAGCTACTTCATACATATTTTCACAATCCCCGTGTTTTGATTGGCTAGTGACTGTACATCATGGTGCGGAAAAAAACTCTTAATCTTTACCTTACTCATACTCTGGTTATTTTTAGCAACCACGTGACTGCTCCATCTCCTTGTCACTAAGAATTAGCCTTAACTCTAGTTTCATCATGACAATTAGCGCCAACCGTATGATATGGATCTAAATCAATGGCTATCTCTTAGTCCCTGAACAATTTACTTAACTCATGATTTATTTAGAGACTCCATGACTATAGCTTAATAATAACTCTTGTTTAACCTTTGGTTTCTTTGGATATTATGTGACTGTATAATTTTGAATTCACTGAAAGATTTCATTAACCATGAGTTTAGTTATAGGTTATGCGGCCATCATTAGATCTTCTTTCAATCTGATGGTTCATATAAAATCTCTTATTCATTTTGTACTCACTGCATTTTATCAAAGACTTTGTGACTACCATTATATCACTTTTAATCCAATGGCTCGCATGAAATCTCTCAAGCTTTATCCTTAACTATAGTTTTTCATGAGACTTTGTGACTACAAGCTATCTCTAAGTCACCAGATAGGTTTCCTAACCATAGGTTTATTTTGAGACTTCACACAGACCATAGATCTCTAGAGTGACTTAAACATGTGTCAGCATCTGGATCATTACCTCTAAGTCATTGAACTTTCTCTGAATTTTGACTTCTATCAGTGACTTAACACCAACCATCAAATCTTTTCTCATCTGCGGTTTAGATTTTCCCACTGCAAACTTCACTGAGCCTTGACTTAACCTTTACTAACTAAATTTCATATGGAGACTTAGCGAATAACTAAATCTTGTTGTCACTGAACAAGTTATCTAACTCAAGTTTTATTATGAGATTAAATGCCAGCCTTTACATCCTTCCTCAATCTGACAATATTCACTAGATCTCTTGAAATTTTTCTCATCTGAAATTTTATCTTGCGACTAAATGCTGGCCACAAGATCAATTTTGAATTGGACGGTAGTCGCTACATCTCATAACATTTTACTTAACCCTTTTTTTCTTCTGAGATCTTGTGACTGAGCTAATATAACTCATGTCTTAGCCTTGGTGAGCTTGTGAGACTTTGCGACTCAAGAAACTCAAAGTCGCATTATGATTTCTTAATTGAGGATTTTATCTTGATATTTCACACCCACTGCAAGATCATCTTGCAAATCAACCGCTCATGTTAAATCTCTCAAACTTGATGTACTTTATGAAATCCTTCTGAGATTATGCAATCATTGTTAGATCCTCTTTCAATCTGACAGTTTGTGTTAAATCTTAGGAACTTTTACTAATCAACACTTTCATCTAGCAACTAAACACCAACCACAGGATCAACTGAGCATCTATGGCTATCACTAAATCTCTTAAGATTTGACTTAACTCTTGTTTCTTTCTAAGATCTTGTGACTGAATGAAAATTCAAACCAATCTTTAACTCAAATTTGTTTACGAGACTGCATGACTAAAGAAACTCAAAGTCGCCAAGCCATTTCTTAACTCCAAGGTTTCAAATGAGATTTTGCAGGAACCATAGGATTTGTATCTGAATCAATGGCCAGCGTTAAATCTCTTAATCATTGGAAGAATATTCTTTTTCTTCTGAGATAACATGACCAAAGCATTGCACTAAGTCTCAAAACAAAAGGGAATATTTGGTCAGTTTAAAGAGACATCACAACTAACTTAAAACATGAAAAAGATCACATGACTTAAGTGATTTCAATTT
This sequence comes from Thuja plicata, assembly GCA_018584345.1. Lineage (NCBI taxonomy): Eukaryota > Viridiplantae > Streptophyta > Pinopsida > Cupressales > Cupressaceae > Thuja > Thuja plicata. The sequence goes on from MU228074.1 coordinate 117,665, forward strand.
TCTGAAAAAGGCAACTACAAATTAGAAGCCGATTATGAAGAAATAGGGTTTTCTCTTAATATGAATAAAAATGACCTAGGACCCAGGGTCTTACACATTTCGTTGATCTTAACACTCGGAGACAAAAATTTGCAGAGAAAATTTGATAGCACTTTGGACAGGATTTGACAATTTATGCAATAACATCACTGGGAGCTCAAAATTTTTATGGAAAGACTTCAAAACTGGAAATACAACCAACAGTGGCTCTTTCTGAGGATGCTTAACTACAAGTTTATAGCAAGAACCATAGATCTATGGGAGGCAGACCATACTTACTAACCTACCACAGAAAGAAAACACACAAAAAAACAAAAACAAACCTATACATATAATACAGAACTACTGTGCATGGAAATCAAATTTTAACTGAAGAAAGGTTTCAAGAATTGTCCATGCACTGGAAATTAAAATACCTCTCCCTCCATACTCTTTAAGATATATGAATCTTTCATGAAATTTTGATGAATAATAAAGGGACCTAACCATAATGATTCAAATTTATTATGCTTCCCTTTGTCTGTAGCCCTTACATTCCATTGAAGTACTAAATCATCAAGCTTAAATTTCCTGTTACTTTATCTTTTATCAAAAAAATATTTCACTTTCTTTTGTAACTTAATGTTCTCTTTTTTACTATATTTTCTGATCTCATCCAGTTCTACTAACTGCATCATTCTATCTTGCATAGGTTCATAAACATCTAGTACTTCTTCCTGAATAAACTTATATACTGGAAGAAAATTATTCATGGGAATCCTATATTGCATACCATATACTAGTTCAAAAGGAGACTTACCTGTTTCTTTTTTCACAGTTATCTTGTTATCCCTAAAGAAAGCTTCAGTTTTGTAAGCCAAGCTCTTTTATTTTTCTCAAGGGTCTTTTCAGTATTTTCAATATGCTCTTGTTTCTGGATTCTTCTTAGCCATTGGCTTGAGGATGATATGGGGAATAATATGATATCGTGATCCCATATTTATCACATAAATTTTTAAGTTCATCTGACCTGAAGCACATAGTATTGTCCATTACCAATTTTACAGGGACACTGAATCTGGTCAGAATATTTTCCATCAGAAATTTGTGACCACTTTACTAGTTGCCTTATTTGTAGGAATTGTTTCTATCCATTTTGTGAAATTATCTGTAGCAACTAGTATCCAAATATGTCCACCACTAGATTTTTCTAAAAATTCTCCAATTAAGTCAATCCCCCACATGGCAAAAGTTGCTCCAACACTTATAGGGTTTAGTAATAGGGTGCCTGAAAATTTCAAGTTGTTTGAAAATATTTGACAAGGTTCACACTTCCTAACAAAGGAATGAGTGTTTCTGAATAAAAAAGGTCAATAATAACCACCCCTCAAGATTTTATGAGTAGTGGTTTTGGTAGAGTAATGTCCTCCACACACTCCTTGTGCATTTCTCTTAGAATCTTTTCAGCTTGATTATGATCTAAACATAGTAAATGGTGTAGGGGCACCAAGAATCCACATGAAGACTATGAAGTAATGGAAGATACCTAATGGAAATCAGAGGTCCAAGGAGTTCAAGGGGATCATAAATGATGCAAATTATATCAATTATAATTTATTGGCTCCTATAATGGTTTGAAGCCATGAAATGGCATTTGAACCTAAGGAATGAATTTATATCCTTGAAAGGATTGAATAAATGTAATGTGGACCATTAGTTTCCAAGGGTGTCTTAGGGTAGTTAGGTTTATAGGAATGATGCTATTAAGTCTCCTAGGTGTTTGGAAACCTTTGGAGTTCTTAAATTCCTATTTACAAGGTTTTTAAAGCAATTTTAAATTTTAAAAATTTAAATATTTAAAATGTAACGGCTAGTAGCCATTTAGGAGGGAAATGGGGTTTTTGTTGTTTAAACACTTAACTAATCCCTCAAGCTAGTTGGAAGAGGTTGGGGAAGTTAATTTTTGGTTTTCTATTTGTAATTGGGAGTCTATTGAAAGGGCATGAAGCCTGGAGTGTATGGACAGTCACTGAGATTTCAATAAAATACAAATTCAGTCTGCAAATGTTGTGTTTTATGCATTATTAAAAGGTTTAATTTCTCATTGGTTTGATTTCTAAGTTCATGTTGGAATAGTAATCAATCTAAATCCATTCATTTCTCTATCTAATGCATTAAGAGTCATCTTACATGACCGTTTGTCATTTCTAGTGGTTTAGTCTGATTTTGTTAGTTTTCATCTATTTTGAAGTAGTTTGTAAACCTCGATCCTTTCCATGGACTCAAATCCCTAGAATCCATGTAATGAGGATAATAATAATGTATTATATGTTCTAATACTTATGCTTGCAGATATTTTGAGTAAGAAGTGATCATAGACTAATTTGGGAAGGTTTTCTATTGAATTTGATGGCTAAGGTATAGCAGTGGGAGATTGGGCTTAACAACATAGCCTTTTTATGATTGGAATATTCTTATATGGTGGTGTGAATGGTTAATCAACTACCAATTGATCTTGGAAGGGTGTGGAAGGCTGAGATTTGCAAAGCCCTAGATTTAAGGGTTTGGAGTAACCAAATTGGGGCTTTTGGGGCTCCCTATGTTTTGGGTCTCCCTACATTTTGGGTCTAATTCCTCTTAGTTTTATAGGTTTTGACTCATTTTATGGAACTCTCCAAGAGTTGAGACCTTGGAGAGGTTTCTGTGATATAGTTTCTTTGTTAAATCCTCAAATTTATAATGCCATTGTAGGGGTACAGGCAGAGTACTACAATTTGGTCCAAAGTACCAACACATAGGTTTTTGATATGTTCTTGTATGGCCAAAAGGGTGTCTTAATGTGCAATTATTTCTTCTAGTGTTTTGGTAAATTGAAGTGTTTGAAGACCTAAAAGGTCACTGCAGGGCTACAAGGTTGGCTGATTTAGTCTCTAGGCCAGTTTGAAGACATTTTTCCATTGTGAGTAAGGGATAACTCTAGAAAACTTAACACCACTTTAATATGTCCTCATATACCTCAAATACATCAAATCTATCATTGTTTTTCATTTAAAGTAACCTTGTTTGAATTGAGTCTCTTGAAGCTATTGTGCACTTGGGAAGATAGTTCATTTGTAAACCAAATTTGTGTATCTTACCCTATTTTCCAGTCCACCATCCTTTCCTTTGCATCAAGTGGTATCAAATTATAGGGAAAGGTCTTGTGGAAGGTTTGTAGTGGTCTTGAGAAGTTTGGTTTCTTGAATCCTTAGATAAGCCCTTGAAGTTGAACCATCCTTTAAGGTGTGGCCCTAAGTATATTCATTTTCCAAGTTGATCAAAGAGCCGTGATTGAAGGAGAGGGAGGAGATCTACCTACAAGGATGACCAACATGGAGTTGGAAAGGATGGTGAAAGAAAAATTGGTAGATAGAAAGAAGTTGAAGGAAGCCCTTGAACAAGAGAAGAAGGAAAAAGATGAGAAAGATAAAGAGATGAGGATCATGATGGAGAGAATATTGGCCTTAGAGAGAAGGGACAAAATAGTTAAACAGGATGAAGAAGTTGGAGATGAAGATGAGGAAGAAGAAGAGATACCCTAAGAAGAAGAAACATTAGATCCTAAAGATCTAAGAATGGCTAGGTTTTCTAAAGCCATTAAAAGTGGTGATGCGAGGGCAAGAGCTGATTTGCCTACCTATGGAGGAAAGATGGATGATGAGGAGCTGATTGATTGGTTTAGTGCCATGGAATTTTTTTTTGAGTGTGAAGATGTTGAAGAGAGTTAGAAGTTGAAGATTACAAAGTCCAAGTTGAAAGGACATGCTTTGCTATGGTGGGATTATGTGCAAGCAGAGAGATGGAGGAATGGTAAACCCAAGATTACATCTTGATACACCATGATGGACAAAATGAAGGCAAATTTTTTTCCAAATGACTATAGAGTTTAGTTGTACAAGAAGATGCAGGGTCTTAAGAAAAAAGACATGGAGGTGCAAAGGTATACTGAAGAGTTTCATAAACTAGATATAAGAGTGAGTCATGATGAAGATGTGGATGAAAAGATTTCAAGGTACATGGGGGACTTAGGTTCAACATCCAAGATGAAATTAGTCTTGCTACCCCTAGGTCTATCGATGAATGTTATAAGTTGGCCATCAAGGCTGAGGAAAAGATCAAGAGAAGACAAGAGAGGCAAAGTAGCACAAGAGGAGGATCTTCTATGAGAGGAAGAGGAGGTAGAGGCAGCACTAATTTTCAGAATCATAGTGAGAAAGACAAGGAAAAGCCCTACTCATCTGATACAAGAGGTGGGAATAGAGGTGGAAGGAGTGGAGGAAGAGGCAATGGAGTGTTCACATGTAGGTGCTTCCATTTTAATGAAGTGGGTCGTCAATCTTTTAGGTGTCTCAAGTGGATTGAAGATAAAGGAAAATAAAGAAGGGTGAATTTGGTGGAAGAAGGAACGAGTAAGGAAGAGAAAAAAGAACCTATCTTGGCATTACTAGAAGAGGGAGAGTACTTATTAATGGGAAAGAACCAAACACCATACCATCCAAGAATATTCAGGTCCAATTGTTTGATCCAAGGTAAAGTATGTAGACTCATTATAGACTCCAGTGCAAGTCATAATGTTGTGTCTCATGAGGTTGTTAGGATGTTAAATTTGAAAACATTTGTACATCCTAAGCCATATTATGCTACTTGGGTAAATATGGATCAAAATTTGTTGGTTAGTACTCAATTCATGATTGAATTTTCAGTTGGAAAGTACAAAGATAGGGTGTTGTGTGATGTTCTAGATATGAGTTGTGGACACTTGATCCTAGGCAGGTCTTGGCAATGGTCAAGGAAGGTTATCCATGATGGATTCACCAATAATTATTTGCTTCACCATAAAGGTAAGCGGTATGAGTTTCAGCCATTTGTGAGGCACCAAGAAGAACCAATACTTATGTTTTTTGGGTAGGAGATAGAAAAGAAGGTTCTGTATGATACTGGATGTAAGAGGGATAAGAAAGTATAGTCAAGAAACTACTATGACAGTCCTAAAGGAGAACTTTTGGACCTAGCCTTTGTGCAAGTTGGGACCATAAAGTGTCCTATGATACAGCCAGAGCATAGCAAGGGGGAAGAGATGTTAGATCATGGATCTAACCCATGGAGTGGATCAGAGGAGAAGGACTTCCAGCCCTCTCACTGTCCTTCCCAAGGACATTCAGCAAACCCATGTTTTTCTTTTAACAAATTGTGTGTAAATACAAGGTGGAAAGGTGTGAGAAAGAAGATCACTTTGGGGGATTACTTCACCCCTACATTACATAGATCCTTTAAGCCACACAACTCTTGGGGCAAGAGTTTCATTGGTGGTGGGGAGTATGGTGCAGGGGCACCAAGGATCCACATGAAGACTATGAAACAAACCATGAAGACTATGAAGGAATGGAAGATACCTAATGGAAATTAGAGGTCCAAGGAGGTCAACGGGATCCTAAATGATGAAAATTATACCAATTATAATGTCTTGGCTCCTATAATGGTTTGATGCCATGAAATGACATTTGAACCTAAGGAATGAATTTATATGGACTTGAAAGGATTGAATAAATGTAATGAGGACCATTAGTGTCCAAGGGTGTCTTAGGGTAGTTAGGATTATAGGAATGATGCAATTAAGTCTCCTAGGTGTTTGGAAACCTTTGGAGTTCTTAAATACCTATTTATAAGGTTTTTTAAGAAATTTTAAAGTTTAAAAATTCAAATATTTAAAATGTAACCGCTAGTAGCCATTTAGGAGGGAAATTGGGTTTTTGTTGTTTAAACACTTAACTAATCCCTCAAACTGGTTGAAAGAGGTTGGGGAAGTTAAGTTTTGGTTTCCTATTTGTAATTGGGACTCTATTCCAGGGGCATGAAGCCTAGAGTGTATGGACAGTCACTGAGATTTCAATAAAATACAAATTCACTCTGAAAATTTTGTGTTTTATGCATTATTGAAAGGTTTCATTGCTCATTGGTTTGATTTCTAAGTTCATGTTGGAATGTTTTGTTCATTACTGAGAACACTTTATATCAAAAGTTTTTGCTGTAAGAGTTGCAAGCTTAGTTGGCCCCTAACATGGTGTTGTATACCTTTAACATGGTTGTTATTCCTTTAAAAAGGAAATGCACTATATAATATTCAGTACCTAACAGGGCTAGGTATCCTAACAGGGACACTATACTTTAGTGCATGCTTGTGGGTACCATCCCCACCGGGGTTTTCCCTTGGCCAGGGTTTCCTCAACAACAAATAATGGTGTTATGAGTTTTGTGTTATTTTTTTATGTTATTTTCATTTCTGTAAGCATATTATTTATTTGGAATTGGTTTAAGTTTAATTTAAAGTGTTAAATTATTGAGTCACTCCCCTCTCATTATTACTCAATCCTAACAGTTATGAGATATGGTATGGTTATACACCTAATGTGAGTTATTTTAGAATATTTGGAAGTCAGTGTTATATTATGAAAGATGATCAAAAATGGTAAATTTGATTCAAAAAGTGATGAAGGAATATTTCTTGGATATTCTTGTTAGTAATAACTGAGAGGGGGAGTGAATCAGTGGCCTCAAAAATTAATCCTTAAATCAACCCAAAAACTTATTACCACATTTATAAGCCTCTAGTTATATTCAGTCCTACAAGATCATTGCCTTTAAATACTTACATCAAATTACTACTTGTCGGAATGCTTTGTAAAACCTTCTATTGTATGTTTACCGATAAGCAGTCTGTCTATTTAGTGAAATATAGTAAATAACTAGTATATGTCGATCAATCCATATTTACTTATGTGAAATGCAAAACAATAAAGTAATGACTCATAAACACATGACACATGGATTTTTAATGTGGAAACCCAATTAAGGGAAAAACCACTGGGATCGGTACCCCAAATTTTCACTCTTCTAAAGTGTGCTCGATGAAGAGCCAACCCTGTTAAAGGTTACAAACACACTGTTAGGTGTGACCTTGTTAGAGGATTTAAATGAATTGTTTGTCACTTAGTATCTAGCATCTAATGCTGCTATTGCATAAGTGTGTTCTAAAGAAGAATGTCATTCCCAGGTTTATGCCAGAGGATGGGAGGAGACCTATACCAATTCTAGACAATGTGAATTGCCAAAGGTCTATGCAAGGTGTTGGGACCAAAAGGACAAAATATAGTGACTGAATATTTTCTAATGTTAGCTATGGAAATTTAACACCCACACGTAAAAAAATAATATAATTATGTGTGTTTTATATTCGATATATTTCAAAATGACTTAGAGGCTATACAGAGAAATCCTTCCAAGATTGATTTCAATAATTATTCAAAGCTAATGCATCTTATTATGTTCTACAATGTTGACCACATGACTGATGAGTATATCTTGATGAAGGAGGACATGGGTATGCATCTTCTAGTTTAGCTACGAACAAGGGTACGGGAAAGAACCACTTACTCTTCTTCCTTTTTACATTTTGAAAATTGGATTGTACACCCCATTAGAGACATGATAGGTGCAAGAGAGGATAGAATTCCTCTTGACCTCAAAAAAATGATTAGACCCTTGCATGCAAATAGTAAGGGGCCTATATCGCATAATTGGGGTGATGCTTTCCTTTTTGATAATTTTACAATCATTAAGGTTTTGGGTGTCCTCGGCCACCTCATATTTTTCCAAAATATGTCCCTCTTAGGTGTTAGTAATAACTGAGAGGGGGGCTAAATCAGTGGCCTCAAATTTTAATCCTTAAATCAACCCTTAAAACTTATAACCACAAATTATGCCTCTAGTTATTTTCTGCCCTACAAGATGAATGCCTCCTTATACTTATAAGAAATTACTACTTGTCAGAATGCTTTATAAATCCTTCTTTTGTATGTTTACTGATAAGCAGTCAACTATTTACCAAAACACAGTGAATAAGCAAAGTATATCGATCAATCCAGAATTGCATATGTGAAATGTAAAACAGTAAAGTAATGAAACATAAACACATAACACATGGATTTTGAACATGGAAACCTTGTTAAGAGAAAAACTACTGGGACCAATACCCCAAATTTTTACTCTTCTAAAGTGAGCTCGGTTAAGAGCCAACCCTGTTAAAGGTTACAAACACACTGTTAGGCGTGACCTTGTTAGAGGATTTAGAAAGATAGTTTGTCACTTAGTATCTGGAATCTAATGCTACCATCCTTGATCAAACAATCACTTGGTCTGTCAGTTGGTATCGTGCATATCCAATGCTACTTTGTATGATCAAACTTTTTGATACTCCTTGGGATGTATCTCAATTATAGAAGACTGTTAAGTCCTACTCAGTTAAGAGACTTCATGCTTCAATGGTTCAACTGAAACAGTAAAGTGATATGTTCACACATACAACTTGAATTGAAAATTTTCAAATCTATTGTAAGTGCATTACCTCTCTGATCGATATAATCAATTCAATACCTTTTCTCCACACTATTCTGCTCTGTGATGTCTCACTATTCGTCAGTGTCAGCAGAATATAGCTCTTTCCTCAGCTTATTGATCAGGAGTGAATGAAGTCTTTCTTCTCCTTCAGAATTTCTTTATCATCTTTCCTCTTTTCTCTTCTTCACCCCACAATTTGTAATGAATTGGGGTTGTCTCTTTATAGACATGATTCACCATTTCTTGTCTTTCTTGATCTTTGTGTGATCCATAATTCTCACCACCTACATTTAAAGCAAAACTCCAGTTTGATCTCAAAGAGATCTTCTTGCCAACTATACAAATAATTTTTAAATCAATTACTTATCTACGGCTTTATCTGGTCGATTAAAACAATGATAAGTATCTGTTAAGTCTATAATTAGCTCTTGACAGCTAAGCATTTTATCATTTCTGAGCTCTTTGTTCTGTCAGTCAACTCTTCAGTTAGTCGTCGGTGATAACTAACTGTTCCGTCGGTGTGACTTTAGTTGTCATCGAGATCTCCATCCTTGTCGGGAAACACTATCCATCAGTTTATACTGTGCTTTTCTTGTCGGGCAACACTGTGATTTTTCTCTTCGGTAATTTTGTGCATTTTCTCATCGGATAACACTGTGACTTTGCTCTTTTACTCTGACCATCGGTGTGCACTCCATCGATGTATATAGTCACTTTGTGAATACTTGACTTATATGCATTACTGATAGCATAGCCTTTGATTCATCAGTTCTTTGAAGTCTTTGTCAGTATGTACATGACCATACAGATTATATCAAGTTGACATAATGAAAATATAATACATTAACTGATTTAATGCCTTGTATGATCATCAACTTAATATCTTCAAACATTCAATCAGTTATAGTTCATCAATCTCTCCCTTTTGCATTGATGGAAACATACTACATTATCACACTATATTATCACTAATACAATATGAAATATAACACCTGAATTTCATCAAACTACCAATCTTAAGTACTATAATTGATACAAATATCTGGTCCTCGGTAAGCTCTTAAAAGCTTAGATATTATTCTTGCATCTTTCTTTCTATCTTCAATCCCTTTACTAGATAGATGTAGAATATTTCTTTCTTTGATGTGATTTGTTCTTCCCTATGTCAAACTCTCTCCCTTTGACTGTTCTCTTCTTCTGATGTCTCTTGTTAGAAATCTCTTCCTTTGTATATAATCTCTCCCTTTGGATATAATCTCTCCTTGATGTAATCTCTCCTAGATGTGATAATCCCCTCCCAGATGTGATAATCCCTGAGGTGATAATGTATATAATCTCTCCCTTTGATATCAATGCCAAGCAAACATTTTTCAAACAAATATTTGACAATAATGTCAAACGGATCCTTTCTATCCATAATATATTCCTTGAATTTCCCAATCCATTGGTAATACAACAATTCTAGTGCTCGGAGTAGATAAAATACCTTGTTGTGTATAGATGTATCTTTGAATTCCATCTCTCTGCTTGCATCAACATGAATGATATTTTGATAATATGTAGGTTGATACAGCCTCCTAGACATTTTACTGACCAGTAGACAAGGGTCTAACCCCTAGTCTCTATCTCAAGTATTCAAATGCATTCTTGGGTAGTTTCTTGGTGAATATATCAGCTAAATGTTCATTTTATTGCACATACTCAAGTATCACCTCCTTTGCTTGGACTTGTTCTCTCAAATAATGATACTTGATGTCAATATGATTTGTTTTAGCATGCATGATTGGATTCTTGGAGATGTTTATTGCACTGGTATTATCACAATAGATAATTACTGGTTCTAGAATTTTCATATGCATACCTTCCAGTAAATGTTTGATCCATGCAATATTTGAGCAGTTTGCAGCAGCAGCATTATACTCTACTTCTGTAGTAGACTAAGAGATGCATCCTTGCTTCTTGCTAATCCATGTGACAAGTCTGTCACCTATAAAGAATGCTCCTCTAGTTGTGCTCTTTTGATCATCAATGTTTCTATCCCAATCAGCGTCGATAAAGACCTTAAGGTAAAATTTTCCTTCTCTTTTATACCATAAGCCATATTCCTCGGTATTCTTTAGATATCTTAGAATTCTTTTCACAATAGTCATATGTGATTCCCTAGGATTAGTAGAAAATCTTACAACTATTCCTACTACATGTGCAATACCTTGTCTAGTATGTACAACATACATGAGTTTACCAATCATTGATCTGTACAAAGTTTGATTTACCTTTGTTGACTTTTCCTCCTTTGTCAGCTTACATCCTATTGCCATCAGTGTTCCAACTGGTTTGGATTATTCCATCTTGAATATTTTTAGCACTTCCTTGATGTACTTGGATTGAGTAATGAAAATACCTTCATCTTGTTGCATAATATGCAGACCAAGAAAGAACTTGATCTCTACAAACATAGACATCTAAAATTCTTTTCTAATTTAATTTGCAAATGATTTGCATAGCATATCATTGCCTCTAAATATGATGTCATCAAAAAATATTTTAGCAATCAAAATGTTAGCATAAGTATCTTCCTTCAAATAAAGATTATTATTTTCACTAGTCCTTACGAATTCAATACTTATGAGATAGAAATGAAGTCTTTCATATCAAGCTCAAGATACTTGTTTCAATCCATGCAAGGCTTTGTGTAGTCTACATACCATGTTTCTCTTGTCTAGATAAAAAAACCCTTCTAGTTTCTCAATGCATACCTCTTCTTCAAGTATTCCATTCAGGAATGCAGACTTGACATCCATTTGGTATACCTTGAAGCCTTTATATGCACCATAAGAAAGCAATATTTTCACTCCTTCTAGCCTAGAAATGGGTGCAAAGGTCTTTCCATAGTCAATCCCTTCTTCTTGTGCATACCCCTTGCATACTAGTCTTGCTTTGTTTCTGGTGACTTCTCCATTCTCATTCATTTTATTCCTGAATATCCATTTCATACCGATGACATTCTTGTCATCTGGTCTAAGTAAAAGTGTCCATCTCTTGTTCTTCTCTATCTTCTCAATCTCTTCATTCATAGAACTTATCCATTCATCATTACCAAGTACAATATTGATAGGTTTAGGCTCAAAATCACAAATAAGACCTCTTGTGTTTAGAGACTTACTTCTAGTTCTCATACCAGCTTTCTTGTCTCCTATTTTTTGGTTCTGTGGATGGTTCCTTCTGACATATCTTGCAAGGCAGGTTCAATTCTTTGTCTATCATCTTGATCATCAATATGTCCTTCATTCTATTCTCCATCACTTGGTGCGTCATCTTGATCAATATCTTGATTGTTGATATTTGTAGCCTGATGCTCGGGTGCAATGATCTATTGCTCAGGAGCTCTACATTGTTGGTCGGGTAGAGTGTTAGGTTCCTCATTGTAAAAAAACCTGATGTAGTCCTCTAGTTCTTTAGTGATTTCCTTTTCATTCTTTTCTGCAAATTCATCCATCTTTACATTTGGACTTTCAATAATTTTGTTAGAGGCTTTATTGAGACATTTGTAAGCCTTGCTTTTGGTGGAATATCCTAGAAACATTCCCTCATCACTCTTGGAGTCAAGTTTTCCATTTCTATCATCTTTTAAGATTTCATAGTTGAAAAATGGAAGCACTTCCATTATAGATTAGTTTATCCTTCCAAGTAAGTGGTTTGGGGTCATGTCAAGTGCCTTGAATGGGTCTCTAACTTGGATCTGGCTTTCCCCCTATTCTGCCCCATTTCCCACTTTTTCCAGCCTATTTCTAGCACCCTGATCTGCAGATTTGAATTTCTTGACTTCAGGGTCAAGGTCAACCTTCTAGTTCAAGGTCGACCTTGACCCTAACCTAACTCAAGGTCAACCTTGACCTTGACCTAGGTCACAATCGACCTTTTTCTAACTTTTTGTCCAGATTTTAGATTTCTAGGATTTCCAGATCTCAGGCTTCAGAAAATTTTAATTCCTGCTTCTGGGTCGGCTATTTTTGGTTCCAAAACAATGACTCTTAAATCATATTTAATATAGGTCCACTTCTAGGGGTATAGTTCTAATGATAATTGAATTCTCCTATGTAGGCATCTCTAGAAGATTATGCCCTAGATTTTTATAAAAGGAATCTTTCTCCTCTCATTTTCTCTAGCCATGAATAACCATCATCAAGAAAAATCACAATCACTCAAGACTTGAAGAGACAAGCTGAGAAGAAAGATTTGAAGCAAGCATTCAAGCACTCAAGAATTCAAGCATCCAATTCATCAAGGAGATCCATTGGTATCCATTGAAGGATTCAATCTCTATGGAGCCCTCTTGTTAAATATTTCTACATCCACATTCCTCCAAGCCTCTTCCTATTCCAAGATCCATTCAATATTGGTGTTGAAGATTTACAAAGCAATTGATTTGAGACATACATTCTATATTCTACATCCATTTGGTGCATACATACTTGTGGATCCATAGATTCAAATCCGCCACAAGGACTTCCATACAAGTAAGCTGACTTCATTTATTTACTTTGTTTAATCATGCAATTTAAATTTGATTATAAGGTTAATTCCAAAACTAGGGTTTGACCAAGGCAAACCCCTTCCCCGCAACAAACAAACCATTTTTCTTGCAGGTGTAGGATTAGAATAGTGGATCGGGACGAAGATTTGAATACCCTTTTCAGAAAAATTTCGGGATCCAAAAATAGATTTTTAGTCTGAGACTTTTTAGGTCAATTCTTCCGTAGGGTAGAATTGGAAATTCTAGCCAGTGGTGACATTGACTAGAGGGTACAAATTGGAATTATCTCAGAATGGAAAAAGATTTCTGGGTTTTGTTCATCTCTATGTTTCTATTATAAATCTAGTCTCAGATTTTCCATAAACTCAACACAAGCTTCATAAAATAGAATTCTTCATATCTGCAATATTTCAAGGTTAGTACATTTATCCTATCCATTTAAATTAAGATTATCAATCTATCTAAATCTATTTTACAATCAAATCAATAAACCAGGTACTTAAGATCTTCCTTCCTCATTCTTGTTTCCAAATGGTTGATTCATTTATGCATTGATCCTTCCTTTTGGGTTAATCAATTTGGATCTCTCATTTGCATATCTAAGGATAGAAGGAGAGCATCTTATTTACCCCCATAACATATTCAAATGTAATATCTCTTATATGTCTTTCATTTTAGATGTTACATTTTGGTGAACCCGCGATAGAGAACTCTTTCTTTTTGGTGTTAGATTTGCATTTTATGTTAGATCTTACACGCACATAAAAGTAGATTTATTTTTATGCTCTTGCATTCATATTTCAAAAATATACGAAAATCACAATATTTCTTTAAAAATACAAGAACATTTACATTTTCATGCTTACTTTGTGTTCAACATGTATGATTTTTGTTTTGAATACTTTGATGAGGATTTTAATGCGCAAAAGGATAGATCCCCTAATGAGTTACATGGAAGTGAGGATGAAAATGGTTCAAATAAGATCTCCATTGATCCTATTCCTTTTTTATCCTCCTCTACAACCTCTGCAATTGACCTTTACCATATAAATGAGTTAAGGATTGATGCTAATTCTTCTCCTAAAATATGTCTTTTCTATGAGCCTACTTTAGAATATAATTCTTTCTCCTTTAGGGATCAATCTTTAGGCACTCCTACAATGTGTTTTATTGATAGGGATGATAATCCTCCTATTTGGGATGAACCTTTAGATTTGGATGTTGATTTCTCTCCTCCCCATGAAGCTATTATGGATGATCCTCCTATTTGGGGTGAACCCTTGGATAAAGACATTGATTTATCCCCTTCTTGTGAAGATGCTTTTATAAAAGAGGGTGATTTATTAATGGATGACATATTAATACATGATGGTGACTCTTTTTCTAAAACACACTATCCTTATGAAGACATTTTAGAGAAAAAAGAAGACATTATAGATCTTTTACCTCTAATTGGGATTCCGATGTAATACAACAATTGACCCCTTCACTTCACTTCATGAAAAACTCAAAATCTGTATTCTCAATAATAAACTGGCTATTTCATCTAAAGATTCTTTCAAATCTACACACTTCTTTTCCTTTCTTTACAAAACAATGATTAGAGCCTCACAATCTTTTCAATATTCCAACAACCACAATGTGCAAACACAAACCCTTTTTCTTTCGGTCTGTTATTGGCATTTTGTATATACCTTCACTCTGTGGTGAATAACTTTTGTTCCAAACACAAGTTCAAAAATCACTCTGGTGGAGTCATGGAGAACTAGGTTTTGCAAAACATATTAAAATCTTATCAAAATCCAATAGTCCAACACGAAGTTATGACCTTCGCATCCAAGGCTATTTTTCTGTCAATAAAAAAAAATAGATTCAAGCATAACAGACTCTTAAATCTCATTTACAAATCCTCCAAGAATCTGATACATAACCATTAAGTTCTTTAACAGAGAGAAAATATAAAAAAATAAGCCGCCACTCAACACTAGTTCCTAAATCTACAATAACCATTTGCAGAACATATTAACCACTAAGAATAGAGAGAATGAGATTTCAGAACACCATTTTAATAGAAACAAAAACTTCATTAACATAAGCCTGCAAATTACAAAGCATGGCTCTCTGGCTTCCGCCAGAGAGCCCTTAAGATTCTTATTTTCCTAATTTGTCTTCTATTCACCCATAGCTTTTTTATATATTTGCATTTGATTACATTATGATACTTTAAGGATGCTTTTGCAGTTACAAAACCATCCACCTACTTTGATGACTCACCATATTCCTATTTGATTACAATGTCGTATGATGCATTGTGAAATACATTACAATGCAATTAAAACCACTTAAACCATTTCTTGTTATGGTATAATGAAATTATGATTGACTTAAACATAGAAGTATTATGCAACTTGGCATAATGCTCCAAGGTTGAGGTGCCTCTGCACCAGATTCCTTCTAGTGATGAGGCATTAGTGGAAAATGATATGAATTCCCTTAATTCTCTCCATCTTAGTGATGATCCTATGGAGAATCAAGATCCTACCTCATCTCCTCCTAGGATGTCTTCTTTTCTTCCTTCTTGTGAATCTATTTGTAGTGTTGAGACAACTAACATGGTTTATCCAAAACCCTTGTTGACTATTAAAGGTTGTCCTCACATTACTATCAAGGGTAAACCTAGGGATCCTTTGGATTTCTTTGATAACATGAATTCTGTTTCACATGATTATCATACAAGGAATAACCCTCAACCTAATCTGGTGGTTCCTACTTCTTTACCACCTTCTCAACCCATTCTTCCTCCTCCACCCCATTTTCCTAGCAAGGAGTATGATTTGATAAACCAATTGCACAATACCCCTGCCAAGATTTCTTTATGGGAGCTTCTCCAGACTTCACCTACCTACCATGAAGCCTTAAAAAAATCTCTATCAACTCTTTCCACTCCACCTCCTAATCAAGAGAACATCAATTCCTTCTTACAGTACATGCATGCTACCCCAGGTCCTCCTGACATTGTATTCACTCAAAAGGATTTACCTTCTAAAGAAGTTCAGAATCAATACGAATCTCTTATGGTTGTTGTTAATATCAATAAGAGTACCATTCACAGAACCTTGATTGATAATGGATCTTCTCTTAATATTTTTACCATGGACATGCACAAAGTGATTAAAGTTGATCTTTCAACTATTCAACCAGATAATATCCCTATTCGTGGATTTGATAATATCGCAAAGAAAACTTTGGGCATCATTACCTTACCTATCAAAGTAGATCCAGTCATCCTGAATACTCCTTTTCATTTTATGCCTGGACCTCTTAATTATAACCTCCTTTTGTGTTGACCTTGGTTTCATGAGATGTATGTTGTTCCTTCCACCCTTAACTGTAAAGTCAAGTTTATTCACAACAACATGGTGTATACACTTCATGCGGATGATGCACCAAATCCTTGTTTGAATATTCAAACCCACAATAATCCTATTCCTAATAGTAATCCTTCTTCCTCTAATGCCTTTCTTAGAGATGATTGTGGAATCTTGGATTTTAATCCTACCTTTATTGGAGAGTATAAAGTTTTTAATCTTGATTTTATGAAGCAACAAAGAGAGTTTGAACAACGAGTTTTTGCTTCTACTTATAATACCCTTCATAATAAATTTGTAGCTACTTCTACCCACTATGAATCTGTCAAACCTACTAATGATGACATAGTGACTACTGATGTTCCATTGAATCCTTATGATATGGCTTCTTGTTATGGTCCTGGTTATCATTTACTAGTTAAACAAGGATTCCATGGTCAAGGATGTGGTAAGCATAAACAGGGAATTCAAATGCTTACAGAATGGGGGCCATGAGCATTCTTATGGATTGGGATTTAATCCTCAACAACACATTAATGTTACCAACATCTCAAATACCACTTCAAAACATGATGAACCTATGAAGGAATTTGACCAAGAAGTTCTTTTGCCTAAACTCCTTCGTGGTAAGATGATTACTAGAGCTAAACATTAAAAAGAAATGTAGTCCACACTTGAAGACTCTTCCTTTTTATTTGTATCATAGATTTCATGATCACTCTACTAATGAATGTCAAGCTTTACATTATAAGACTAGGCAGCTCATTGATAGTAAAGTTATTTCTCTATCATGTGGCAATGAGTTATATTTCAATCCTATTTTCTCTAAATAACATTTATGTTCCTATTATGGAGCTCCACATTATGTAATCAATGTTAGCCCAATCTTTGGGGGCTCATTGTCTTGCATAGTGTTGTGAGCGATATAATAGGTCCCCTTTCATCCTTGTCCCTATGCTTGGGGGGCAAGGATGGCATTTCCTTCTTTTCTGTCTTTCCAGGATCCACTTTTCCCTTGGTTAAGCATTATCTATCTATTATGTGATATCCAATCATACATGAACATTTTGGTTTTCATTGAGGACCTATGTCCTTGATTATAACTTATTTCTTTGTTTGACAATGGGTTTCCATGGTTGATAAATCTCTCACCTTAGAAACTAAATATTGTACTATCCCTCATAAGGGTTACTTTTTCACTTCTTGCATGATATCTCCTTGCACTCGTCCCTTCCATAGCCTCATAGGAGCTATGACCTTCTTGGCTTGGACTGGGTGTTGTCTATGGATATTGTCTTGATGTTGAAGAAGGCTTTATCCTCATTCTTTTCTTTCCTTAACATGTCAAAAATAGTATGTATTTTGCCATCTTAAGGAGGGGGGTATATATACAACCTCCCTTGTTCTATATTATTGCATTTTTATTCTAACCTTTTGTTTTCTACCATGCTAAATCCTTTGAAGGTAATGCACATAAGTTGCTAAATCCTGAAGAGATACACATTCAATTACAATTAAATATGCTAAATCCTCATAAGGTAACACACATAAGTTGCTAAATCCTGAAGAGATGCATTTTAAAAATGTATTCCATGGTGATATAAGGATAATGGATCCATGAGTACTTCATAAAATCCATCAGAAGATGTAATACATACATGCACAAACCCGCTAGAAGGTGCACAACTTTATGGGGTGCCTATCAATTTCTTGCTTGGTGGGCCATCCTATCCTTTTTGTGATTCATAGTGAGATACACACATCTTACTGGGTGAGCTAACCACTGCTCTCTCTCTCTCTCTCTCTCTCTCTCTCTCTCTCTCTCTCTCTTTGACTGGTGATGTCTCTCTTATCGTGATCTTAGGGTTGATATAGAATTAATTCCCTGGGGGCTTAAGGATTCCTTTGTCCCTTTTTTCTTTCAATAAGATTATCTTTTCTTCATGATCTCCTTTACCAAGATTCTGCATTGATTCCATACTCTTGCTAAAGTGGGGGCTGAATGTATAGTTGGAAAATGGAAGCACTTCCATTGTAGACTAGTTTAGCCTTCCGAGGAAGTGGTTTGGGGTCATGTCAAGCACCTTGAATGGGTCTTAGACTTGGATCTGGCTTTCCCCCTCTTCTACCCCATTTCCCACTTTTTCTAGCCTATTTCTGACACCTTGATCTGTAGATTTGAAGTTCTTGACTTCAGGGTCAAGGTTGACCTCAACCTTTACCTAGGTCACAATCGACCTTTTTCTAACTTTTTGTCTAGATTTCATATTTCCAAGATTTCCAGATCTCGGGCTTTGGAAAAGTTTAATTCCCACTTCTGGGTCAGCTGTTTTGGGTTCCAAAATAGTGACTCTTAAATCATATTTAATATAGGTCCACTTCTATGGGTATAGGTCTAATGAGAGTTTAATTCTCCTATCTAGGCCTCTCTAGAAGATTGTGCCCTAGATTTGTATCAAAGGAAGCTTTCTCCTCTCATTTTCTCCAACCATGAATAACCATCATCAAGAAAAATCACAATCACTCAAGACTTGAAGACAAAAACTAAGAAGCAATATTTGAAGCAAGCATTCAAGCACTCAAGCAATAAGGCATCCAATTCATCAAAGAGATCCATTGGTATCCATTGAAGGATTCAAGCTCTATAGAGCTCTCTTGTTGAATATTTCTCCATCCACATTTTCCTCCAAGCTTCTTACTATTCCAAGATCCATTCAATATTGGTGTTGAAGATCTACAAAGCAATTGATTTGAGACATCCTACATTATACATTCTATATTCTACATCAATTTGGTGTGTACATACTTGTGGATCCATGGATTCGAATCCACCACAAGGACTTCCATACAAGCAAGGTGAATTCATTTATTTACTTTGTTTACTCACGCAATTTCAATTTGATTATAAGGTTAATTCCAAAACTAAGGATTGACTAAGGCAAACCCCTTCCCCCCAACAAACAAACCATTTTTCTTGTAGGTGAAGGTTTGGAACAACGGATCCGGACAGAGATTTGGATACCCTTTTCAGCAAAATTTCGGGATCCGAAAACAAAATTATAGTCTGAGACTTTTTAGGTCAATTTTTCCCTAGGGCACAATCAAAAATTTTGGCCAAAGGTGACATTGACTTGAGGGTACAAATCGGAACTGTCTTAGGACGGAAAAACATTTTTGGGTTTTTTTCGTCTCTACGTTTCTATTACAGATCTGGTCTCAGATTTTCCAGAAACTCAACATGCTTTAGAAAACAAAATTCTTCAGATCTGGAATATTTCAAGGTTAGTACATTTCTCCTATCCATTTCAATTAAGACTATTAATCTATCTAAATTTATTTTACTATAAAATCAATAAACCATGTACTTAAGATCTTCCTTCCTCATTCTTTTTTCCAAATGGTTGATTCATTTATGCATTGATCCTTCCTTTTGGGTTAATTAATTTGGATCTCTCATTTGCATATCTAAGGATAGAAGGAGAGCATCTTGTTTACCCCCATAACCTATTCAAATGTAATATCTCTTATATGTCTTTCATTTTAGCTGTTACAAAGATATAACATTGACTACCAAAATTTTTGAAGTAACTTACATTGGGTGTGTAACCATACCAAATCTCATAAGGTGTCTTCTTGGTGTCTTTCTTCAATTTTACTATGTTTAATGTGTAAACAACAGTACTGACAGCTTCCCTCCAGAAGATTTGGGTGATCCCTTTTTCTATCATCAGTGTCCTTGCATAATCAACTATGGATCTACTCCTTCTTTCAGAAAATCCATTTTACTGAGGTGTTCTTAGTGCAGAGACCTTTCTTTTGATTCTATACTCATTACAAAAGTTAGTGAATTCATCTTAAACAAATTCCCCTCCTCTATCTGATCTTAAGAATTTTAGTTCCTTACCACTTTGTTTTTCTACCATTGCTTTGTACCTATATAGTCATAAAATGGAAGCACTTCCATGGTAGACTTGTTTATCCTTCCGGGTACATGGTTTGGGGTAATGTCAAGCGCCTTGGATAGGTTCTTGACTTTGATTTGGCTGTATCCCCCTGTTCTGCCCCATTTCCACTCTTTATATCCTATTTCTGGCAACCCAGACCAAGGAACTAGGACTTTGTCCATAGGGTCAAGGTCAAAAATTTTGGGTCAAGGTCAACCTCAAACTTGACCTAGGTCACAATCAATCTTTTTTAGGTCCAGGGCCCAAATTCCAGAATCTCAAGGTTTCTGGATGACGGTCTTTGGAAAAAGTTAATTCCCGCTTCCGGGTCAGCTATTTCAGACTTTGTGACAACAAATCCTAAATTATAATTAACATAGGTCCTCTTCTAGGGTCATGGGTTCAATTAGAATTTAATTCTCCTATGTCAGCCTCTCTAGAAGATTGTGGCCTAATTTCATATAAAAGGAAGCTTTCTCCTCTCATTTTCTCTAACCTTGAACTATGATCATCAAACATAATTGCAAGAACTTTCAAAGAATTCAAGATTGAATTCCAAAGGTGAAGAAGCAAGATTTGAAGCAAGCCAATTATCCATTGAAGCATTCATCCATTCTCAAGCACTTCTCAAGCATCCATTTTCATCAAGGAGATCCATTGGTGGCCATTGAAAGATTCAAGCTCCATGGAGCCCTCTTGTTGAATATTTCTTCATCTACATTCCTCCAAACCTCTTCCAATTCAAGGACCTATTCAAGATTGGTGTTGAAGATCTAAAATAAATTGATTGAAGACATCCTACATTGTCCATTCTATATTATACATCCATTTGGTGCATCCATACTTGTGAACTCAAGGATTTGAATCCTCCACAAGGACTTTTACATGAGCAAGGTGAATTGTTTCATTTACTTTGTTTATTTCTGAAATTTCAATTATATATTGGAGGTTAATTCAAAAACTAGGGTTTGACAATGGAAAACCCCTCCCCCAACAAAAAAACCCTTTTTCTTGTAGGAACAGGTGCGGAACAGCGGATCGGGACAGATATTTGGATACTCTTTTCGGCAAACATCCAAGATCCAAAAATAGAATTCCAGTATGAGACTTTTTAGGTCGATTGTGACCTAGGGTGAAATCATAAATTCTAGTAAATGGTGACATTGACTTTAGGGTACAAATTGGAACTATCTCAGAACAGAAAAAGATTTCTAGGTTTTGTCCGTCTCTGCGTTTCTATTCCAGATCTAGTCTCAGATTTTCCAGAAACTCAACACAAGCTTCAGAAGGATCTGAAATATTTCAAGTTTAGTGCATTTATCTTATTCAATTCAATTAAGTTTTTCAATCTATCTAAATCTAAAATACACATTCAAATTAATCAATCAAACCTGTGTACTTAAGATCTTCCTTCCTTGTTCTTGTTTCTAAATGATTGATTCATTTATGCATTGATCCTTCCTTTTGGGTTAATCAACATGGATCTTTCATTTACATATCTAAGGATAGAAGGAGAGCATCTCATTTACCTCCATAACAATATTTAAATGTAAGATAGTTTATGTTAATTGAATCCATAGAACTTAAACAACATTTTTCTTACTTACATTTTGGTGAACCTGCGATAGACAACTCTTTCTTTTTGGTGTTATATTTACATCTTTTATGTTAGATATTGCATGCATATTAGATTACATTTCTCTTATGTTCTTGCATTTCCTTTCAAAAATTAAAATCAACTCTCTTTTTTCTAAATTAGTTCATTTGCATTGCATTGGTGTATGAGCTTTACCACTACTACTCCTACTTATAGTATCCCAGTTACAAGAAGCCATAGACTCATGGGTTCCTTTGATCCCGAATCTTCCTCTACTTTCTGTATGATCCCAGATGACAACTTGAATACTCATGATTCCAATCCTTCTATGGATCAGAACTCTTCTCACTCATCTCATGATGAGGAAGATGCTTTAAGATTTCCTCCTGAACAAGTGCAAAAACTTTCAACCGAACTTGATAAAATGGGAAATTGGCTTATTCAAGAAAACCATAATCAAGATTCCATTCAAGCTATAGAGGCTCTTAAGAAATTCCTTCTTGATAGTGATCAAGGTGTTAATTTCTTGCATGGTATCACTCATCTTGTGCATTCGAATGCTAAACCTTTAGCTCAAGAGGCTCAAGATCTAGGATTTACTCCTCCTATCATTAGTGAGGGACCTTCTTCTATTCCTTTACCTAGCATTCCTACTTATACTCCTCCTTTTATGACTACATCTCTCCCAAATGCAACTATTCCTGTGAGCATTCCACAGGTATCTCTACCTATCTCACAACCTTCATATCATAGTGTACATTTTACTTATACTAATCCCCTTCCAACCGTGGTTCCAAATGTTCCACTCGTTGTATCTTTTATTGCTGCTTCTTACACATTTCCTAGTTTTCCTAACATTCCTATGCCAAATGTGTCTTCTAGTGATTCCACAATTATTAGTTTGGCTCAGACTGTGTCATCTTTAACAACAACTTGCATCCTTAACTCAATCCAAGTTTAGTATTCCTACATGTGACATGGGTAGTCCCTTATATTTACACATTAATCATGCTAATGTTCCTCAACAAGCCAATATGCCTCCTCTAGAGAATTAAAATGGTAAAGGCGGTCATGTTACTCATGTTAAAACATTTCAAATCCTTTGTAGTGATTATGCTCATGACCATAGGATTTTAGCTAAACTATTTTCTAGAACCTTTCATGATAAGGATTTACAATGGTATTGTTCTTTACTACCTTATTCTATTGATTCTTTTCCTAAACTTTCTAATACCTTCATTCAACAATTTCAAAATAACATTGGCCCACAAGTTTCCTTAACTGATTTAATGCATTATAAACAAAACATTAAGGAAAAATTGACTGATTTCGTTGGTAGATTTAAGCATTTGTATGCTCATATTTCTTATCATTTTCTTGATATTGATATTCAACACATGTTTATTTCAAACTTACAAAAGGATATTAGAGATAAGATTCTTCTTACTGAATTTACCTCTTTTCAACAACTTTGTGCAACACTTCATCATTATCAATTACAAGTGAGTTAATTTGAGAGTAACACTCTAATGGCTCCTATTCCAGTTGATAAGAGTGACAATTCTCCTAATCCTAATAAATTTTAGAAACCTAAAAACTACATCAAGATTAATAAATAGACAAATGTGGTTGCTGATCAAGTTGTTGTTGCATCTCACAATGCCACTTCTGCATCCACTACTTTTCGTATGAATCGTACATTTACTCCTCTCTCTGAATCTTTACATTCCATTATGAGTAGGTTGTTAAGTGCTAATATGATTACCTTGCCTCCTATTCGACCTCTCCTTCCTTCTACTATAGCTTCAAAATCCTTTGATTCTAAATCTTTTTGCCAATACCATCGCCAGAATGGCCATGATATTGAAAAAAGTTATTCTCTAAAGCATAAGGTCCAAGACTTAATTGATTGTAATGATTTATCTATTGATAAATTTGATATTAATGGGAAAAAATCTGTCCCTCCTCCTAATCAAAACCTTCAAATCTACACGAATCCTGTACCTACACATGATACTAATACTATCGCTCAACCATCTTCAGTGGATATCATTTACGATTCAAAGATGGATGATCTTAATCACATTGTTAATCATGTGGAGATCATTGTTGTATCTCAACCTATTGTTCAAGATCCTTAGCCTCCATCTCAACTTCCAGTTCTACCTAAACCGTAGAAACAAATTAAGGATAAACAACCTCGGGAACTTTCAATTACCTATGATGACTCTGAGACTATTAAATCTCCTGATGGTCCCCTTTATATTTATGTTAGGATTGCTAAGATACCTACAAGTGTTTGTCTTATTGATCCTACATCTTTAATCAATGTTATTACTAAGGAAAATATTTTTATGAAAGGCCTACAACGTGATTTTTATGATCCATCGGATGCATGGATCCATACTTGTAATGGTTTTCTCTATCCTGCACTTGGTTCTATTAACTTGCTTGTTGAACTTTTTGGCAAGGTTGTAGATGCTACCTTAATTATTGTTCCTACATATGATGAATTTCAAGTCAAATTTGGTTTGCCTTTGATAACTGTTATGCATGCTATTGCTTCTCCTATCCCTAAATGTCTTAAGTTCATTCATAATGGAGAAGTAAAAACTATTAATCACAGTCAATATCAACCTTCCAGGCTGAGAGATTGTGCTACTCTTGACTTATTTTGGCCCTCATTACCTAATTCATGTCCTCCTCACCCTGACAACCTTTTTCACTCATATCAAGCCTATAAACATCACAAAATTGTCGAGTTAAGCATGCCTCAGATAGATCTTAATTGTGGTCTTTTTACCACTCCTTCTATACCTCCTTTATCCATTACTGATAACTCTATTACTCAACCTCTAAGTGTTTCTTCTCATCCTACTATGAATCCTATCAATCCTCCTACAAAACCTGTGAAGGAATTAGTGGTTATTCCTCCTAGTTTTCCTCATGCGTCAAACAAATCAAAATGTAATAAATCTGCTAATGAACGTCTTAAGAAACATAGAGCTAATGCTAGGGCCTGTGCTTCCCTTCATCAAAATTTTTTACCTTCCTTCGATCAACCTATGCCTGATGTGTTGAAATAAGTTAATATTCACAATGATGTTAATGATGATGTTATTCGCATCTTAGATCCCATTTCAATTAATCTTGATGAGGAGGATACTTTAGATGATCCTATTGATCTTAGTGATGAATATGAGACCATTGATCTTGACACTAATTTACCTCATATGCTTTCAACTCAATTAACAATTACACTTAGTATCAAGTAATGTGATTGTCAAGAAGATCCTTGTTTGGAACTGGCTATTATTCCTATTGTATTGGATATAGTCCCTCTTGCGAGTTGCCCAACTTCCCTAAATGATATAAAATGAGATGGGGAGAGTAGGAGATGCCCCTAATTGGCTTATCCTTCATGGTAGCCATTTTGTGTTTTCATGTTGTATTGTGCTTCTCCCGTAATGTGTTTGCTAAATTTTTGTTAGACTCTTTTATACGACCCTTGTTACTTTGTTGGTGCAAGGTGATAAAGGAATCAAACCTATTGTATAATTCCTATATATGTATCTCCATTCTTATATATGTTGTTTCCATGTTATGTTGTACTTTTTCTATTATTCATAAATTTTTTCCTTGTATAGTCTGCTTGGATCTGTGACATGGTAGCACTGATTCTTTTTGGTCTCCATATTGTGGTCCGAAAAGACTCTTCTTCGTAACTCTTTAGTTTTATTTCCTCCATTGTGATTGTAGTTCTACTTTCTGTGGGAAATGATGTCAATTCATTTGCAATAATTTCATATCTATATGTACATGTTATCTTATGATCATACTGACCCCACAGTAGGTAGATCCCTTCTGTCTTCTTTTTATGTTTATGTGATATTTCCCTTGATTTGTCTTCATTTGGTGCATCTCATATTGGAAACATAATCAATGGAGTTATTTATGTTTTTGTCAAAGCCATTGCTCCTATTAAAGTGTTAGCAATGACTTTAATGTGGAGGCATATTCTCTACTCACTTTTTGCATACATGCACATTCAAAATATTTTCAAAACTTAAAAATTTTTCCCTTTATGGATTAAAGACTAATCCTTAAAGCATGGCTATTTTACTTTTTAGGATCTCTTGATCCCTCCAAGTTTAAATTTACACTGATCTCTTGATCCCTCCAGTTTCAATTTACAATGTTTTTGATCCCTTAAGGTCAAAAGGTGTCCTTAAGAATGGATCTCCCTAATGGGTTGACTAGTGAGTAGCCACATTAACGTGGCAGTTCAACTCTATCTTTCCAGTTACACTTTTTCCTTGTGTGGTTCACAATGGGACATAAGTTCTCATAGGGCGAGGTAACCACACTCTCTTTCTCTTTCTCCTTAATTGGTGATCTCTCTCCTATCATGATCTTAGGGTTGATAAAGACTTAATTCCCTTAGGGGCTTGAGGATTCCTTTGTACCTTTTTTCCAATAAGATTATCTATTCTTTCTGATCTCCTTTACCAAGAGTTTGTATTAAGTCCATACTCTTGCTAAAGTCGGGGCTAAATGTATAGTCAAAAAATGGAAGCACTTCCATGGTAGACTGGTTTAGCCTTTTGGGTAAGTGATTTGGGGTCATGTCAAGTGCCTTGAATGGGTTCCTGACTTTGATCTAGCTTTATCCCCCTATTATGCCCCATTTCCACTCTTTCTAGCCTATTTCAGTAACCCAGACCGAGAAAATGGGACTTTGGCCTTAGGGTCAAGGTCAAACTTTTTGGGTCAAGGTCAACCTCGACCTTGACCTAGGTCACAATCAACCTTTTTCAGGTTTGGGGCCCAAATTCTAGAATCTCAGGGTTTCTAGATGTCGGTCTTTGGAAAAAGTTAATTCCCACTTCCGGGTCAGCTGTTTCAGACTTCGGGACAACAAATCCTAAATTATATTTAACATAGGTCCTATTCTAGGGGCATGGTTCCAATTAGAATTTAATTCTCCTATGTCGCCCTCTCTAGAAGATTATGCCCTAATTTCTATAAAAGGAAGCTTTCTCCTCTCATTTTCTCTAACCATGAACTATGATCATCAAGCATAATTGCAAGAACTTTCAAAGACTTGAAGAGTGAATTACAAAGGTGAAGAAGAAAGATTTAAACCAAGACAAGTATCCATTGAATCATTCACCCATTCTCAAGCACTTCTCAAGCATCCATTTTTATCAAGGAGATCCATTGGTGGCCATTGATGGATTCAAGCTCCATGGAGCCCTCTTATTAAAGATTTCTCCATCTACATTCCTCAAAGCCTCTTCCAATTCAAGAACCCATTCAATATTGGTGTTGAAGATCTAAAAGGAATTGATTGAAGACATCCTAAATTCTTCATTCTATATTCTACATTCATTTGGTGCATCCATATTTGTGGATTCAAGCATTTGAATCCTCCACAAGGACTTTTACATGAGCAAGGTGAATTGTTTCATTTACTTTGTTTATTTCTGCAATTTTAATTATATATTTGAGGTTAATTCCAAAATAGGGGTTTGAAAAAGGAAAATCCCCCCCTCAGAAAACAACCCCTTTTTCTTGCAGGAATAGGTTCGGAACAACAGATCAGGATGGAGATTCAGATACCCTTTTCGGTAAACTTCTGAGATCCAAAAATAGAATTCCAGTCTGAGACTTTTTAGGTCGATTGTGACCTAGGGCACAATAAGAAATTCTAGAAAATGGTGACATTGAATTGAGGGTACAAATGGGAACTATCTCATAATAGAAAAATATTTATGGCTTTTTTCTGTCTCTGCGTTTCTATTCCAAATTTGGTCTCGGATTTTCAAAAAACTCAACACAGACTTTAGAAAATAGCATTCTTTGGATCTGCAATATTTCAAGGTTAGTGCATTTCTCTTATTCAATTAAATTAAGGTTTTTAATCAATCTAAATCTAAAATACACATTCAAATTAATCAATCAAACCGAGGTGCTTAAGATCTTCCTTCCTTGTTCTTGTTTCTAAATGATTGATTCATTTATGCATTAATCCTTCCTTTCGGTTTAATCAACTTGGATCTTTCATTTACATATCTAAGGATAGAAGGAGAGCATCTCATTTACCTCCATAAAAATATTTAAATGTAAGTTAGTTTATTTTAATTGAATCCACATAGCTTAAACAACATTTTTCTTCCTTACTATACCATTTAAACATCTTGAATGCTTCTGATTTATCTTTTAGAAACATGACTGTCATCATTCTAGAAAAATCATCAACAAAGAGAAAAAAATATCTATCTCCATAATAAATATTTGTCCTCATGGGTACACGTAATTCAATATGGACTAATTCTAGAATTTCATCAGATGTATGGTTTTGCTTTTGAAACTAGACTTTGTCATCTTACCTTTTTGACAGTTTTTGCACATGATATTGTTGGGCTTGGTCATCATCGGTAAGCCTCTAAAATTTCTCTTTTTTCTTATCTTTATCATGTTTTCAAAGTTCACATGACACAATATTTTGTGCCACAACCATATGTCTTTGTTTCAAGCCATCAAACAAGTGGTGTTAGTATCATTCAAATAGAATAAGTCACATTTTGTCTGCTCATCGGTACCAATCGAATTTCCTGATTCATTGAAGATCTTTGTCTTCTTATTTTTAAATTCTACTCTGTGACCTAAATTATTCAACTGAGAAACACTCAATAAATTATAATTCAATCCTTTAACCCAATAAGCATTTTCACATTTTATAAGGTTATTCAACATTATGGTTCCTCTACCTTCAATTGGACAAGGTGTATCATTACCCATTCTTACTGAGCCAACATTATAATATTTAAAAGTCTCAAAAAATTTCTTGGCACTGGTCATATGGTGAGTGAAGCCACTATCTATTATCCAAACATCATTTTTATTAACTTTAGATATGAGTGTTATTTCTATATACCTTTCCTCATCATCATCAAAATCATCTTTTACTACCACAAACACCATCTCGATGTCTTCATCATATTCGGTGTCAGTATCTTCATCTTTGCATTTAGCTAGGTAACTGGCCTTCTTTCCTTTGTCCTTGTAGTCTCAGATATCTCTTCTTTCTGATTGTTGGTAGCTTCTGTAATCACCTCTGTCAGACTTCTTTTCAAAAGAATTGTCATTTCTTCTATTAGGACATCTTGCAGCAAAGTGTCCAATCTCTTTACAATTAAAAAAAATAAGTGGTAATTTACCTTTGTCTCTCTGCATTCTTCTTTCCATAAGTGCTTCAATGTCATCAAGGTCTTCTTCTTCACTTTCACTTTCACTATCTTTTCTCATAGTGTGTTTATGACTTGATTTACTTATTCTTGTAGAAGATTTGAATGCAGACTCTATGTTTGGTAAGAAAATATTATCAAAGTTATTCATCTCAAATGAAATCAGTCTTCCAATCAAACTATCTAGAGTAACATTGCTATTTTCTACTGCTCTCATTTCTTGTATGGTAGATACTCTAATAGCATAAGTAGGCAGTAAGGTTCTTATAATTTTACTTACCACTGTATCTTCTTCTTATTCAACCTCCAACTCCTCGGATAGAATTGACTACCTCTTTGATTCTTGTGTTGCACTATGTGATGTTTTCATCTTCTTTCATTTTGAGATCATCATAATTTCCTCTAAGTCTTTCTTCCTTGGCTCTCAAAACATTCTTGTCACCACCATGTACAAGCATCAATTTGTCCCACATATGCTTTGTAGTCTTGCAGGTTTTGACATCACCATCGGAGAGTGAGGAAGCAAGCTCTATCATCATGCAGTTGTACTCATGCTTCTCTCTCAATTGTTCAACTATGGGTGCTTATGTTCTGAACACATATTTAGTATCTAAGTATTGAATAAAATCATTTCCAACACCTGATAAGTGGAGTCTTATTTTGCTTTGCCATGAAGCAAAATTGTCTTTGTTTAGCTTGGGAACATCTCATCTATTCATCTTGTGATCTTTAGCATAGGTCTTGAAACCTTCCTTCTAAGAACACAAGCTCTGATACCAATTTTTAGTAATAATTGAGAGGGAGGGGGTGAATCAGTGGCCTCAAATTTTAATCCAAAAATCAACCCTTAAAACTTATAACCACAAATTATCCCTCTAGTTATCTTTTGTCCTATAAGATGAATGCCTCCTTATACTTATAACAAATTACTACTTGTTAGAATTCTTAATAAATCCTTCTTATGTATGTTTACTGATAAGAAGTCATCTATTTACTGAAACACAGTAAATAAGCAGAGTATACTGATCAATCCAGAATTGCATATGTGAAATGTAAAACAGTAAAGTAATGAAACATAAACACATAACACATGGATTTTTAACATGGAAAACCCGTTAAGGGAAAAACCACTGAGACCGGTACCCCAAATTTTCACTGTTCTAAAGTGAGCTCTATTAAGAGCCAACCCTATAAAAGGTTACAAATACACTGTTAGGTGTGACCTTGTTAGAGGATTTAGAAATATAGTTTGTCACTTAGTATCTGGCATCTAATGCTACCATCCTTGATCAAACACTCACTTGGCCTGTCAATAGGTATCATGCATATCCATTGCTACTTTGTATGATCAAACTTTTTGATACTCTTTAGGATGTATCTCAATTATAGAAGACTATTAAGTCCTCGGTTAAGAGATTTGATGCTTCAATAGTTAAACTGAAACAATAAAGTGATCTATTCATACATACAACTTGAATTGCATATTTTCAGATCTATTGTAAGTGCATTACCTCTCTGATCAATATAATCAATTCAATACCTTTTCTCCACACTGTTCTTCTCTGTGATGTCATCTCACTGTTCGTCGGTGTCTACAGAATCTAGCTCTTTCCTCAGCTTGTTGATCAGGACTGAATGAAGACTTTCTTCTCCTTCAAAATTTCTTTAGCATCTTTCCTCTTTTCTCTTCTTCACCCAAAAATTCATAATGAATTGGTTTTGTCTCTTTATAGACAAGATTCACTGTTTCTTGGCTTTCTTGATCTTGGTGTGATCCACAAATTCTCACCACTTAGATTTAAAGAAAAACTCCAGTTTGATCTCAAAGAGATCTTCTTGCCAACTGTACAAATCAGCTTTAAGTTAATTACTTATCTCCGGCTTTATCTGGTTGATTAAAACAATGATAAGTATCTGTTAAGTCTATAATTAGCTCTTGATAGCTAAGCATTTTGTTGTTTCTAAACTCTTTGTTCTGTTGGTCAACTCTTTAGTTAGTCATTGATGATAACTAACTGTTCTGTCAGTGTGACTTCAGTTGTCATCAGGATCTCCATCCTTGTCGGGTAACACTGTCCATTGGGTTATACTATGATTTTTGTCATCGAGCAACATTGTGACTTTTCTCATCAGAAAACACTGTGACTTTTCTCGTTGGTAGTGTTGTGCATTTTCTTGTCGGGTAACATTGTGACTTTTCTCTTTTACTCTGACCGTCGGTGTGCACTCTGTCAGTGTATATAGTCACTTTGTGAATACTTGACTTATATGCATTACTGATAGCATAGCCTTTGATTCATCAATTCTTTAAATTCTTTGGCAGTATGTACATGACCATATAGATTATATCAAGTTGACATCAATGAAAATACAATACATTAACTAATTTAATGCCTTTTATGATCATCAACTTAATATTTTCAAACATTCAATTAGTTATAGTTCATCATTAGGGTTTGAATTATTGAGATAATTTGGCAACTAAAATTGGTTGACAAAGAATATTAGGCCCTAAAAAGAAGAAGGGAACTTTATTACCAAGATTATGGGTAGTAAGTGATTTCACTATAGGGAAATGCGCTCTATATCCCATGAATGATTTTTTGAGACACTAAAAATTGTCTACTACAAAGAGGAGAGTTTGTGGTTCTGAGGGATTTATGAGAGTCGCTTTAAAGGAGATGGAAAATATTTCTTTGTCAATTCATGATGCATTTCCTGAGGAAGATATCATCATAAATACAATTGTTGTTGATGAGTTGCATGAGAAGAGAAGATGGTGGAATGACATTCAAAGAGTAGAAAGGTAATTCAAAGAGGTTGATCCTTCTTTCCTTGGGTTCTAACATGAACTTGGATATTGGGACAGGTTGAAGACCTTGCTATAAAAATATGATAAGAAAATGGAAAATATGCCTAAGGTACATGTAGGAGAAGAGGCCAAGGTCAACCCTAAGGATGTGGAGTCATCTCATGAAGATGTTAATATTAGAAGAGAATATTTTGTTGAACTAGAGGAGGGAGGTGAAGCTGAGTCTTCTCAAAGGCTAGCAACCAAAAGATAGAAAATTGAACATGCTCCCAAGGTGATGAAATATAATTCTAAAGAAGTAATTACGAAGAAAGGTCCCTATTTCCATGAGATAAGAAAGTCACTAAGGGATGCTCCAAAGCCACCAGAAGGTGAGGGGACTGGGGATTCAAGTCTAGCATTGGTTACCCAAAAAATTGATAGGTTTATTATTTCTAACTTTTTCATGTAGGATGATGACTTCATCTAGAATGAGAAATTTAAGAGTTTCCTTTTTAATTTAAAGGAAAATGAGTTGAAGATTGATTTTGGGGCCAAAAGATGACACAAAGGAAAACAAAGAGCAATTGGTAAAGGTATTACAAGAGTATGACCTTGATAGTCATACACTCTCTATGATACATGCAAGAGAATTCGTGAAAAGAAGTGGTATGCTTCCATTGGCTGGATGGGACATGTAATCATCCTTCTTGATTGATAAAATAAGAAAGAAACCTGATCAGATCTTCAATTCTAAGGTTGAGGTTGGGGATTTTATCAGAGGCTCAGGTTTTGACCAAAGAAGAAAAATATAATCAATTTTGTCACATTCCCCTTCCACATAGAAGCCAAACTTGGTTGATATCCAAGACCAAAGTCAGGGTGGTAAGCTCATCTGGAATATCCAGAATGTGAGCAATGTGAAAATTGTAGATTTATTAACCCATGTATCTTTCCTAAATAGATCTAAGGTAGAGGATCTGGAGAAGAGGGTTGCCAAGATACACAATAGCCTCATCAGAGTATACAAGGAGTATGAAGGGAAGCTTATGCTAAATGCTAAGGTAGTAAAAAACATTTTTGAGCTAACTATGAAGTTAGCTAATATGCCTTCTATTAATGAAAGGGTGGATGGTTCTGTTGAGACCACTAGTGATTTCATTCCTTCTTATTCAAATATTTCTATCCCTGTTGATGTTGATGAGAGGCTAAATAAGTATGCTAATACGATAGAGAAATTAGAAGAATAAAATAATAATTTGGGAATCAAAGTATTGATGGATATCCTACAACATATAATTGACACCTTAAAGAATAAATTGAGTGTTGTTCATAGCTCTCATGTATCCCTATAAGATGCATAAGGTAAATGTGTAGAAGCCATGGCCTTCCTAAACCCTATTCTTACTCTATGCTCAGGTAGGAATATGTCAATGGAGAATCTTACATCAATTTTGGTTTACAAGCATGATCTACCTGATAAGATTGCAGACACTAAGGATATGGTTGGTACAGTTAGTACATTGGTTGCATTCTTCATAGGTGAAGATCAAATAATCAAAGGGAAACTGTGGAAATTATGGATTTATATAATGCTTACTTTCCTATAATTTATGATAAGGAAGGAAAGATGAAGGACATTCCTACATGGAAAGTGGATTTTAATTTGATTGTGATTGTACTAAAACATTTTTGAATTGAACAAAGGATATTGATACACATGGCTTAAATGAGGCAATATATAATGTTTTCAAAGTTGTGGTAGATCTTGCTAAATTTATTTCAGATGCGAGGGCCATAACCAATGATCGTTGGAGTGGAGCTTTTGGATAGATAGAAATTGTAAAATCCTTTGAGTTTTTGTCAAATAGGGAATTCTCCAGGTGAGAGATAGAGATGAAAAGAAATAAGGTTCTTTGAGAAATTTGAACTCACCAATTTTGTCCTTTTTTGTAGTTGGTTACTGATAGGGAACTTGAGATTATTTATGGAGAGAACAATTAGTTGAATAGGTACCTTCAATTTTCCACAAAAAACTATGGGTGTCCTACACAATTCAAAGAAATTATATTTGATTACTTTCAGATAAAAGCGCCAGATGTCATTTTACTGATATCAATTCCCGCATTCATAGAATTTCAATATTTGAGGAAGTGTTCCTGAGCTTTTATTATTGTTAAGAAATCAATTGTATTTTTTCCTTAAGTGATACAAAGCTTGTTGCAATCCTTATATAAAAGGATTTCCAAGATCATTTAGGAAGGGCTAAGAATTTTTGTCCAAATTTCAAGTAGAATTATTTCATACTCAGTCAGGTTTAACCAGTGTAACAAGTCTTATATAAAAAAAAATAGAGCAATTATGTGTTTTAGTATTTGGATTTTTAGTTATGTTGAGTATTATTTCATTAAAAAAATCAATGTATGAAGATGATGGTTCTAGATTCAATGAAATATAATCCTGATTGGTGCTCTTCTTTGTGTTGATTTTATGAGTTGTGAATTTAACAAATTCAAAGTTCTTATTTCAATTCACTGCATATTGTTTATATGTGTATGTTTTAATTCTAATCTTTGATCAAGGATACATTAAAATGCTAAAAATTAATTCATGAGTTCATAGGGTTGGCATAAGGATCATTATAACAAGTTCAATTTTGGATTACATGAAAGATATTATTGTAAGGCAATAATAATCTAATTCTTGGATCAGTCACAATTAATGTCTTAAAATAGTAATTTGCAAACTGAGAATATCACCCAATGGTTGAGGCCCAAATCTAATATTGTTGAGTTTTTATCTTAATTGTTCAAGGTATCTGGTTATTCCAACTTTTCATAGAATTATTTTTCATTTTTCATTTTATCTGTGGTATACAAATCTCATGCTCCATGAAAATTGAAAATTAATAAGTAACTATCTCTTAGCATTTTCTTTCTACTGTTGAGACTCTTAATGAGATAATCTATTTAATCAAATTTAGGGATGAGTAGAGAGGGTAGTCTTGTATTGAATTTAGGTGCACCAACCTTTATCTTGCAGAGCCAAAAGTCTAGGGGATATTCTAATCACTATCAATTGGTCCAGTCCTCTTAAGAATTTAATGATTGGATTTGGCTTCCCTATAAATTTTATTGAAGAGTGTATTGGTTCCTTTAAAAGCATAAAACCATTTTAAGGATCCAACAATAGGGTGTATGAAAGTGGTTCATTCAGGAATGTTCTGGAACACTTTAGGTTTTTCATTTATGTCAAAACATCTGGTATGGATGGTTGCTTGGTTTCAAACATAGTTTTGGAGTTATAGCTTGCAAAATGACTAAGTTCGGAAAGCATAATTACAAAGTATAGCTCTACAATTTTGGTTAGCAAACATAGTATATGATGAATGAAGACATGCGAGCTTAGGAGAAGCTATTTTGAGATGTATATGACCTTTAGGTAAGGTCTCTTATGTTCTTGTGTTGATCACAGTAAGTTATCACATGTTGAAGACATGCAAAGATAGAGTAATGGTGATACAGGACAGATGAAAGGTTGTGATGATTAAGGGAGTATAATGCAGAGTACAAATGTGCTTTGTTAGATTCAAATTGAGGATTACCTATGTTTTGTTAGTGTATGATTTATGACCTGGTGTTTACCTTTTGTATAAGTGTTAACTCTATTTTTTGATGAATTGGAACCCGACTTGACATATAATGATATATCTATATATAGGAAGAGATTTTAGTGTAGAAAAGTATGAATGGGATGTAATTAATGTGAAAGAATAAATGTATGAAAATAGATGAATGCATTGTGATGAAAAAATCAGACAGATGGTGATGTGAGCTACAACTCAAACTACTTAAGCATAGAAGATTCTTGTATTGTTCACTATTGAGAAAGCATTGTAACATAATCATATTTCTGATTGTATGAGCAGTGAGCTCAGTATATGTTTAACAGGTTTTTTGTATTTCTCCAACAAGGAAATGCGCTAATGTAATAATCAGCTCCTAATAGGGCTACGTCTCCTAACAGGCACATAATACTTTTACTACATATTTGTGGGTACCATCCCCACTGGGGTTTCCCCTTTGCTAGGGTTTCCTCAACAACAAATTCATGGTATTGTGAGTTGTGTGTTTTATGTTTATGTTCTTTTCATTTTAGCAATTATCTAGTTAAGTTGGAATTTACTAAGTTTAATTTTAAAGTGTTTTAATAATAATTCACCCCCCTCTCAGTATTACTTAATCCTAACAATTGGTATCAGAGCATTTGGCCCTTGGAGAGAAATTCTAATAGATTAAGGGAGATCAAGATGGATTCTAAAAGTTTGGAAGAAAACTTTGAAGCATCACTTGAAGACCTTGATAAGGCTAAAGAAGAGAATGGCGACTTGAGATTAAAATTGAGAAGAGATGAGGGTTTCATCAAGAAACTAAAGGAACAAATTGAGCTATATAGGATTCAGAGACAATATCTTATCGGTAAGATCAAAAAGGATTCAGACAATGATACTTTAGATTAGATAAAACAACTTGAACAAGAGAAAGATACTTTGAAGCTTGATCATGAAACTACTTCCCTTCATATGGATAAAGAGATTAAATAGATAAATGATGATAGAAACAAATTTGAAGAAGCCTTAAAAGATGCAAATATTCAGATGGGACAAATGAAGACTGAACTTGATCACTACAAGAACAATTATCTAGAATTAGAGAAATATAATCAGATCATAAAAGGAGAACTTGTTGAGGCAAAGAAACATATTGAAAAATTTCATTCAATTAGTGATAAGATTGATGAGAAGAGAGATAGATAGAAACCTAAATGAGACATGACTAGAGTTGGCTT
This sequence comes from Thuja plicata, assembly GCA_018584345.1. Taxonomy (NCBI): domain Eukaryota; kingdom Viridiplantae; phylum Streptophyta; class Pinopsida; order Cupressales; family Cupressaceae; genus Thuja; species Thuja plicata. The sequence goes on from MU228074.1 coordinate 154,448, forward strand.
CAATGAAGCTGAATGTTCAAAGACTCGGGAAGAAAAATTAGAAGCAAAGATTGATGGAGAAAGGCCTACTCTTGAAGAACCTAAAGATAATATGAGACCTTTCAGAGGTAGATGTTTTGCATGCAACAAGATTGTACACATGAAGAGAGACTACAGAGGTGAATCTCCTTACAAACCCTTTTCAGGATATTGTTTTAATTGTAATACATTTGGACACAAGGAGGTAGAATGCAGGAAACCTGATCAACCAAGAATCAAGAAATATTACAATAGGGAAGGAATAGAAGCTAAGATCACATGTTACAAGTGCAATAACCTTGGGAAAATTGTAAAGTATTGTAAGTTGTAGGTTAATCAGAAAAGACCACCTCCTACATGCTACAAATGTAATAATCTAGGAAACATAGCAAATTTTTGTAGATAAAATAGACCTAAGAATAGAAGTGGTCCTCCAACTATAGATACAAATAAGAGTACAAGTGATGTTAACAGTATTGTGGAAGAATTTAATAGTTATTTTAGAAAAGAAGAAGATGTAAATAGTGGTAAGGTATGTAAAGTAAAGGAATAATTTGAGCAAATGGTGCAGGGAGAGTCGATAGATGCTACTGAATCTTTGCCTAATGCAAATATTGTTACATCAACCTAGATGGCCAAGCATGGCCTTAGGGGGAGCATTGGAAGGAAACATAAAAAATCTGTCCAACCCCTAATTATGAGGAATAAGCTCTTGTGTGCTTAAAGAGAGTATGTGGAGATATTATGGAACTTATATCTTTGATAGCATAGCCTTACAAATCTATATTTTGTGATCACCAGATTGTTAATCAATTGGATTATGTGCAGAGATGAGTTTATTGAGAACTGTGTCATTTCTTTACACAACGAAGTATAAGGTCAATCAAAATAACTTTTTTGAACATCATTCGAAGAACAAAGCCTAAGGAGAACAAGGATTTGAGCTAAGAGAATAAAATAAGAAACTTTGTTGAGCGTTTGATCGAAGTGGAAACTCACAGAATCAAAAGATAAAAGGTATTTAGATCATTTGTAAAGCTTTGACTATGGATGCTCCATTGATTTTTTATGTCGCCGAAAGGCCAAGGTATAAATTAAAGAAACACCCATTCCAATCAACTAAATATGATCCTAATGGTGCATTTTCACAAACACCCTATGACGTTCTGGGTAAAAGCACAAAGCTGTGTCATGTTTCAGGACCCCTTATCAGCACAGCTAAATTTGAGTATTTCTAAATAAAATTTAATTTTCGTCAAACATATGGTCTAGCTAGATTCATTCTAGCTCAGCTAGATAAGTGGTTAAACTTTTCCAATTGGAAATGTTTATTAAATGCATGTTTTATACCAATTACCAAAGAAATAAAATTATTTCAGAAAATTGATGTTTCAATAACCCTTACTCTTTTTAATGATATTTTTAAAAAATATAAAAAATACCCTTTTGTAGAGCTCAGAGTCAATATTATTGTCATATAAAGTTTATAATATTTTGATTAGATCTAATATATTATAATTTCAAAATAACACAAGTAGGTATTTTAACATTCGAGAAGATGTTGCTTCAAATAAATAAATAAAATAGTAAATCATTTCAAACAAATTTAAAATTTATATTTAACACTAGAGGAGAGAGTCCTCTTCAAGAATATGTAAATTTTTTTCTGAATGGTGTAGATTTGATAGGGGAAATTTGGAGGGAGGTGAAAACTATCGATTTCAGATAAGTTCAACTTTGAGTAGTTATAACAGAGAAAACATACATTGAAAACCAATCTTTATTCTTTTCTGCACTAGCTATACATTTTATCCATAACATATTTTGAAATCAGGGGAAAAATAGATTATTTGCATATACTTGTTTGGAGGGAACTAGACCCCAGATTTTCAGCAGTTTTCAGCAATGGAAAAATCGACTTCAAAAATTAAAAAACTATGTACATTCTTGTTCAAATTTTTTTAAAAAAAATTATAGACATAAAATTAATCCATTTTTACACATTTCTTTAGTTTACATCATCCTCAAATTCTAAATACAAACCCCACCTTTTATGTCGTTAAATTTGAACATTTTGCATGTTGTGGTCATTTTCCTTTATAAAAGTGTGACATAGGTTTGTACTTTTACCCTTCTACATGTTGAAGACATTAGGGCTTAAATTCACTATAAGTATGAGCCTCTAGGAGACTTTAAAATCTATAAAGAGATAAAGGACATGATTGGAGTAGATGGTAAGATGAAAGATGAGTTCACACATCTTGAGAACCATAGTATAATGTTAATAACTAAACTCTATGAATTCGACAATGAGAAATGGGTTAAGTTCATTCTAAGCAGAGTTCATGACCAGTTCATTTGGCTTGGAGATCAGCCAGTAAAGATTTGCAGTGACTTAATTCATGCTATAATAGGTTTGGATAAATCTGGTGTTATCCCTGTCGTAGAGAAGAACACAAAGAAAAAGGTGGAAACTCTAACGCATTCATGATGGGATAAGAGAGCGATGACACTTGATGAAATTTTTCAGCAAGATGTTTGATTGATTTCAATGATTCTAGGTTAAAAACTATATTAAAGAAGCCAACCTAACTCTGTATCAGTAGGATTGATCATGATGGCATATAGAATGGTGAAAGAAAATATTAATTATAACCTTTACGAAGTACTTGCACAGTATTTTTTGGATAATGTGAGGAAAATCAAGAAGGATAAGTCAAAGGCATTCAAATTTGGGTCTTTATTGATACACATGTATATTTATATTGTTCATAGTTTTCCTGGTATGCATCCTAGATCTTGGAAGGATAGAAAACCCACTAGAATTCAGATCTCATGGAGCTATAGAAGATAGAATAGTACATGGTTTGGTGGTGGATTATTTGGGATTATCAAACTCTTGCAGAGACAGATGTAGGAAAGAATGAGGATCCCTGAGGCATAGGTAGAAATATACAAGGATACAATCTATTTCATGGTTGAAGTTGATTTTGTTTTATTTGAGGAAGTACAACCTAGGATGAAGTGGTGTTATCCTTTGGGATATGAAGTCAATTTTGAGGTCTTAACCATGCAAGTGGAACATATTATATCCACATATATTGATCCATCGAAAGAAAGATGAGGTACCTATGAAGAAAGTTTAAGGGAAGAGAAGACTCTAGCTACAAGAAAGAGAAAGGTTGAAAATGTGGTAGATGATCTAGTGGCTAGGGCTATTATAACAAAGGAGGAGATGAAAGAGGTAAGAAACAAGATGATAGAAAGTGCTTCTAGATTGGCGAGCACTGCTCCTGCATCCCTTCCACCTCCATAAGTTGAGAAGGTTATCAGTACACGCCCTGCTATTATTAATATACCTAAGACTACACTACCTAAGAAAACATCGCAAGAAGAAAAACCAAAGGAATTTCCTAGAAGGAACACAAGATCCACCAAATAGGACTCTCTGCCTAAGAGACAAAGGACATAATTTGAAACAAAGAAGGGAGAAGAGAAGAAAAATAAAAAGAAGGGAGAAGAGAAGAAACTTGAATAGAAGAAGGGAGAAGAGAAGAAATTTAAAGAGAAGAGAACTGATGTAAAACAACTCAGGAAGCTTAACTTGAAAAATACTAGAGAAGGGGATAATTGAGCAGGGAAATCTTGTCTCATTGATCAGATACTATGAGATGAATGATGCATCTGATAAACTTTTGATTGAAGACATGGTAATAAACCATTTACTTTCTTTCAAGAAGAACTTGTTAGAAGTAGAAGAATCTATACCAGAGGAACTTTATGAGAAATTAGAAATAAGGAAATAGTTAGCACAGATAGAAGATGAAGCAATCAGAGTACAAGAAATTGAAGATATGTTACCTATTGTTTCAGTCAAACAAATAGAAAAGATATTAAATTATTGGAAACCTTTTTTGAAAACTAAGTCAAGATTGGTGAAGATAATTGGGAGAAAGTATTAGGAAGTTATTGAGGAAACAACATAAGGAAGTTGATAAGGTTTTGATGGGAACTTAACCTAAGAATTCCTCAACTCCCAAGGCTACTAAGATTAAAATTTTAAAAGGTGAGTCATCAAGAATAATTGATGTAAGCCTTGATAAATCAAAGGATAAATACAATAGCCATTTTGTCAGTACTGTGAAGCAAGCATATTTCTTTGTTTCTAGTGCGTCTGTGTCTTTGGAGACTCCGCAGGATGTTAGTGATCCTTTTGAGAAGATTATGACATTGATGGAGGAAGAATTGATCTAATAGTGATAGAGAAAGAAGAGTAGAAAGTGAGTGAAGCCTAAATAGTGAAGGAAGCAGTAGATAAAGTTTAAATAAAATAAGAAACTCATGCATTTGTTTCTTCATATTTATTATTGGCAAGTGGAGATAGAACGATGAACACTGATGTTGAGAGTATGGATGAGGATGAGTTTATAAAGCTATCCTTCATTGCATTTGCAAAAGTGAAGGATAGATATGAGAAGAATGAGTCAAGGGTAATGGAGAGTAGTTGATGCTTTCAAAAAACTCCTACCTATACCTCTTTCTTTCCAATCAAAGGAACATGTAGAGAATTTGAACAAGGTATTGGATGACTTTGACAGTCATTATGAGTCCTTAGAGAAGATCGCTGAAGAAAAGGTAGAGAAGAAGTACCTTGCAAAGAAATTGGAGGAAGTATGCAAGTCTATTTTTGTGGACTAGGGCATACTAATAAAAACCATATCTAAAGAAAAAATTTGTGTCGCATGGCAGAAAGTTATATTGTTAGTATAAAAATCCTATCAGACACATTAAGAAAATTGAGGATATAATAGAAAAGGACATAGAAACTCTGGACAAGTTGATGAATAGTTGTGAGACCTCCTCACATACCATATTTGAGTTAGATAGAGAAGTGTCTAGGATATTGGATAAATTGAGTTTTTTGGATACAGAGAAAGGGAGAGTTGTGGGAAGATTTGGTATGCTGAAGAGTTTCAATACTCCTAAGTTATCAATTCTTGAGATCCACCTTTCAGACATGGAGAAAATAGAGAAAGACTTCACTAGATTCATGCCTACCAAACTAAAGGTAGGAAACAAATCCTCTTTTCCATTAAATGGACTGATTCATGTGATTTAGATATTGGCAAATACTTGGTCAAAGGAAGTGAAGATCTTTGAAAGCTCATTCCAGGATGTGCTAAAGATGGTATTAAATTTTTGGTAAGCAATTTTTTTATTCCATATTTTTGTATACCTTTTCCATTGATGTCAAAGGGGGAGAAGAGAAGACAAGAAAAATGTACAGATAAAAGATAAAGTAATATATAAAGGAGTTAAAGAAGTATAATGTATATTCTTTTTGGTATTGACACTTAGTCATTTTTTGTTAAGTGTTATCATCAATGCCAAAGGGGAGGATTGCTGGCAAGTGGTTCATTCAGGAATGTTCTAGAAAAATTTAGGGTTTTAATTTATGGAAACACATTTGGTATGGATGGGCTCTTGGTGTCAAACATAGTTTTCGAGTTATAGCTTGCAAAATGACTAAATCCGGAAAGCATAATTACAGAGTATAGCAGTGCATTTTTTGTCAACAAACATAGTATATGATGAATGAAGACATACGAGCTTAGGAGAAGCTATTTTGGGATGTATACGACCTTTGTTTAAGGTCTCTTAGGTTTTGGTATTGATCACAGTAAGTTGCAGTATGCTGAAGACATGTGAAGACACAGTAATAGTGATACAGGACAAATGAAAGGCTATGATGATTAAGGGAGTATAATTCACAATCCAAACATGCTAAGTTGGATTTAGATTGATTACCTATGTTTTGTTAGTGTATGATCACCGACTTGGTATTTACCGTTTTTATAAGTGTTAACTCTATTTTTTGATGCATTGGAAGCCGACTAGACATATATTGATGTATATATATGAAGAGCTTTTTGTGAAGCAAAGTATGAATGGGATGTAATGAATGTGATGGAATAAATGGATGAAAAAAAATGAATGCACTGTGATGTAGGAATCAGAAAGATGGTGATGCAAGATACAAATGGAACTACCTAAGCATAGAAGATGCTTGTATTGTTCACTATTGACAAATCATTGTAACTGAATTGTTAGAATTAATCTTTCCTTGGTTGTTATATTTACTAGGATAAACCAAGGTATCCTTTATTATTCTGAGTTATTCCTCCTTATGAGGAATCCTACACTTGGCTCACACACTTATGACATGTGGCATCTATAGAAATGGGAGTTACAATGTAACTCCCTCCTCACCTCTCTATTAAAGAGATGGCTTTCTTTCTCTCTCACACACATTAGACACAATTCTTCACTTCTTGTATATCATTGTAAGAGCATACTCTCTCTCTCTCTCTCTCTCTCTCTCTCTCTCTCTCTCTTTGGCTATTTTTCCCATTCATAATTCACGGGGGTTTTTTTACGCTTTTCCCCCTTCAAAAACTTCTTGTCTCATTTGTTGTTTCTTTTTGGTGTATGCTCTAAGGATTAGTTTAATTCATGATAATCTTCCTTTTTCCTAACTCATTTGGATTAAATATGTTCCTAGCTCAAATTTGATTATCCATTCTAACATGGTATCAGAGCAGGTTTAATCCATTTTTTGAGTTCATGGTTTAAGTGGTTATCATATTTCGAAGCACTCCAAATTCGGAGACTCTTTTTATTAATTTGAGAGAGTTTCTTTTAGTTCATCTCTTCTCCTTTAGTTTTTTAATTTTTTTTAAATTAATTGTTAGTATTAAAAAGTTTCATTAGTTTAATCATATTTTTTATCTTAAATAATTCAAATTTAAATCCTATATTCTCATATTATTCAAATTTTAATTCAAAAAAATAATTTCTCATATTATTCTTCTATTAAATCTTTTTTAATATTATAATTTAATGTTTAAAATTTTTTCCTTTACTAATATCGATTCTTGCATAAAAAATATTCTTTTTTTAAATTTGGTATGATTTGTTTCTATTTTTATATCTTTGCATGCGTGTCTTATTTAGCATATTCTCTGGTTTTTTTATTCCCTCTATGCCTTTTTCAATTTTTAGGTTTTCTACATGCATTCAATTTTATTTTAAGTATCATTCTTTCATCTTCTTTGATTTAAATTCATGTTATCATCGATCATTTCTTCTTCTTGCATTGCATTGCTCTATCTTTGCTTCTCAGTTTTCTGTGTTCATTATCTGTTATTTTAGCAGTTTCTGATCAAAATTATACGCGTTCGATCCCGTTTAAGATGTGTGACTTCTAAAGTTTTTTTGTTGATCTGTTTGGCTTCGCTGGTTGTGTGTTGTCTGGCTCGTCCTCTGTGGCGTCTTGGTTGTCATTTGGCATAAGCGAAGCCATAGACTGATTAGGTTTGTTATTGTAATATTTGAGAGTGCTCTCATACTCTAAACAGACTCCCATTCTCATCAAAACGTTGCTGAGCAGAAGGAATACCTTCTATTTTTCAATCTTTTCTTTGAGTCCCTCCACTGTTTGTCTACTCTCCACCTCATTACCCTGTGCCACCTTATCTTTCCCTTGCCTCTCTAGCGTGATCTCTGTTCTGCACTTCATCCAGTGCCGCCACCACTTCTCTTCACTCTACACCACCCTTTCCTCCGCCTCGGTCCCCTCCTCCTTTCTATTTTTTGCATGGTAATCGGTAGTGTGGGAGTGTTATGTGCTTTTTGTCATTTTTTTTCTTAGAGATTCATATCAGATAATGTGGGAGAGTATAGTACTGCAATTAGTCGTCTTCAGTTGTCGTATTTTTCACTCATTCAGTTTTAATCTTAATCATAGCTTTTAGTTTAAAATAAATTTGTTAGATTTAGTTTTTTTAAATCTTAGTTTCTTAGATTTAGTTTAATCTTTTTTAGATTTAGTTTATCGCTTTTACTTTAGTTTAGTTCTTTTTAACGTAATAGTAGTTTTTTTTAATTGATATATTACATAGATTTAGTTTTGTATTTTTTTTAGTTTTAATTTATGTAGTTTAATATTTAGTTTAATTCCTTTTAATTAGATTTAATTCTAAATCGTATTCTTTTAATAATAGATTTAGTTTTAATTCTTTTAGTTTTTAATTAGATTTAGCTTTATACAGTTTCAGTTTTATTTTTGTAGTTTAATCCTTTTAGATTTTTTTTAATATAATCTTTAATTCGATTCAGTTTTTTTAAAATTAAATAAATTTAGTTTAAATCTTGTATTTTTTTAGATTTAATTTAATTTTTTTAGTTAATTTAATATAGATTCTATTTTTTTAAATCTTAGTTCTAACCTCTATTTCAAAGATCACATTTCAGTTGTTAATAGATTTAGATTTATTTCTTTAACTTTTTCAACGGGCTCTTATTCCTTAAAGTAATAAGATTAATGTTATCTTCTTATCAATAACAGATTAACGTTATCCTTTTACTTGTCCCCTGATTTCTAACTCATCTTTTTTTTCGCAGGGTTTGTTTCCGTTTTCTCTTTTTTTTTTCATTTCAGTCGTGCTACAGCTTATAGTGTAGATTTAAATTTTTAGATATTGTAGCCTTGATATTCTTTCTCTCCCAATTAGAGCGAATATTAGGCTATAATAACCCAAAGGTTATATCGTGTTCTCTAAATTTTTTTGCAGGGTTGTGTTGTTCTTTTTTTCTCCTTGCATGCAAGAGTTCTTGTTGTTATCTGTTACTCTATAACAGCTTAACCGAGATCCTCTTGCTCTTAGCTTTTCTTAGGTTCTATTTTTCCTGTGTTTGTTGGCTTTCCTTGCATGTCTCTGTGGTAAAAGCTGATATAGATTTCTTCTATTGCATGCAAGATTAGTTAGTTTTTTTTCTGTCTGTTTCTATTCTATTTTTTTTCCCTTTCAAGCTTCCCTATCATTTTTTCCATCTTCCTAAATCCATCATGTCTACCCTAATGCCTGAGATAAAATTAACCAGCACCAACTATCATGCCTAGAAAACCCACATGACCTGGATATTCAGATTCTTCCATCTGTTAGACGTTGCCACTAATGCCAGCACTAAATTTGCTACCACTGCTTCTCAAGTTGACCAAGATGCTTGGCAAGCTAAGAATGATGAAGCCCTTGGTTTAATTGGAATATCCTTAAGCCTTGAATTATATGTCCTTATCTCATCCTCTACAGAAGCCCATCAAGCTTGGGACATCCTAAAAAATACCTATGACAGTGCAGATGAGACCCGTAAAATCCAACTTCAAGACCAGCTTGAAGACCTCAGGTATACAGATTTTAATTCTGTTGATGATTTCTTGCTCAAGTTTGATTCAATCAAAATTTTACTAA
>MU228074.1:167350-184315 GCA_018584345.1 Thuja plicata
ATTGTAAACCCCCAAGTAAATATTAAAGGGGGGTGTTAGAATTAATCTTTCCTTGGTTGTTATATTTACTAGGATAAACCAAGGTATCCTTTATTATTCTTAGTTATTCCTCCTTATGAGGAATCCTGCACTTGGCTCACACACTTATGACATGTGGCATCTATAGAAATGGGAGTTACAATGTAACTCCCTCCTCACCTCTCTATTAAAGAGATGGATTTCTTTCTCTCTCACACACATTAGACACAATTCCTCACTTCTTATATATCATTGTAAGAGCATACTCTCTCTCATTCTCTCTCTCTCTCTCTCTTTGGCTATTTTGCCCATTCATAATTCACAGGGGTTTTTTTACGCTTTTCCCCCTTCAAAAAATTCTTGTCTCCTTTGTTGTTTCTTTTTGGTGTATGCTCTAAGGATTAGTTTAATTCATGATAATCTTCCTTTTTCCTAACTCATTTGGATTAAATATGTTCCTAGCTCGAATTTGATTATCCATTCTAACATGAATCATATTTCTAATTTTATGAGCAATGTTCTCAGTATACCTTTAACAGGGTTTTTATATTCCTGTAACAAGGAAATGTGGTAATGTAATAATCAGCTCCTAATAGGGCTAGGCCTCCTAACATGGACATAATACTTTTAGTACATATTTGACGTAGTCAAGGATGGAGGATCCAATGAAGCATTGTCCAAACTTGCAACCAATAACCATAACAATGGAAAAAACTAGATACACAGAAATATGATCAACATTCAGCTTTCAATTATCATAGATAATCAATTACATTTAACATGTCGAGTTGTAAGGCCTTCCCGGTTACAGCCAAATACAAAGATACTTCTCAAGATCAATTACAGATCTTCTACAAGACATACAATCTCGATCCATATTCTCAGATCCAACACTTCAATCTTCTCCCACAATATGATTCCCTAAGCTAAGAAAAAAATACAACTTAAATACAAAAGGCAACCAACAGGTTGGCCTACAATAATAAACATTGGATAAATCCTCAACCCATATTTAGGTCCATACAATCGCCAATGAGAGATTCACCATTAATGTTGCGATCTAAATTAAATGTAGAAGTCGGCCACTAGATCCAACTCCAAAATAAACATCTCAGGCAAAGGATGACTGAGCAACAACAAAGACTTGGGCAAAGAACACCCCAAGAAATAGAAAATGACTTGGGCAAAGAACACCCTAAGCAACAGAAAATGACTCGGGCAAAGAACACCCTGAGCAATAGAAAATTACTTAGGCAAAGAACACCCTAAGCAATAGAAAATGACTCGAGAAAAGAGATCAATGAAACCCGTTGGTAAAGAAAGACCCGAGCAATAGAAGAAAAACAAAAGTAAACATCTTTTTGGTTGAGCAGGATTGCCAAGAATCCTAGGATGCTCCTTCATCATACACCCCAGGCAAAGAAGATGATCCCATAAAGGAAATCATGAACATCTTAAGGGAATTAGAACAGGTATTCCACACTTTTTCTTAACCCATATCTCCTCTTGACCTTTATTCCATGTTGTCTTGACTCTGTCCATTGTCCCTTTTGACAAATTCATCAGTTTGGAACTTTTACACCGATCATCCTCAGTACTTTTGGTACTATCAATGTTTTCATGAACCACATCCTCATCTAACTGACTGATCAACTCGGTATCATTTGCATCCCTCTGTGTCACTAGTGTCAACATATGTTGCACTATCTCAGCCAAAAATGTCATCTATTTCTTAATCTCTGTAAGTTCCTCAGGGTTTGATTCTCTTCTCCTTTCAATTTCTTCTTCCTTTCACCCATAGGTTCATATATTCTCTTTTACTCATGTTTGGCACTATCATTTGGACAATATATGATAACTCCACATCCCTTAGTCCCATCTTCCTACAAAGGTAGGAGTTTATGCTTGGATCCTTCCTACCTCACCACATAGGTATTTGCATGACCATCAAACATAACATATCTGTCATATTTCCAAGGTCTACTGAGCAATAGGTGAAAAGAATCCATAGGAAACACATCACATAGTATCTCATCATAATAAGATCTAATCTTAAAATTAACAAGGCATTGTTCCTCAACCCTAACCTTAGACACATCTTGTATCAAACTAATCTGATAAGGATTAGGATGTTTTCTTCTTCCCAAATTTAACTTACTAACCACCTCTTTTGAAACAAATTTCTCTGAACTACCACCATTAATTATGACATTACATACCTTATCCTTACACTTGCATCTGGTTCTAAACAAATTTATTCGATGTACTAGTTCATTAATACATGCAGCCAGCCTTCTAGTGATCATAACTTCACCTTCTTCTTCAAAATTCACTAAATTTCCCTTGGTCTTCATGGTGAACTTCTTTTGAGGACATGACCAGGCCCCATGTCCCTTCTCACAACACTGAAAACAAGTACCAGTGAAATCACTTCTTCCTCTTCTCCCATACCCATGATTGTAATCCTTAGTGGTTTGACTACTGCTAGATCCTACCTCGGTCTATTTAGGATTATCCACCACCTTACTCTCAGCAGTTGTTTCATCAATCTTACCACCTAAGTTTATGTTACTCTATCTTCTCTCAAATTTATTGTTCAGCTTCTCCTCAATCTTCAATGCCATTTGATAAGCATCTTTTATGGTTTTCATCTGAACAATAACTCTTCTTGAATACTAGTTCTCAAGCCATAGATATACATAGCAACTTTCTCCTTGTTAGCTTCAAAATATCCAGTCCTAATCAAAATCCTATAAAACTCCTCTGTATACTCTTACACAACTTGTTTTTCTACCTCAAACCTTGCATCTTCTTGAACATCTCCAATTTATAATCCACTTGGATGAATTATTTCTTTAACTTTTCAACCATTTGGTTCCATCTGATGATCTTGTCTTTACCTCTCCAACTTCTTTCCAATTGAACTTCTCTCCACCATATGTTCGCATGACCTTTTAGTTTTGTCTTTTTAAAATGAACTATATTAGGATCTTCCACTTCTTCATACTCAAATTATTCATCCATCTCATTAATCCAATCGATCAACCCTTCTAGCCTAAGGCTTCTAGCAAATGTAGAAACTTCAATCTTAGGTATTTTCCCAATTTTAGACATAGCTCTCAGAAATCTAGCCTCCTCTAGATTGATGAAATATTCTTCAGCTTCTTCGAAATGATCTTCTTCATCAGACTCTTCACCATTATTTTGGTTTTATCTAGACACATTTTTTCTTTGTAACTCCTCTCGCAGATCTTTCACTTTCTTTTGCAAAGCTCGAAAAACTTCAAGATTGAATTCCTCCTTAGGTTCTTTCTCTGTGATATCATGAGTTTTCTTTGGAGGCATATTCTCTCCACAAATATCTAAAAATTTGAAATCTAACTCCTTCTCTACTGATTGAAACTCTACTCTAATAGCACCTAACACAGTCAAGGATGGAGGATCCAATGAAGGATTGTCCAAACTTGCAGCCAATAACCATAACAATGGAAACAACTAGATACACAAAAATATGATCAACATTCATCTTTCTATTATCATAGATAATCATTTATATTTAACATGTCAGGTTGTAAGGCCTTCCCAGTTACGGCCAAATACAAAGATACTTCTCAAGATAAATTACAGATCTTTTGCAAGACATACAACTCTCGATCTAGATTCTCAGATCCAACACTTCAATCTTCTCCCACAATCTGATACCCTAAGCTAAGAACAAAATACAACTTAAATACAAAAGGAAACCAATAGGTCAGCCTACAATAACAAACATAGGCGAAACCCCTGACCCATATTTAGGTCAACACAATCCCCAATGAGAAATCTACCATTAATGCCATAGTCTAAATTAAATGTAGAACTCAGCCACCAGATCCAACTCCAAAATAAACAACTCGGGAAAAGGATGACTGAGAAATAGTAAAGACTCGGGCAAAGAACTCCCCAAGAATCAAAAAATGACTCGGACAAAGAACACCACGAGCAACAAAAAATGACTCAAGAAAAGAACACCCCGAGCAACAGAAAATGACTCGGGAAAAGAACACCCTGAGCAACAAAAAATGACTCGGGCAGAGAGATCACCGAGACCCGTCAGTAAAGAAATACCCGAGCAACAGAAGACAAACAAAACTAAACATCTTTTTGGTTGAGCAAGATTGCCAAGGATCCTAGGATGCTCCTAAATCAATATTTTTGGGTACTATCCCCACTGGGATTTTTCCTTGGCCAGGGTTTCCTCGACAACAAATTCATGGTGTTATGAGTTGTGTGTTTTATGTTTATGTTCTTTTCATTTCAGCAATTATCTGTTAAGTTGGAATTTCCTAAGTTTAAGCTTAAAGTGTTGTAATACTGATTCACCCCCCTCTCAGTTACTTAATCCTAACATAGGGACCCAAAATGGATTTAGTGGATGAAGGAGGAATGTTGTAGGTTTTCTTGGGTTGAAATGATGGAGGGGGGTGGATTATATTAAATATTTTGGAGGAATGATGGGAAGATGCAATGGTGGGTTTGGAAGCACTCTTGTATTTTGCATTAGTTGTACCAACATTTTTGGATGGAGGGCTTTGAGATGTGTAACAGAGCCCACAAGATTGTGGATTTTGTTTGACATTTATGGGATCTAGGGTACCTTGATCATTTAGGCCTAACCCTTTACCTTGATAATTTCATTTTTTGAGTACTCGATTCAAGATAGGATACTTCTTACTTGTGGAACAAGATGCACGTCCATTATTAGGTGGAGTGGTGGTAGATTATAAATTTATTTATTCTACTACAAGTGGACCGCCATGGATGAATGTAAGTGAACCAAGGGATAGAGTAATGGTAGTGCATAGTTTGGAGTGGAGGTAATGAAGGATCATGAAGTGGAGGAGATAGGATGTTATGATTTTGACTCAGACAGGGGGATGGTAATGGATCTTGAGATGGAGTAGGTAGAATGGTGGGATCTTTATTTGAAGGAGTGGGTGACAGTGGGTCATGAGATGGATTTGATGCAAGAAATGGATAACGTAATAGATGAAGTGGGATGGTATGATCTTGAGATAGAGGAGTGGATATTTACACATGCTTTTGGAAAATATCTTGACATGATTGGACGAATGTGAATGGTGTGATGGGGGATGTGAAGATGGACTCTTCAAATTGGGTAGATGGAAGGCTAGGAGATTCTATAATTTGGATAGATGTCAAAAGGGTGGACTCATGAGGTTCATTGGATGTGGTTTGGATAGTTCTAGGAAAAGCATATGAGGATTACAGTTGAATGGAGTAAATGGACGGGAGGGTTTCAATGGTGTTAGGAGATGGAAGAGGATCGGTAAGTGAGGTGGGTGGAAGGGAAATGATAGGTGTGGGAGGTGGAAAAGGAATGATGGGTGTTGGAGGTGGAAAGGCCTCATCACTAGTGGCTTCACATGAGGGAGTGATATGACATAATTCATAGAATTTAAGAGCTAGATTTTTTTAGGACTTCCTTGTGAAGCTCCTTGGAGGCTTATGTGTTTGAGGCTGGGGTGGAGTATTGACATGTGGAGATGGTGGTAATCTAAGGTAGTCCACATATAAAGGTGTGGTGGTGGATTGTAAGCTTGGTTTAATGAATGATGGTTTAGAAATGAGTGTAGGAGATGACATAGCTAGAAAGTTCACGTCAGTAGGCATGGAGGTTACTTGTGAACTGGATTGACTAGTTAATGGAGGAGGAGTGATGGATCAAGACATACATATGAAGTGGATAAAAAGATGTAGGTGGATTTTGGAAGGGAATTTGGCGTGAAATATAAGGGAATGGAAGATGGTGGTTTGAGATAAGATGGAGTAGATGGAGATGATGGGTATGATAGAGTGGATGAAATTAGATTAGAAATACTATGGGGATTATGGTGATGCATTAGAGAAATTGGAGGACTAGGATTATGGATTGGAAAATGGGTTGGAGGATAGAGAGGCGGTGTATTTTGATTAGGGATGTAGCTAGTAGTGTTGTTGTGGAAAGATGAAGTTTGGGATATGACTATGGGAGAAGATGGAGGCATGAATGATGTATGAGGGGGATATGTGGGTATGATATAGGAAGGAGGTGTGGATAAATGCAATAATGGATTTCTCTTTTCAAAGCTATGATGAGGGGTAATAGTGGGTATGCATGGAGGCATGATGGGGTAATTTGGAGGAATGATTTGTTTTTGGATGGTGCTTGGATAAATCTTGCTAAGTTTTTCAATGTACTCATCATGATCAACAAGCCTCTCATCATAATTAGAATGGGATGAAGTCGAATAAAAGGTAGAAAAACTCAACTCATCATAATAGAATTGTGGCATATTGATTTGTTGATGAGTTAGATAGGGATGAAGGATGAATATAGATGAAAATTAGATTAGGATTAAACAATAAGATTAAACTTGGATTAGATTAAGATCATGATAGGAGGAAGGACTCAATCCAAATAGGATGGAAAGGAGATGAGGAGTGACCATGATGAATCTACTATCCTAGGATATGGGGAGAAATGAAGGACCTAATAACAGACGATAATAACGATACTATAAGGAAATAACATAGGATGATAGTAAGGACATGATTATGAAACAAGGTTGACAAAATTTGAGAGAATTGGATAATTTTGGACTAAAACATTGTGCTAAGTGTTTGACAGTAAATGTTGAATTTTGGTGAGATTTTGACTTGATTTTGGAAAAATATGTGTAAGTGAAAAAGTACATCAAACATAAAGTGTGTATTTAGAACCAAGAACATTCACAACCTAGGTTAGATAGGATAATATTTGTTGAATCCCTACTTGTATTTCTATATATACCTTAGAAAAAGTGGAAAAGTAGATATTCTAGTGTCAGTGGCTCCCCTTCACAGCACGAGAATCACCAGAATCTCTCACCTCAAAGGTCTAAAAACCTTAAGGATTTTATGTCTCATAATAAAGGGTACATGTGGGGCATCTTAGTCAGTCTCTGAGCTTTTATATAAATAAAAATATAGGATGTTTGGCTTCTAAACATTGGCTCTTAGTAAAATTCATGACATCCCCCCAAACGGTTTGTATGCGTGTGAGACACTTAAGCTCCTAGTTGACCATGCTAGTTGCTTAGGAACTCTTTACTCAATCCAAACTACCATCAACACACATTTCCTAAGCTTGGTGGGATAAGATTCGAGTTTACTCAAAGTCTTGTTTATATACTGGTCAGATTATTTCACAGTTTGAAGTCATCCTCTAAAGTGAAAACACTCCCTCCAAAAAGGTCTCTATTAAAATAAAAGTTTGAGTGTTAGCATCACTTTTCTCTTGCACTAATGACCATGAGAGCTAGTGGGAGAGGATAGTGTGTATTGTAAGTAGGAATACTCTACACACGTACAAGTGCACAAAACACTTCAAGCATGGGATTATTTAACTAACAAGTTAGGAAAAATTTTCTAACTTCTAAGAATAAGAAAACTCACACAAGAGTTTATTTTATACACCAAATTTAAGTATTTTTTATTTTTTCAATTTTAACCAAAATGGAAGTGCAAAAATTCTTTTTTCTTTTAAGATTTCTTAAATTTTAAATATACACCCAAATTGAAGTGTGAGGTGAAAGATTGTTCAATTTTAACACAAGTTTATTTTAGATCCCATAGTCTAAGTGTGAAGTGATGTGTTTGCATATTGTTAGCTAACAAATTAGTCTTTCCTAAAATATATATAAATTACATCACTAATTCTAGCAACATTAGGGTAATCCAAAATGATTTCCCTCTGAATTTTTGAAAGGTACAGCTCCCTTTGTATGATTTTCAATGAATTGAAATTTTCATAAACATTCTCATTTTAATATTAACCTAAAAACATAAGGCATGTATCATTCATTGCATTAGCATGATATGAACAAAATTATAGAATTTCAAAAAATTCCCTTTAGGAAGACTCAAAGATCTTTCCAAAAAGAATAAGTGTTCGATTAACTATTTAAAAAATTATTTCTCACTACATACTATTCTTATGGATGTTAATAAGAATATTATCTAAAAGAAGACAACTCACAATTTAATCAAAACCAAATCTTGAGAAAAATTCAACTCTGATAATCTTGAACACAAAGATTCAAATGGACAGTAATATGTTTTTCTCATTCATTCAAAGATGAAAGATATTGTAACGAACCGTCATGGAACCCAAGAGAGATTAACCTAGAACATGATAATAAGTTTGATGAATTTTTTTTTTTCTAAAGCTTATACAATAAGACATACATTAATGTCGAAGCAAATATCACTTACTCACATAACATAACAAACATAGATTACAAGACTCAAGGGTTCCATGACGTTGAACTATGTAAAAGTAAAACTCAACTAAACAACACAACAAAAGATTACATTTAATTAGACATAACAAATATAACTTACAATAACAATTACAATCCACATGGATAACCATGAAACCTACATAAACTCACATCAACTTCACATGTCGCAGGGCATGTAGTAATCACTCTAACCATATAATATAATATATAGATTAGGTATCATGTGCGATACACTAATACAAGATTACAAAATAATGAAAGATAAGTACATAACCACTGATGAATAATCATAAAGAGCTCAACTACATAAAAACCATCAAGCACTAGAATAAGGATGTCAAATCGCAAATGGTAAAGAATCAATACCACCCATCTATGTGGAAATACAAAAGTCCACCCCACTATGCTGAGAAGATAACAACAGACCCCACTCAGATATCCAAAACCAAAGAGGGAAGTAACCACTAAGCAAGGGATCCTGATAGCTCTCTAACTCCAAGTGTACTACACGTAATGAAATATAAGACTCACTAATCTAGAGGCAACTGACACACCTAGGAAATCTAGACTGTGTATAGGAAGGTGTCATCATTTTCGTCTAACCCCTAAGTTTTGTTGTAGTAGTCCTAATGGTACCCGACACTCAAGTGACCATACATAGAATCAATGACCCCTCAAATAGACAAGGTCACTAACTATGTTAGACACACAGCCCTCAGGGCGGCAAGCATCATCTCATCCTCCATCTTAGCCTATAGTAGCTCTCAAGCATGGGTGAGGAAACACACATCTTATTAGTTTATTTTAAGATCTCTCAATTACATATTAAGTTATCACTTATTACGATTACTTACAATAAGTGATCCTAGTAGCCACTTGCAAGCCCCAGGACTTATTGCAAGCCACCCCTACTACTCATCTAGGTAACCAACCCTAGGCTCACAGATCCTACATAGATCTAGCATAGGTCCAAAACCAGGTATACCCAATCCAGTTCCCCACTCATAATAGGAACGATCACAAGGATACACACTCTCAGATAACATAATTGATATGGTTCACATGGTAGGTTTAGGGTAATAACACAAAGCACACGCACCACATCATAAAACCATAAATGAAATTCACCCCCCAACCTTTGTATTCATCCTAGGGAACTCTAAATCCCAGATACCCATAGCATAGAAATTAATCACTCATGGAAGGGAAACATCAAATACACTATGCAGAAAACAATCATAAATCATTATACATTGAATTTAGCAATAATGTAAATAACCCTCCAATTATAGAACAATACTCATCTAACATTCAAATTACATCTTTAATAAGAAAATTTTCCATAAGTTTAATAAACTCAAACAATACATGACCAAGTCTATAATAATCCTAATTTAAATTAAACTAATTTAAATCAATTTAAATAATATTAAATCCAATACATCTATATAAAAGAAACCTTTTATATAAACTTAATTTTAAATTAATAATAACAATGTTTAAATAATTTAATTTTTAAATAAACTAAAGGAAAAACATTTTATATATATATGTTTTAAATTAATTAAATTAAACATAAAACAAATTAATTAATAAAATAAAAGAAATTAATAAAAAATAAATTGAAGTTTGTTTGGGGGGAGCGGGCCACAAGTGCCGCCCTCTCCCTATACGTACAGCGGAACCGGCTACTATAGGCAGACCGGGTCTGTCGCAGGCAGCCCAACTGCTGAGACAGTCCGGCATGCCTTACGACAGTACCAGATGCCACGACTTGCTAGCCACGAGGGATTGGTGGGTGGAGCCCATCGCCCCCAATCAATTTAATTTTTTTTTATATCAAATTTTTTCTAAACAAAATTCGTTTAAAACATTCTTTTTCAAACCAAAATTTTATTTTATTTTATTTTCCTAAAATTTTTGAAAATGGAAAATAATAAAGAATTTTTTTTCTCTTTTATTTTTTTTCTCACACATTTCCATTTTTGTCTTTTTCTGGAGTATATTTTTCTTTACTAGTGAGCTTTTTGACTGTATTTTTTTCCACAAAGTTGCTTTTTTTTAAACAATTTAATTTTTCAATGGGAAAATTTCGTCAAGAACATTTTTTTTCCCACTATAGTTTCTACTATAGACTAATTTGATTTTTCTATTTCTAGGTCTTTCATACGGTATTTTCTCACAAAATTTTGACAGCATAACCCTACTATGCCAAGTATTATTTTTTCCTAAAAATAATAGATCTAGGCTTTCTAAAAAACCCAATTTAACCAAAAACAACAAATAGAATCCTAATTAAGGAAATGAAACCACCAAGCACAAAGGAAGACAATATTTTCACAAAAATTGAAATTATCAAAGGGTTTTCAAAACCCTACCTTAATTTCCACCACAAATTTGACAAAGAAGCCCTTTGAGAAATTGAGAATCCTAGAGCCCTCTGAATTCGAATATAACTGTAGATCTGGAACCACGGAGCCTCCAAAGCAAGGATCTCCTCAATTCCTCCAAGCCTCCAACCACAACAAATAGCACAAAATAGCTCACACAAAATTTCTCCTCCAAAATCCTTCAACCTTCTCTCAAAAATTTGTTATGAAAGAATGAGAAGAAAACTCCCCTAAAGAAACTCAACTCCCACTTTTAAAGAAATCCCAAAATAAACACTCCACTAAACCTAGTTAACTCAACTTTCAAAATTGAAAGAAAATAATAATTATTAATTAAAAATATCCCTTTAATTGTGCAACTCAACTTTGACTCCTTAAAACAACTTGCATTTTGAATTCAAACTCTAATTTCAATAATTACAATGCACAAGTAATTAATTAAATAATATATTAAATAGATTAAACATTTAAAATACAATTTTATTCATGCACTTAAATATTTAATTATTTAATAAAGCATAAAAGCTAAAATAACTTTAATTTCAATTAAATATTTAATTAATTCCAAATGTTAAATATTTGAACTTTAATTAATTTCCTTCATTAAAAATAGGTATTTAATTAATTTTCAATTAATTAAATACCTTATATTTAATAAAATTTCAATTAATTAAATACCTTATATTTAATAATTAACTCCAATATAATCAATTCAATAAATAACATGATAATTCACATAATCTCAATACAATCAAGTGAAATACACCAAAATCAACTCAAACACACTCAAGGATAGGATCCATGAATTTACGTCAACTAGACGAATTCAGGTAAGGTAGACAAACTGATACTCATCCAATACTTAGGACAATAGGCTTAGGGTAAGGTTTTGGGTCTGTATGTTAACTCCCCTCTTTACCATTGAGATAAATATATGGGCACACTCACTCCTGCCAATTCAGGGAGATGATGCCATGTACCTGCAGACATGACATCAAAAGAACAAGCATGTACATCTAATATAATATCGCAAATAATGATAGGGATCAATCAAACATGTGGATCTCACAATGCAAGTAACTATGTCTCCGTCCTCTACCACAAAAAACATGTCAACAAGTACATCAACACATATGCTAACCATACACATGCAAGTATGAGGTAAGTAACATCATAAATCTAAAATCAACATATAATATCATCATCTATCTATGCATCACATGATAAACATATAAACATCATGATCCAAAATCACCAACCAATGAAATAATAACAGCTCACATGAAATGTAGCCTAACAGAATCTGACAAATTAACTGAAATATTAGCCTAAAAGAGTACGACATCAAAACTAAAAGAAAACTATGGGTGGGTATCACATCCACCTCCCCTAGAATTAGGCTTACTCCTGGGAGCCTGTAAACAAATAGGGATATGGATCCTGTAATCTCATTGCATCCTCCCAAGTTGCTGATGACTCATCATTTGGGTTCAATGGAACCTTACCTGCTTAATGGTGCGACTCCTGAGGGTCAAACCTCACTGCTGAAGTATATGAATTGGCTCCAAAGCCAGCTCCCCGACCTCTACCTTTAAATCATTCCAATCAAGAACATGTAATATATCTAGAATATAGCGTCTAAGAACATAAAAATGGAAAACATCATGAATGTGAGATAGGCTAGGTGGAAAAGAAAGATGGTAAGGAACTGGTCCTATCCTCTCTAGGATCTAAAATGGTTCCAAAAAATGAGGTGCCAACTTCTAAGCCTTTCCATAACAGATCAGATTTTGTGGGCGCACTCTCAGGAACACTCTATCTCCAACTGCAAATTGTCTATCCACTCTATGAGTATCTGCATGCTTCTTCTATCTATCTTGTGCAATAACCAAATGATCACATATATGCACTACCTATTTCTCCATGTCTCGAAGCATCTCTAGACCAAGAAGAATAGGGTCCTTGTAAGGAAACTCAGGTGCAAAAATAGCTTCCTACACTAATCTCTAAAGGAAAGTATTGTGCAAATTCTTTTAAATCCTTTTGATTTTAGATTCATTAACTACTTTAACAAAGATATTTCAGCCATATACCATGCATACAAAAAATAGAGAATGACACAATGATTTACCCTGGGGAAAACCCTTCGGTAAAAAACCCCAACACTCCAAAACCTACACAATGTATTATCTTCAACACAACGGTTACAACACACTTGCAATGCAAGTTCTTTCAAGAGAAAATTGACACTCAAAGATAAAACCCCATGATTGAGGAAGAGTGTACAGTACTCAACTTTATCAGTTTCCACATGTCATTGCATGTCTTCACCCATTATTAAATCTTCTAGAAAGATCTCTTACGTGTCATAGGAATCTGTCATAACCATTTCAGCCATGATCTCCTTACACACAATTCAAGATGCTAACACATCAAGTGGAGTGACACATCAACATGCCAACTAGACATGTACACTCACACTTAATTACATTATTTGCAAGAAATACATTTTACAAAACAAATAATAAGAATAGGAATTATCCAAGGTTGAGACACCTTATTCCTAACAGTCCTCCTATCTATCGCAACTCAAGGGTGTATGAAAAGGAAGGCCATAAAAATCATGTAATGGTGACATGCCAATGGATCTATGATATTCATTATTATATGCGAACTCTACTAGATACAAATAGTCCTTCCAATGAGTCTGTCTATCCATGAAATACATCCTCAACATATCCTTCAGTACCTGATTAACCTGCTCTTTCTATCCATTGGTCTCAGGATGGTACGCCAAAATAAAATTCAGCTAAGCACCAAGATCATGTTGCAATAAGGTCCAAAATGAAGAAGTAAAAATAGGATCTCGATCTGAGATAATCTTGTGAGGAATGCCATGTAGCCTCACAATATCCTGCATGAAGACTCTGGCTACATAACGCACTATATAAGATGATCTCATAGGGAATAAATGTGTCACCTTGGTCAACTGATCAATAGTCACCATGATAGCATCATGTCTATGAGGGGTCAAAGGAAAACCAACAATTAAATCCATAAAAATGATATCCCACTTCCAAGATGGAATGAGATTTGGCTGTAAAAGCCCTACTGGATGTTGATGTTGTACCTTAACCCTCTGACACTCTAAGCATTAGAAAAAAAATCAGCAATGTCACGGTTCATACCATACCAATGGTAGACTTATCGAAGGCCTATGTGCATCTTCTTGACACTAGGATGTTCCAAATAAGGTGCATAATGAGCCTTAAATAATACTAATGTACGCAGATCATCTAATGGTGGTACATAGATCTGGCTCATGTGACACAATAGACCATCCGAATCCATAAAAAAACCTGATAATCTACCCTCCAATGGTCTTCCTGACTAAATCTCTGACTTCGCCTCCTAATACAAAGTATCTCTAGGAAGCGCTTAGAGAATCCTACTCCACAAATGCACACTAAGAGTCAATTCTGAAATAGCATGTTGCTTGTGACTCAAAGCATCATCCACCACATTATCCTTTCCCTGAATATACTTAATTTAAAATTCATACTCACAAAGGAACTCCATCCACCTTCTCTTCCAAGCATTCATATTAGGCTGAATAAAGATGTATTGTAGACTATTATGATCACTATGAAGCTCAAACTAATGTCCCAATACGAAATGCCTCCATCGGACCAATGCATGTATAACTATAGCTAACTCAAGATCATGTGTAGGGTAGTTCAACTCATGATCCTTGAGTTTGTGAGACTCATATGCAAACACCCTTCCATCCTACATAAGGACTACTCTAACCCCCTCCAATGAAGCATCAACACAAACCACAAAATCCCCCACTAGATTAGGTACCGCTGGGATAGGTGCACTAGTCAAACACCCCTTAAGGCTTTAAAAATCCTCCTCACTCTTATCTATCCAAACAAATGTCTTCCCTTTCCACTAAAGATAAGTGATAGGATGTGCAACTCTAGAGAAGTTCTTCACGAACCTGTGGTAATATCTATTGAGCATCATTTTTACATAAGCCAACTTGCTAGGATCTTGATATTTGATTTCCTCTCTTGAAAGAATAACAGAGTTATTCCCAAGGTTCTCTAGGTTTGGGTCACAACCTTCTTGGTTACTCAGTTAAAGATAAATGTGAATGTTCACAAGAAGGCCTTTGCTGGTATATTCAAGACATCAAACAGCAATACAATTGTTGGAGATTTGATTCTAAGCAGTTGATTGATTGTATGTTTGTCATTGATGACAACATATAATACATAGTAGTAATTATGTATGTACTTATCAAAATGATGAAATGAAGACTTGCGTGGTTAGATACATGTCATTGACATGTTTATTATGTTATGTTCATACACACAAATCCAGATATGATGTTTTAGTTAAGTTGTGTAATTCTGTTATTGGTAGTTACAGTTCTAGAAGAGCATCTGTTTAGAGCCGACGTATGTAACATGTTTCTTGAGTTGCACCTATCTTCAGGATATGCATGTGTATATTCATGATTAGTTATGAGTTGATGATATTCATCTAAAGGCACCAAACGTGTTTCAATAAGATTACAAAGTTAGAGTTAATTTGGTGAAGCCAACTTAGTGAAGCATCACGTCTATTCAATTTATACTTGCGCGGTTGTAATTATGCTTGTGTGCTTAGTAGAGCCGACAAGGATGTTATGAAGAGTTGTCTTACAGGTCCCATGATCTCATACTTTGAGAAAGATACTTATAGCAAGTCAATTGTGATATGCCAAGTGTGAATGACACGAAAAGAGACAGAAGCTGTTCAGAGCAGAATATCAAATGTGGTTCATTCATCAAGAGTCTATGTGAAGAAGAAGTGAAAGATTGTAATACACTGGAACTGATCAAGATAGCAGGTCTACTCTATAGTTCATCATCAGATATAGAGCATATCTATTATACAGAAGTTTGTAGCCTTCACCATCAAGCAGTAAGCTTTTGGACACTGAGTCCACCACCCCTAACAGGGTTACTTGTAAAAGACTCTTAATAGGGTCCGACCCTTAACCAAGTCACTATACTTATTGTATTGTAAAGTGCAACTCCTAACATGGTTGAAATATCTTCTAATAGGGATTACAATAAAAAAAATTAGTTCATTGTGGGTGCTAATTCCCACAGGGGTATTTACCATTTGGTTTCCCCATAATCAAATTGCGTGTTGTGTATTGTGTTATATGATTAAGCATTTACTTTGTTGTATTTTGAAGTTAAAGAAGAAAATAATTAAAGGTATTGATAACTGATTGACCCCCCCCTCTCAATTATCCTTTGGGACTATTCTAACAATTGGTATCAGAGCCAAGTACCTTGGAGAAGAAGCCTAACAGCTTAAGGTAGACCAGATGTCTTACTTTAGAAAAGAAAGCCCTAAGTTCGATGGAGAAAATTATCTGGATTGGAAAAACAAAATGATAACACATCGGCAATGTGTTGGCTTTGAGATATTTGAAATTGCTACACAAGAAGTTGTAATTCCATCTCTAAAAGACCTTACAAAGGATGATGCTACTAATAGACAAAAGGATACATTTACCAATAATGCAATTTCCAAGAAGCCCTAATCAACACCTTTTCTGACAGTGAATTTTCTGAGATCAAGAAAATTGATAGAGCATATACCATATGGAAGTATTTAGAAGATATGTTTGAATGAGATATTAGAGAAAATAATGCACGTAGGAAGACATGGAAAAATAAATACAAAAGTCTTGAGATGTTACCTGAAGAGAACATTAGAGCTTACAATCAGAGGATAAATGAAGCGGTCTCTGGAATCAGAAACAATGGTGGAGAAATATCAGAAGAAGATATAATGGACAAGTTGCTAACCACTTTAACACCAGACTATGAAAACAAGATAAGTATTCTAGAGGAAATAGTGCAATACTCACAAGACTTGAAGAGAGAGACTTTGATCAGCAAAATCTCTGCATTTGAGATATCAAGATTGAAGACTGAACCTAAAAGTGAAACAACTTTCAAAGCCTCAGTCCATGGTAAGAAATACTTACACATCTCTAGTCATAATGAGAAAGAAGAAATTGGTGAAGAACTAGAACAAATCATTGCTATGATTGCTAGAAGAGAAAAGAAAGGTAAAGGAAAATATGAAGGATAGCTTCCATTCAAATGTTTTTCATGTAACAAGATTGGTCACTTTGCATCTAAGTGTCCCACAAGAGTCAA